>CAJRST010008890.1:11790536-11876668 GCA_907169785.1 Menidia menidia | reverse complement strand
TTTTTTGTGTACCAGAAAATTCTTTAGATCTCACAAACTGACATTATCCAAACATGGATGCAGTCTTTCTCAGAAATCTGCCACTTTTCAGCACAGCATACACAACCTACTCTATCAAGAATGTTAATCAATAATTTAGTACCAAAGACTAAAAAAAAAACTAAACAAGTAAATAAATAGGTAGACTGATATGTCATTAACTTAAAAATATCTGTATGTTCCAAAGCAGATTCATGGAAGACTTTTTGTTTTCTATCTCTTCAAACCTACTAGACAAAACTTTTAATGTTACGTCACATTTTGCAGCAGTGGCATTTTACAGTTTTACTCACTGCTAGTGACAGCTAACATTAATAACTATGTGCCTCTTTGACAAAGAAGGTTGTCTGTATCTTTGATTTAGCTGAAAGCTCAGTTTTTCTTTTACAGATAAATATATAAATACAATTACACAACACTCTGTTAAATAAATAGATAAATAATAAAGAAGAAAACAGAAGAAAACAAGAACAGCTTACCTGACATTATGAAAATGAGTCCCATGTAAAGTTTAACAAATAGTATCCTCTCTCTCATTGGATTTGTTTTCTTGTTAGTTTCAAACAGTGTCCCCATTGTGATTTAGTCCAGCTCTGTTCAGTTTCTCTTGTGAGGCTGCACTGTCTGGTCTTGGCGTGAATCAGGGAAGGCAATACAGAGGAGAAGGAGGGAGGAGAATACAGCACCCTCAGAAACATGGTCGCATTCTCTCACTTTCCACACACACATATTTAGTAGTTTGTGTAGAGCACAGGGAAGGAGGAGGAGGTCCAGGGGCTGGAGTGGTGGTGGTATGGGGATAGGGCTCAATTTAATCAGAACAAGGCAGTTTTGATGTGTTGTTTTCAACCAGTACATTATCGATATATTAAATCTTGTTGGTTTGTTTTTCTTCATTCTCATGGCTTGTTTTTAATGTGTGTTTGTATATATATAGGGTTCACAGCACTTCACTTTAGCCTTAGCAAAAAGATTAAGAGGTGATCAGCATCAATTGTTTGATTTAAACCCAAATTCAGCACTTTTCCTAACAATGGAGAAAATCCACGCCTTCTCCAAAATCTTTAAAGAACTCAACAGTTGCAGCACAGCCCCAGCGAATCATCACAACAAAGATAAACCAACTTTGAAATTAAACCAAAGAAAAGTTTGATCAATATGTCTATAGCATTTGACTTCAAGGTAAAATTCAGAGATGTATGGAGCCAGTTTGTGTAAGCAGATAAATTCAATCAGTTATTGAAATGATCTATAATATTGCCTCTATAAAGTGTGCAATGTTTAAAGGGCAAAACTTTCAAATCTTAAAGCCACCATCAATTACATTCACACCAACACATCATCTACTCACCCTCAAAATGAATAAGAAACAGAAGTTTTTTTAGTTGAATTGTTTCATAATAACCGTCCAGGGTGTACCCCGGTTATGAAGATTTCTATCAACATAAAATTTTTATTATTATTATTATTATTATTATTGTTGTTATTATTATTTCACTTTCTTGAGTATATGTAGGAATGTCACTTCATGGCTTTTTAATTATTCAGAAACATACTGCCTTACAACTGTGGAAACAGCCCAGTCTGCAGGAGGATACACAAGAATGTGGAGTAATGACATCCTCTCTGAGCTCCTGTGACCTGCAGAGACAGAAAAAACACCAGGCCAGTGTGTGTGGTGGCTGAATATGCTTAGGAAAGAGGTAGTTGTTTGCTGTAAGTTATTTTTAAGTGTGCTGGGGTCATAGAACACATTTCAAAAGACCATCACGTGAGAGCAGATGGAAGAATTAGAAGATTATGTGAGACAATGAAAGTCCAGAAAGACCAAAATGATGCGTCAGTAGAGAAAAGAAACATTGAGACTCCTGTCATGTCACCAAAATATTTTCTATTCCCAGGTGCATTTCAACAATTACAGGTAATTTCTTATTTGCTGAATTTATGTGAAAATGTACCAAAAAAGATTATTATCTGTGATTGATGTTGTTCACACAGATGAACAAATACTGAGGTAACGGATTGGCCATGAAATAATTTACATAAGAGAAGTTCGATCTTTATATCAAATTAGTTGTTGTTTTTTGACCAAAGTTGTTTTCCATGTTATTGGTCCTACATTAAAGAATGACTCAAGAACAGAAAACCCAGAGGTACGACAAGAACACAGAGGTAACAGTCAATGATTCGTGCCAAAAAGGAAATGAATCATTGTGTTCACATGAGAATTTCACAGTGTTTTTGTAAATTGGTCATTGTTGACTTATCAGGCTGTTGATTGACTGTGTTAAAGACATAACCATCCTATGATCCTATGAGGGTCTTTCAGTTCCCCCTGCGCAGTGACCAGGAAATGGCCGTGGAAAACACCACATTGCAAAAAGTCAAAGTGTGAATACAGAGCACATGTCATCCAGAAACCAGTGACTTGGTTAACAATTGCTTTCAGAGACATACTTTTACCAGCTCCACAGAACAGATGCTCATTTTTTCCCCTAAGCGTAGCATGTTTAAAAAGCTGAGTAGGCGGATAATGTTCTGGCATTTTATATGTGAAAGAAAACAAAAGAAAGCATTCCCAGTGTTGTCCATTGAGTCTCTGGAGGCTTATCTCACTGTAACATGAGCTTGGAAAATGCATGAGTCTAACAGAGCTCTGTCTGTCTCCACATTCCTTGTATCTCGCTGGCATTTGAAGCCCTTTTCTTTATCTTTTGCAACCAAAATGACAAGTGCCATAAGCCTGCATAGAAAAAAAGTTCCCGCCATATTTCCTTTTTACAAACTTTTGAGAATTGATATGAACAGATTATTGGGGATTTCTTCACAGACCACACACAGCACACACTCCCGTCTCTGAGGACGTTACAGTGTTGAGAAAGAGGAATTCCGGTGGCAATGATCCCAGTTGTTGATGGAAAATTAATTTGATTGTAGGTCATTTCTGGAATGTGTGTTTGGGCTTCCGGGAAGATGCATCATTTCTTTTTTCCTGCTGTCGGAATAAGACAAAATATTATCCAGTCCATGTCTGAGCTCTGTATTCACTCAGACTTCCAACTTCACAAATTCTCTGATAAACTGTGTTCAGCTCTTCACCTGTAGATGAATTACATATTAATTCTTTCTGAATTAAATTGGTAAATCTCTTCAAACTATGCAACAGTCTGTCACTGTCAGTGATGAGGATTTTGGTTTTATTCAAAGCTTCAGCTGCTTGGAACTGTATGTGGGCAGACTAAATTCTAAATCAGCACGTCGACATGCTGGGAAACTTTTAGGGTCAATGTGCCTCACAGCCAGAAGATTCCTAGTGTGAATCCTGGCTGGGGAGCTTTTATGTCAAGTTTGCATGTTTTCCAATAGGTGGAAGGAAAATGTGCTCATCTGTACACTCCAGTCTTCCTTTATATTGTTTTGTATAAGAGCATCCACTCAAATGGATACAAATAAACAAAAATGTAAAGATGGACAGGAATGCAGATCTATAATCTCCCCAATATATCTAGGAGCTGGATGACAAACAGGAAATAAGGAAAGAACACATTCCAAAGGCCACAATAGCCATGCAAACTTTTCCAAGGGATGCTGTGTACCTGATAACTTCCTGGCCTGCTGGGTTTTTCCATTACTCATTAACATCACTGTGCAGTCCTTGTTTCTGTTTACTTTAATCATCACATCGTGGGTCTGTTTTGCTTTCTTGGCTTCTCATCGGCCTTTTCTTCTTGCAAAGGCAACACCCCCTGCTTAATAAGATGCGCACCTCCTCTTGCCTGTGTAAAGTCATAGCAGGATTTTCTGGTTGGAATCCTTTTCTATTTTCACTGCTGAGTACCACCACCCTCTTCTTGTCACTGTATTGCTCTCAGTTCACTCATTTTTCTAATTTATTTTCATATGCAACAGCTGTATTCGTTTTTAAATGAAAGAATCATGTTAAAGATGGATGGGGGGGGGTCTGTTGAAAACGAAGGCCAGCTCTCAGTGTAACCTCGGTGTTTAGTAATATTATTCTGAGATGAGAGGCTCCCTCATGTCCCACTGAGTCATAAGAGAAGGTTTCTCCAAGAACAATTTTCCCCCTCCAGGCCCCCTTTTTGCTCAAGTGTGTGCTGCCTTTTACACAGATTCCGCAAGAAGTGTTGAAGAGGAAGGATGAATTTAAAACTCTGCCAAAAAGCTGACCTTTACAACTTTAGATGTCAGGAAGAGACAAAAAAAATGCATATTCAGGGATTCCACAGAAATCATATCAATCATTTGAGTCTTTTGTGCAAGGACATCTACATTTCTTAACCCGTTGCACTTGAGGGGAATTTTTGTTCTGACAGTATATTTCACATCCTCCCATTCGACGTGGTCCCAAGAGAGGATCGTTCCTACAGAACATAAATGTTGATGTCATAGTCATAAAGAAATGTTTAAGGCATGCATGATAGAATCAGCAAAATAAATCTGATAGAATTTAATTCAGTTCACCTCAAAATGAAAATCCTACCGTTTTTAAAATATCCTAAAACACAAGCAATCTAACAAAAAAAAGGCCATTTAAACTTTGAAGGTCCTCATTTTATGAAGTTCTACTACAAGGAAATTTGGGAAGGGCCTGTGCTGTGTGGGGAGTTTGTGATGTCATACCTTCTGGAAGTAATAAACTGCAACATATCTATCAGCTGAAAGGCACTTACCCATCTATGTTTTCTAGACGAAATTCCTTCAGGGAATGGCCTTCTAACCTTTTACATGAAATCTTTCATACCTTCTCATGTTCTTTATTCGTTTTTTTTTTTTTCGGGGGGGGTCGTTTTGTACCCGCAGTACACACTACAGACATTACCAAACACTGCTGAACACTGGCTCCCCCTTTAGCTGGACTGAATTAAAGGAGCCTACATTAAATAACAAAATATGATTCACCACTTAACTTGCTTTCTTGAAAAAAAAACACACACATTTAGATTATAGCATAATCGGTTCAACATCAATTAACAGCTTAACTCAATATCTGATAACAGTTTTCAACCCTTTTGCAACATTTATTCAGTATAGTGCGTAACTGGTTCGTTTCAGCCACTAGATGACAGCATCACAGCAGCTGAGTGGGACAAACATGATCTGCAAAAGGGGACTGCGGCAGACATCAAGTGGATTCAGAAAACCCTCTGTTGTGGCTACACGTGAGAGGACACTAAGCTTAAAGCCAAATATCAGAGTCAAAACGAAGGAAGAGAGATTTTAATTAAAAACAAACATACAAACAAATAAGCAGATACTTCGCAGTTTACATTACCCATCCTTCCCCCTTTGGCTTTTTACTGTCACACCCATGTGACATGAAACATGATTTTATGGTTGATTTTGTGACATGCCATGCTTTATGTCAAGGAAACAGACTGTAAATACTTCTGTATAGAGATTAATGTTGCCACAAGTTATTTTTCTTTCATGGATATACTGTTATGACAGTTGAAATAACTAGAGTCTTTATGAAATATAACATATTAAACATAGATCTCCAGGAAAGTTCAAACATGAAATTGAAATGGATCATATTTCAACACAAAGCTTTCCCTGAAAAAACTGTGTGGATTCAACTTATCATGCTTCTGAACAAAATACATGCGGCTTAGAAATGTTCATACTTTTATTTCCTATCATCCCTCATTTTGTGGGGACCAGATGTGCCTCAGCCAGTGGTGGAGCTGTTAGAGAGATTATTGGTTGTGTTGTGGTGGGATAAACCACAAGACTGACAATTTCTCAGACCTTTGAAAATAGTAACACGGTAATCCTCTGTTTGAAAGAACTTTAAACACACAGAATGGCTGTCTTTCTGTGGTTTAATTTTAACCTGTTTGTTTTGGGCCCTCTCCAACATGTGCTACAGATGGACACTTTCTCACAGGCTCTGCAGCCTGGAGCTTTTCGCTGCTTTCCCCAGCACGCTCGCTCTGCTTTTGGGTTCCAGCCTGGGACCGGCCTGCTAAAGTTGTTTTTTGATTCGCATCATTTCTACTTGTCTGAGCTATGCACATGAAATGATTTGTCAGGAACACCTGGGAACAAGTTAGAAAATTACATACGTGTCACTTACAGTCTTTTTCTTTGGTCAACCATGACAAACCTCAAAAGCAAACAAGCATAAACAAGTAAGAAACTGTTTTCAGGCAGCTGGATAAGTTCCATAATTGGCTTAAAGCAGCATTTTTATAGATATTCCCACAGGGACTATGGATGTTTACTGTGTCTAGGGGAGTTTTAGGGTCCATACACAAAAACAGCTAGGGGCCTCATCAGTGTCCTTTTTATACGAAACTGTTTCACAAGATCATTTAGTGAGAATTTCCATGCGTGAAGTGGAGAAAATATGGTAACATGAACTAACTCTAAAGAGTAGCCAATTGATTTTTTATGGATGCTGAACGAACTGAACTGAGAAAGATGAAAAAAACTAAAATACGTTGACGTGGAGCAGCCGACACAAGATACCCAAAGGCAACCTGAGGATGCAGACAAATGAAACCTAATAGTATTTACCACCACTTTCCATCTGTATGGGGAACAGCTGCAAAGGACTTTGTTCCCCCTGTTTGCAAGCATGCCTTCCTTTCTTAAATGTTACCAGGATGTCTTTTTAAACCACACCCACGTTCGTTATTAAGCATTTCAGTTGAAACCCTGCTGATCGATGCAAAGACAAGAAAGATCAGTGATTACCCTTTGAAAGAGAAAGGATCTCCAGTTCCTTTTGTAGGCTCTATAGCAGCTTGAAAGGTCCTGTGACTGTCCTCTGCCTCCCCCACCTTAAAGGCCTCTTGGGCATCATTAACGCCATGAGAGAGGGGCTCTGACTTCCAAGATTTGGCTTAGAGAGTACAGCATCTTAACATCTGGAAGGGATTATGTAGCTGCTGCCCGCGGGTGCAACGTAGGGGAACGTGTGTGCGCTTTGGCCAAACAGTGTGAGTTTTACAAAGACTGAGTTAATTGCATTGTTTTGTGAGACTATGAAACCGTGACCTCTTGAAAAATGCTGAAACCGGGGAGGCTTTGGAAACTGATAATGAGTTGAAGCAAGATAAAGAGATACAGTTTATTTTTTCTACGTGTGTTGGTAAAGTGCTCATGCTCACAGTCTTGTATGGCTCTTTGTTCTAGCAACTTGTTTGAAGACTGGGTCTTTCATTGAGCAGCAGGATGTAAAGCTCTGGACCCTTGGCAACAGAGCAACTCCATCTGAGCCTGCTCTAAAACAAGATGGCTTTGTATGGAAGATTACCATCCTGCCCCCTATTTCTTGCTTTCTTAGGACTCTTCCCATGCAGCCACAGGCACTGCAGGTGTTCCTTCACGTTTGCCCCCCAGCGGTTAAGGTCTTGGTGTTTAAGGAACTGCGGTTCCCTTAGAGCTTCCACACTTTCACTATCACCAGTGTCAGTCTGATGTGTTCTGGTAGACAGCAAGAGGCAGGCAAGCTGTCGGGCGGCATGTGATACAACAAGTTAGCTGTTCAATCTAAGCCCCTTTTGTGCAAGCATGGTTTATTGTGACAGTGCGACATCTGTAAAGCCCAAAAGACAATCAAGCTTTTTGTCGAAAGACTCATATTGCAGCTCGTGAATGAGGCTCGCCTTGGGGTTGTATAGTATTCTGACCCACAGTGTCCAGATTTTATATCTCAAACAGCAGTTACACAGCAGTTTGTTCATCATGAGTTAAAAACGGAGCTCTGTTTGAAAGCTTAAGAACATTTTTTTGTCATTTTCAGAGATTTTCCTGGCTGTACTACACCCCTACCCCCTTTGCGTAATGCTTTTCAGAGAGGCCTGTGCTCCATAATATGAATTCAAGCTATGTGCTGCCAGCGGCCCCAGGCCCAGGAGAGATGAGCTCCAGACAGTCTTTTCCCCGCTTTCCCCACTTCCCACATCAACCTGCCCCTCTACCCATGCTTCACGTCCCGTACCTTCTTTTGCTCTTGGCTCCCTCTCCCTCCATGCCCTGCCGTCAGTCGTCTTTTACTGAGCAGGCATTTCACAGACACTCCCGCTGAGACTAGTGACCTCAACAGCGGGCAGGAAGTCAAAGAGTTCAAGTTCCTCCTGTGAGAGTAATCCCACACATCTTTGTGTATTTGAGTCAGGATGGGGGAGTGTTGAGGGACCATGGGGGTGTGGAGTCCCCGCACTCCATAGTTTCTCACTATAAGGCCGTGCCACATCATCGTTGTCATCACCTGGTAATAGACTTTGGCGTGGGTTATGCTGGAAAGAGAACAATCCCATTGAAGGATGAGGTAAATGCAGGTGTCCTTGCTTCCCCTGCTCTGAAATGATAGTACAACAATATTGAGGAAGAGATCAGATTAGAAAAGAAAGGCGAGAACAGGAAGGAGCTGTGGACAAATAATGAAAGACTTTGTGTGTGTTGAACCAGTAATGGTCAAATACATAGTTTGTAATAATTTTTACATAAAGCCAGCTGAGAATCCTGTTCAGTTCTACTGCATTGGGGAAAAATCACAAATTCAAAACATCATTGTGAAGTAATTGGGGATTTTTTTTTTATATGAGTCAGTGACCAGGACTATTTGTCTGTAACTTCTTGCCAAAGTTCTGTCATCACAACAAATGTTGTCAGGGTTAATATAAACCAACACTGTCCCAACTGCTGGCAGGACACACCTATCTGGACACATCAGGAAAAACATACTACACATAATACCTTGTGCTTATGTTGTAAGATTTAAGTGTGTTTTACTCACATTGTAAATAACAATTGACGTTGCATAAGAATATTCTGTGCCAGCATATAAAAACATGTGATCAAATATCATAAAACTCAGAGAGCAAATAGAAAAAGCTGCACTTGGTAATGTTTTTTGGCAAAACTCTAGTTTTGTTCCAGCAGATTTTTAGCATTGCTGAATTGATCTGCTTCCATTTCGGACATCTAAACTTCGTGGCATGTGAGTATATGTTTCCAGCGGATCAATGGAGCATCAGTTCAATATGTCCTGGAGCGGTGTCACACAGGCACACATGCTCACAAAGCGGGGACTGATCTGTCCATTATCAAATATATGATAGAAACATATATATAGATATGGCACATGATGCATGGTAATTTTTTTTCCAAAGAGGCAAGCAGTGGTACATTGTCACAGGTTTGTTTTCCCATTATGCTGACAATGCAGTAGAGCATTTTCATTCCATGGAATTGTCGACAACTCCCAGCTTGCACGGCACACACAAGGTAGTGTCAGAAATCCTCAAGCAATCCACTGGATAAAGACAAATTAACACAACCCATGAGAAGCTCACAAGACCAGGCAAAAATCTAATTTAGGGTGTGGAGAATGTGAATGTGTGTGAGTGTGTGTGGTGTTGTGGTGCGTGTGTGTGTGGAGGGGGAGTTAAAATGACTGTGAGTTGAACATCAACTCAGTATGGTTCGTCACAGATCTCTGCTTTGCCTACGGGAACATTGATGGGTTTGTACCCAGATGTGTGGGAGGGAGACAGCACAGCACAGTCGCGTCCAGTGTTTGGGAATTCTTTCCAGCTCTTCAGTCACAGTCCATTCTCGTCAATAAATCTGCTGTACTTCCAGGCACAAGGCGTCAGTGACCCGATTACTGATTTTAACACACACAAATAACAAACTTCCCCAGCCTTGGAAATCGCATTTGTGTGTGAACGTGCTCGCTTCAAGGCTCCAAGGCTGCAGAGCAAAAGAGGTGTAACAGCAGGAAGCATTAAGCATAGCCTTTTTCTTTAATCTCAGACTTATCGTTCAGGAAGAAGAATGCGGTGATAAAGTTGTGCAACTTAAACAGCACCACATGTCTGTGAGGCCCACTGTCACCAGGTCATATCACAATCAGCCCTCTGCTTCATTTGTGCACTCAATGTGGAGGCGCTCTGTGTTTGAGAGGCTTTTCTGCTCGCTGTCTGTGAGTCTGTGCCAATGTTCATACTTTAGTGAAACAGAACATTCAGATAAAGACAGCAGCGAGACTGGGAGGACATTTGCTGATAAACTCTGAACCCTCACAATGAGAACATTCAGACTTTGTAGCCAGGGAAGAGCTGGTCTCACTCAGCGACCGGCAGATAACCATGGTGACCTGAATGCGATGGTTTTTGTCCAGTGTTGATCGTCTAGTTACAGGTTTACCCAATCTACTTTGCCGTCATTTGACGCTCAGTTTGCCAAAAGGACAGGGGGGGGCTATGGATTGCCGGCATCAGCATGTGTGTTAGCAGATCTTCTGTGCAGATGTGTGACATGTACATCGAGTGAAAGAGGAGGAGCGATAGAGAAGGAATGCGAGAATAGAGAGATACGTGCAGGTCACTGGAGTCTGGTTGCCTAAGGGTCAAGAAGGTCAGCGCTGATGTAGAAACATAGAACATCAGGGGCTGTTGCTGTGTGGGAAAACCCGGGGAAAGGAAGGGGGAATATTTTCAGGTCTGTTTGGCATAATTGAAGTGCGTCCTTCAGCTGGAGTGTGAGTCAACAGCGTGCCGGTCATACAGGGGAGAAAGAAGAAGAAGAGAAAAGGAGAAAGAGGAGATTTGGTCCTTAAGCAGGTCTGGTTCCCATTAGACCAGAGGCCCTGGGTTGGTTTGTTTGTACAGGCACAGGGTCCCAAAGGAGAGCAGAGGCAGTCTGAAGTTGCTCCTCCCAACCAGGCGGCCATAGAAGGAATATCAACAGCAGTGCTTTGCTCTTTTGCCCTTCTGTCTTGGTCCAGTTTCTGCTTTCCTCATACCCGCCCACCCTTCTGGAGCAAAGTCCAAAGAGTCCTTCAAACTGTTTACGGATGTTCTCTGTTTATGTGCTATTCAGGAGAACTGTGCTGAGATTTTCTGCCATAGCCTTTAGCTAAAATGATCACAACCATGTGATTATCTGTTATTCACATCTCAAGCCTACCTTTCCATGTTAATCAGTTCACTTGCATCAAATGGGCATGCAGGGACAGATCTGTACTTTTTACGGGTTGGGCCACAGCACTGCAGGCACACACTTCAATTAAACCTTTTTTCCACCCAAATTGTTACAAAAAGGGGTTGCGTAACTGTCTTTTCCCCTACTAAGCTGTTATGTCATTGAATATCTTTCCAGCATATTTACTGTATCGGTTTCTTAGTTAAGTGTGCTGGATCTGCTACATGAACTTTTTGGTCATGCATTTCATCGTTTGCCTGACTGCTCTGACCATAAACTGACTGTTAGCAGAGGGCAGTCTGCCTTGGCCGGCACCAGTCTCCTCGATTGCAGGCAATAAAGTCCTAACAACAACTCGACCACATGCAGAAACACTAACAGGTAAATAAAGAAGGGAGGCCGATTGAAGCGGCTTGACTTTGACGCCACATCAGTGTGACAAACGGGGCCGTAAAGATCTGAGCGCACAGTGGGAGAAAAGAGAAAGAACACTGAGGAAGTTCTCATCTGCCAAATTTGGCAGTATTAAAACAGTCAGAGGAGGGTGTCTGGAGCTGTGGGGGACAGCGAAAAGGAAGGGGATGATGTTTCTCCCCCCGGTTCTCTGCAGGGAATAGCCGGGGAGGGGGCCTGTGACTTATGGAAGCAACAACTTTGCAGCATCTTTTCCTGGAATTTTAGTTTGCTTTAGCGTGGGGGACAAATGGCTGACTGATCTAAAGCCAGCAAGAGAGCTGCATTTCATGTAGGCCATTGCATCATTTTACCTCAGACAGGGTCATCTAATAAACATGATGTATCTTCTCTCTTTTAATTTGATTTGCAATACAGATTTTTTTTGTTCTTTTTTGTGAAATGTGATTTATGTTGTGTTGTGAAGCACAGATGAACATTTTTGGGGAAACACAAGCTGTGTAATTCTTTAAATCAGCAGCCGATGTCAGTCATCGGGTTTTTAATCCAACTGCACAGAGTAATTAAAAATACTAGATTTTTAAATCAGGGTCATATGCATGTCCAGTATCAGAGAACCTTTATGGTTGAAGATTAGTCGTTCCCTCTGAATTAAAAAAAAAACTGTGGTCCTGTTGCTGCTTTGCCATGAGCAAGAATGTCTAATTCCATCTGTTTTAGGTTAGTGAGATTACTGCCAGTCACAGGCGAATCCGTGTGAGCTGTTGATTAAAGCCACTTTTTTTTTTTGTTTTGTTATCCGGCAGTGATATTTGTCAGTTTTATGGAGCATTCCCTGCGGCAACTGCAACGGGGCCAAAATTCAGCATTTTACAGCTGAACGCTTTGCATTTCTGACTCTGCATTTCCCGTCATTCACCTCAGCCGCTTTTTGTTTCTTAAAGAGGGCTCGGCTCTCATTAAACATGCATTGAGGTTGAGCAGAGATGCAGTCTTTTGACTCAACTGTGCAGACTTGGAGCTCTGTTATGATGTTGTGACTCACAAATCACAAAGCAGAACCAGACCAGCTGGCAAGCAGTAGCATGAGCTAACAGCCATCATCTGAGTCGACAGATCATCTGATGTCAGAGTTTATTGAAATGTGTACTGGGAGAGGTCTAATAGTGAGTGTCAGTCTTTAGTCATCGTGGCCTCTCGGAAAAGGTGAATGTGCGTGTCAGTAGCCTGGTGATTGTTTCATGGAGAAATATTACACAGTAATGTATGTTGGGTGGGTTCCCTCTCCTGAGTAAGTCTTTGGAATTTGCAGCTACATTTAATCATCTTTAAGTATGGTTTGTATTGGATGAGCTCTCAAGCTCTCATTGTTCATTTCCAGTTTTAGCCGGTAACTTTCCTACAAAACTGAAGTTTTGTTGCAGCTGAGCTTTGGACGTGGCCAGGGGTGTCGCAGTGCATTTTGGGTAGAGTGGCATCGACACGTTTCACATGTCCCCAATTGCTCAAAGTATGAGGAAAATTATAGCACTTTTGAAACTTTAATTTCTCAGTACCCTGAAAGGTGTCGCAAGCTGCACAACCCTCTGCAACACTTTAACGTTTGATATGTCAACACAAAGGGGATTAAAAAAATTGTCACAAGATGGTTGCCCTTTGAAAGGCTTTTGAGTTTGACCTATGAGATGCATGTTTCTGTTTATGGTCAAAAGGTCTATAATTCTTTTTTGAATGTTGGGGATGTTATAATATTGGGTGTAAGTAAAAATGTGTTTGGAGACTCATATGAAGTGAAAAAGCAAGCGTATTTCCTCTTTCAAGAATGCGTAATAACTCAACTGATTTGTTACAATAGGGTGGGACAGTGGTGTGGTGGTTAGCACCAGGTCATTCAAGTATTAAAAAGAGAACCTTTGTGTAAAATACAAAAGGACTCCAAATGATCTTTGATTTGGACTTGGATGCTGAGCAGAGCTGAAGTTTGGGAGACATGTAATGTTCAAGCTGTGAGTCTGGGATTTTGCCAACATGACCTTAACGTAGTGAGGTCTGACTGACTGGAGCTGCTCCAGCTGCAGCCGATAATAAACAAAAAGGAGGGAAGTGAGAGGAAGATGAGAAGAATGTGTGCCGTGTGCTGATCAAAGCAACACTTCCTGGGTGGCGTTTGAAGCTTAGTCACTGGGGAGGCAACGGTGTCCAGCCAATAAACCAGAGAGGGTCTCTCCCTAGCTGAAAGGTGATTCAAAATGTCACAATAGAAGAATGATGAAAAACAATTCAATAATGTACATTATTTCCTTTTTAAGATGCTTTTTTTTTTTTTTTTTTTTTTTTTTTTTTTGCATGTCTATAAAATCTCAGAGTTCTCAGGACCTTGCTGAAACTAAGGTGTCCCACCCCCCCGTTAATGTGATGTGAGGTCAGGCTCATGGTCATTGTGTGCATGTTTGTGTGCGCGTCACCTTTAACGACAGACGTGCTCCAGGCTCTGTCAGGAGAGTGTGAGATCTGCACTCTTCAAAAATTCTTTGTGTTGTATTTTATGACACTGTACATTTTACGGGGTTTACAGCTTCATGCTGCAATGGTCCACTTTAAAACCATGGGAACAGAGGTCCTTTTAGAAAACAGCTGGATAAAAGTAATGGCCCGACCATGATCCCTGTTATCTGATAACCCCCAGCATTGACCCTGGCTGTCAAATTCTGTCTTTCTGAAGGGAAGTGTAATATATGTTCTCCTCGAGGAAAGGAATATACACCTTTAGACACATGTTTCAGTGAAAACGCTCTTTAGTAAATACACTTTTTTAAACAAACACTTAGCGACCCTCCTTATCTTTGCCACAACGTTCAACCTCTGCAGGCATGATGAATCTACTTGGTTCACGCTTGACCTGGTTACTGAAAGCTTATTTTTCCCTCTATTGACTAACTTCCTTCCCTTCTCTGTCTACCGTTTTTGCCTCTTTAACCATCTTGCAGCACAGTGTCCCTTTGGCCATTTTTCCTTTTTTTTTAATTATACACCAACTTGCATGAGAGACAAAAAAGGAAGAGGTTACCTTTTCCCTTGTTTTAAGTAGGTGCCCCAATTAAAGGCAAATGCCATAGAAGATATCTTGCAGCTCTTGCAGGATAATAGAATATTAAACACTTTGGATCTACTACTGCAAGCTGTCTTCTTTGCACTTGAATAATATTCTGTGCCCCCATGATACAGAAGTGGCTTCTTCACGTTGCTGTGCGGTTTTGGTCTTTGTTCATGGATCGGCTGAATTACAGGCTCTCAAAAACTGGTGACAGAAAAAGTTTTCCTCTTCTCAGTCAGATAACAAGAAAGGTCAGTGTTGAGTTTTTCTGACAGCTCAAGAAGAAGAAACCAATGACTGCCATTTGGTTTCATGTCCGAACCATTGATTCAGAACTGCTTCCTTTGTGAGGTTTCTGTAGAATTAATGATTGTTCGCAATTGCATCTCTGCCATATGCTAATACTTCATACTAAAAATAAACGTCAGTTACAAATGCCAAATGAAGGTGTGAACACAAAACAGAATTCAGTTGCAGCACTTCTGCTTATACTGCAATGTAATGACCCACACGTTGAGTTATGCAGTTAATGGAAAAGATAGTAATGATTCAGTTGTGGATTAAAATGTATTTTGCTAAGGATACTTCAGGAGAGCTCTATAAACAATGAGCTAATCTGCAGGAAACCACAAAAGTCATGACCTGCACCCCCCTTTCACAAACGTGTCCCCCACGCTTTACATCCACTCACACTTATCTTCTCCTGAGTGGACCAGAGATTTATAAACGAACACGTATCATTATTCTATCATATTGACAAAGACATGTATTAGAGTGGACCATGAGAAATCGCTTCAATAAAATTAAAGAAACTTTAATTGGTACAGTGGCATTTAATAAGAAGTAGTAGTTTAGATGATTCTGTAACAACAATGTGTACTGTTGTTCTTTTTTTGTTTTTTGTTGCATACACGTGATAAAATGCCACACAAGAAGATTTCAGGAGTGTAAGCAAAATCTCTAATGATGTTTTCCTAAAGGTTATTATCAGCAGCAGAGGAGGCCTGTATTTCCTTTGTGCATTAGCAGATAAAGAGACCTGAATGCAGACAGTGACTAAGACATTATCCCAGCACAGTGAACAGATCAAGGTCTTTTATGCAAGGAAAAACGTTCTTAGATGGTTCTGAGATAAGCAGTAAGACAAGACAACAGCTTTTTCTCTTCGTGCTTAAGCCCAGTGTTTAGAGTGTGCAGTTAAGTTAAGCTGCGCCGACTCCAGGAAGCTCTCACACTGGTAGGTAAAAGAGACCTCATCTCTAAAACAGTTAGCCTGTTGAACATACGAGAAGATTCTACATTTTACTGTTGTTCCCAAGACAGCAGAACATTTTGGAGAATTTTCACACTGACTTCCTCAAGTTGTGCAACTGTGTAAAATGACTAATTCAGCGAAATTGACTAATTTCTTGGTTTCTGTATGTCCAGCTATGCGGATCACGCTGTGTCCAGATTTAACTTTGATACATGTGAGCCGAAGAACGACCGAAGTTCTGAAAAGACACATCTCGTGATCATCAGAGTATGAGGAAGATATATTGCCGAGACACTTTTAATCTCTCGAGGGCAATGCATAGGACTTGTGTTTACAGTTGCAACAATGGCTACCTGAAAAAAACATGGAAGTACACAGTGACACGTTAAAACCAAGAGGACAGACTTTACCTTCATGGCTCACACGTTGAAAAAAATATCGGTTTCAACTTAAAATACTTTAGCTGCAAACAAAGGATGGAAAGTCCCTGCCTCACATAACACGGAGATGAGAACAGTTAGAATGCATTGTTAATGACTTCCCTGGTGTAATCTTCTGTCTAAAACAGAGGAACATATTAAACCGTTTCTATCAGACTAATTAGGACGGTTTATATATTTTGCTTGTAAACCAAAGATTTACAGAAGTTACCAGTGATACCAACAACTGTCCTCTTTTCCATTCTAGGGTTGATACAGTAGTTTCTGTTGCTGTTAAGCATGCAACATAGAAGCTGTTTCATGTAATGGTTCAAAGTGCGGTCATGAGACCACAGAATAAGTAAAGATCTCACTGCATGACACAGTTTTGTAGTATTTTTTTTTAGAATTGATCAGACCAGAACTACTCATCAATCAACATGATTTTTGGTTTAATTTTTCACCGAAACCAAATGCAGATGTCCATTAGCAGACAAAGGCCTGGTTTGTATTTCCCCCGTTTGTCAGTATTTATCTATTTGGGTTTCAGATCTCAATATTCTAAATTGTACGGGGCAAGCATCCACAAACACGTGGAGTAATAGTCCTCAGGAGTGCAGGGGTGGGTACAGGAGGCTGCGAATAACAGCTGCCAGATGTGCAGAGTTCCCCCGAGCCTATGTACATTCTCACAGACAATGGAATGCTTGTGAGGAGCCCCAACAGGAAGTGAGGTCAGGGATTTTGACCCCTCCCCTAAAGTCTCAGCAAGGGACACAGCAGTGGGGCAGCTTTAGCGGTGAAAGCCCCTGAAAGTGGCTCATAATAAACATGCCGACAGTAAGCAGTTAGTCCATAAAGCCTTCCAGCTATGACCATTAACTCAAACAACCTTTCCCTGACAAGACAGAAAGCTAGAGCAAAAGTTATCTAGTTGACAGTTAAAGATTGTTGGATTAATTAAAAAAAATATAGGTTGTTATGCTTTTTTAAAGAGTGTGCTTTAAACATAGAAAGTGCGGGGGTGGCTGAAATGAGTGCGGTAAAAGTGGATTGCACAACATTTCTCCACTTGTAAGCAGACACAGAATGAGTCAAAGTTGTCGAATCCAGACACTGATCAGCTCATATGGAAACCGTCTGTTGGGAATGGTTCCTTTATTATAAAAGACGAGCTCTGTGAACTAAACCAAAGTACTTTCCCATCTTACGTGCTTTTGCGTCACTAAACCAAATCTGACTCGAAAAAAAGGTGAAAAAATAGTAAGTTCTGTAGAAGTGTCACCTGTTTCCTGCCCAGGATTGTGGTCAGTCTAAGAGGAAAAGCATCTGAAAGGCACTACTTCTGTCACGCAAAGGCCTCCACGTTTCATTTTCTATAATGCACAGAAATACCCATTTTGATCAAGAGAACAGTCATCTAGAATAGTTTAATTTTTTTTAAACCTAAACCTATACTTGCTGAAACAAATATCTGTTGTGCAAAAGCCAAAGAGCTTTAAATGTTTTGCTTGCTAAGTAATAAGTGCAATGATAACATTGTGAAGCTGCTATTCACAGACACATGACTTCATAGCCACTTGGGATAACTTCGGCTTCCCAGATAATGACTGGGAAGACATTATTACCTCCGCTGGGGTTGGATAGAGGCTCTTTCACTGCAGCCAGCACCTGCCCCACGTAAACACAACCCTGATGACTAACACGCCTGACTTAGCCTCACATCACCCTCCAGACAACACACCCTCACCACAGAGCTGAGTATGCAAACTACTAAGTTATCAGCAGAAAATAAAAAAAGGAGAAACGTAAAGTAGAAAAAAAGTCAACGGAAAAAGAGGCAGTGTAAACCCTGATTCGTGGCGAGGACCTGCTGGAGGAAGGGAAATGTGGAGGTTGAACATCTGGACTCCACTCGCACGCGGCTGAGTGGTAAAAAAAGCGTGCAGAAATAGGCGTAAAAGGCATCCAGCATGTTCAATTCCCTCCACGAATCTGTATTGCTGGTATATTACAACGTTTAAGCCCTTCGACTCTACGGGCATGTGACGTTTTCACACACCCCACACCGTCTCTTGTGTGCGTGTGTGTGCTTGCGTGTGCGTGTGTGTGGGTGTGTTAGTGTGTAGCCTATTGTGTGCGCGCCTCCCTGACGCTCCACAGCCCCGTGGAGCTGTTGTTCCCAGAGAGAAGGACAATCACACAAGCTACTGGATAAGAGTGGCAAAGAGAAAGTACGGCTGTGGCTTCTACTACTCCTTTTTCGTGGGTGAACTCTCTCTTCGTGGCGCACAGAAAACCATGGATTTACTACTGAAACGAGACGCCGTCTGGTCCTAAAGCAAAGTTTGGGTTGTCATCCTGGAGCAGGGGACAGCGTCGAACTTTGACGCAGAATTTCGGAGAGCCGGCGAGCACATGTGAGGACTTTTGTGGAGACGAACATTTCCCCGAGCCTCTTTTTATTATTTTGCTGCTCTTTACTGTTTCTCTCATGGGGTAAGTTATGGTTACCTGCATTACATATTGTCGGTGTGCTCTCATAGCATGTGCTTCAGCAACCCAACAAAAGAATGTGTTCCTCGTCCAACGGCGAGATTCTGTCGCTCACTGGCAGTTTATTTAACGTTACGGTTTTTTTCTTTTTTGTTCATTGTCCAAAGCCCACGAGGTTCCCTAAATTTGCATCTCGTTCGGATTACATCGTTAATCATAAACGGAAACTTGAGCGCGCACGCAGCTCTGACTCATGGTCGCCCGTGACAGCGTGATCCCCCACATTAAAACGCGCAGGCAGAGACTCGCACCGCGTCTCATGTGACAGCCGGGGTTTGCTCAACGCTCTAACTTTTTAATGGATAACCTGGGGGAGGGATGGTGGAACATTAACGCAGGCGGCTGGAGCTGTGCGGACGCGGCGCGCCCCCGGTGTCGCGGATGAGCTGCGCGCCCAGCGGGGGCGCGCATCCGTGCGCTTTAACAGCTCCACGGAGCCGTTGCTCAGCCTGCTGTGCCCCCCCCCCCCATCCCCTCCCCTCCTTTCTGACCCCTCCGATGTTGTTGAGGCTTGTTCACCCGTCACACTAAGGAAGGCATTGTATTGGAAGGATGTATTAATAAGACAAAAGCCCCCATTATCTTTGTGTACAGGAGTTAATCTCATGGGGCTGGAATCGGGTTCTCAGAGGAAGCCAGCTCAGTTTCTGATAGGATTGACAGGGGAGGGAAACAGGGGGGAAAAAATATATTTTTTAAAAGCTTATAAAGTAAGCAGAAACAGAATTTAGGTTGTTATACATTATCGTGAAAAGATAAAAGTGGGTTGCATTTGTAGTGTCAAACACTAAAGATGGACTCTAGATTTCTTACTTGGGACATACTCAGTTAGAAAACAGAAAAATGTCATTCTCTCCAAAAGTGTAAACCCTGCTGGATGCATAGGTGTCAGTGCTCTGCTACTGGGAGAATCGTCAGGTCACAGTGTGATAAGGTGATAAGGTAAGGCAACAGATGTTTATTGCCTAGATAAAATGCCCCCATTCCTCCTTCTCCGCCTGATTCGGTTCCCACTGCGCATATGATAATCGTCAGCAGTCTGTGGAACTGCAAAAATGAGGGACTTTGTTACCTATTTTGTGATGCATGGCGATAAACGTGGAAGCGATGAGGGGAAAATCACAAGCAAAAAAACAAGAAAGGAGAGAAAATCACCAAAAGATCTTCCTGAGATAGCACTGAGAGGCGGGGGTGAAGAGGAAGCGTGGTCAGCCGTGTTGGGATAGGACTATCAAGTGTTGAAGGGCCTGTCAACAGAGGCATTGATGTATGGTTGTGCAAGCTCAGCTCGGTTTGTTTTGGGCGTACGTGGCTACCTACAGACCCCCTTTGCTTCCCCCGCTGTGACCTGCTGCAGCCACACATCCGTCAGCGTTGGGCCCATGTGACCACATGACCACATGGCTCACTGGATCTAGACAACACCTCAACAGGTTTGACTGCTGCCAGACCTCACGGGCTGTTCATCAGCCCAGAGTTCAGCGGACCGCTTTAGTTCTTTTGGCCGGATAACCCCAACGGTTTCAGGCTCGCACGGAATATCTCAGACACGGAGCGCATATAGCGTCGGTCCCACCGGTCTGTATAGAGCAGCTTTAACATCTGACTGGCGAGCGGATATTGACTCAGACAAGCAGCGCATTACCTCATGAGTTCAGGATCTGCGTGCTGCTGACCCAGCTCGCTGCACTCATTTGCTCTATTTCCCCCCCCCTAGAAGACAGCTGTAATTGGACCCCTTCTCAATGAGGGCTGCCATTGGAAGCATGAGAAATGAAGACAAATAGATGAGCTGAATAAATAAATAGATGTATAACTGCATGGGTGGGTAAGTAAATTAATAGTAAATCAGCTGTGGGAACTGGATTTGTGGGACTTTTTTCTTCTTCTTCTTCTCCTAATGGAACAGGTCACTGGGGGGTTGAAGGCGGGAATGGGTGGTGAGTGGGTGGTGTCCGTCCCTGAAGGATGCTCACGTTTCAGCTCAGGCCTGGGAGCGGCCCGTTAGTAGGAAGCGGTGAGAAGGCTTTTCCTTAGGGAGGCCGCGTTCTCTTTTGTTCCTCGCGTTCAACACTCTATTCAACCAGATCAACCGGGTAGTAACTCTATTAAGATCAGAGAAGTGACTTAAAAGAGATGCGCTGTCTTTTGCCAGTGAGAAATCAATACATGAGAGCACACAGAAACAAGGCCATGAAGCGTAAAGTCGGCCGAAGCTCGTCCTTCATGCCCATTAGACTCAGTCTGGGACATTCGTCTTGGCCTTGGTCGGTCAGCTCCGTTCTGTGAGCTCACAGTTCTAGCTGCTACTCCCCACAGTAGAAAAACACTTTTCTTGGGTGTGGCAGTTGGAGAAAAATAAATGCCTTCTGTTCGCAAGCTGCTCAAGTGCAAGTCACAACACACAGCTGACAGCATATGGCTTTCTGATTCCACGCCAAGATCTGGGAGTGTTTCAGATCAGAGACGGAAAGATGGCAGCTTTTACCGATTCCACATTTTCTAAACACATCGGAGGAAAAAGGATGTGTCTGCTTGTTGTTGACAGGTAGAGGAATACAAATGCACACTTATTTGCCTTATCTGTCTTTTCTTTTAATAACAGTCTTTCTGGGATGTGTAACTGCTGCCCTGATTATTATGTAAACATTTACATAGCCTGATATTTTTTTGGACGAAAAAGTCCCCGTGGCTATTTTTGTGGTCTTTTGCAGTGAAAGGAACCCATTAGCTTAAAAGTCTCTTCTTGCATTCCGATTCCACTTAAAGGACCTGGACTAACCATAAGACCCCCCATGACAAGGCCCCGATGCTTGTAGCGGCATGCCAGGATTTCCTAATGCTTTCTGAGGTGAGGATAAATCTGTTCTCCTCTCACATTTCAAGCTTGGACCAGCTGAGTTCCAAAAGGCTGCCATTTGGAAGTAATGCAGAAATCGGCCTGAATGGACTGGTATTTTCCAGAGGGACATGTTACTTTGTAGACGAAGACATTGTGCATATTTCAGGGACAATGACGAGAAGATCCAAAGCGGTGTTTTTTTCCGGTTACTGCTGCTGCGGCTTTGAATTAGATCTGCATGCTTTACTGTCTCTGTTTGGGTAGTGGTGGGATTTATGGCCTGAATGTGGAGAACCTCACCGTCTGCTCTTATATCAGACTTCTCTTTGTGGTCTCTGGTCAGTCTCAGAGGTCGGTTTAGAGAGACTCCGGAGCAGGTCTTCACACATGAAGATGCTGTGGCTGGGGAGACCCCCTCCTCTTTTCTTCTGCTCGATTGGAAGTCTTTGTTATCCAGTCAGCTTTGTTTGTGCAGCTGGAAAACTCAAAAGCATTACTTCAACGCCCCACCTCTCCGGACCCAGAAGTAAGCTGGAGACGGTTTTCTTGGACTTTGAATTGCCCCTGTGCAGTAGCCAGAGAGGGTCTGCTGGAATCATTTCTGATGAGTGGAACCGAAAACGTACTGTTTTGTCTTGCTTCCTCTTTAGCTTTGCAATCGTTCGATTTTCTAAAAGCCATAGGCCTTGAAACATCTATGAACAGTCTGTCTGTGAAGGCACGTTTTGTAAGAAATGGCTATTGAGATGACTTATCCAGTAAAGGGCCCAGCTTAAGTCCAAGCTTAGACATGATGGCCTTAACCAACAGCCACACACAAGCTGGGTCATGATAGAGGCCAGACAGCTCTGTTGTAAGAGAGAGATTGAGTGGAAGGGGATGCTGTTTGCACAACTGAGAACTGCTTAAACTTGTCTGTTTTAGAAAAACTATGTCATATAGTCAAGGACATGCCTTGTACTGCCTGAAAAGCTGTTCTGAAGCATTCTGACCTTGTTGATACTTTTGTTAAATATCACTTGGCAGGCCAAAAAGCCCCACAGCATAAACTCAGCCCAGCACAACAACACAAACAGCCAGGTTAGTTATTGTTGAATCTCTGATTCTGACTTTGAGAAATTGTGTATATTCACACGTTTCTAGTTATAGAGTCAGCACTTTAAAGAGGCAGTCCTACAATTACACAAAATACTGGAACTGTGGAGTGTGTGGACACAACAGTGTTCCTTCGCCAGGCAACCATGTTTTTCTCCAAAAACTGAGTAGGGTTTAATGGATCTGTGTTTGCCAGAGTTCTCTGAAGTTGTTTTCCTATAACAGACTGCGGAGGGGAAGGCATGAGGGCTCCATCAAGTTATCATCTTTATCAGTGGGCACGAGGAATAGGGTGTGTTGTACCCATGTGTGTTAGCCCGTATAGATGTTATCAATTTACATTGTGCGCTGCTTTGCTCCGTCATGGGGAGCTTCTTCTGCTCTTGGTGTGTGAGTTTTCCTGCCTCATTATAACGGTTTGCCGAAATGTTTAGAGGGCAATAAGTCACGGAAGCTTTAGACAGATTAAAAAAACAAAACAAAACATAAGTATTGCAAACACAGCAGCCCTGAGCACTCATCAGATACACAGCCATAAATATTTAATTTATTCCTTTTTGTCCCCTTCCACAAATAATCACACATCCTCTCACGGTATCCTCTTGACTTCCCAAAGAAGCATGAGAACATGAGAAGGGGTGGGGTTCAAGGTCTTGCAATAGAACAGAATAGGAGCAGGGGAGCAGAACAAAAGATACCTGAAGAGGATTGAAGACCGATAATTTAGATCTCACTCAGACGACAACCACATGGGAAGATAGGGGAGAGGGAAACTTCAACCATGTCCACGTTCGTCAAGCGTGATGGTTTTAAGTTAGCAATGCACACAGGCCATGCATGCATTAGCGTTCAGATTTACGCATTTAGCAGGTAATCCTATCTGAGGTGACTTCCATCAGTAGGAGAGACTTGTATGTGTTGTAGCGCCTAAAAGCAAAGAATGGCGTGCAGATCTGCTGTGTTTGAGTGTAACACCTTGTTATGGGTGCTTTGTGGCTAGCTCTCTTCACACAAACATGCCTGAGTAAGAGACGAATTCACAGAGGTATTTGTGGTCTATGTGTCCCTTTGTGACAGAAGATTTCTGAGACCTTTTCATGACGTACGAGCTACAATGCTGTCTGCGCTGAGATCCACATCCTGCCCCACTGTGCATCAGTGGATGATCACTAATTAAACTATTGTCTTTTAGAATTCCATGACATATTACGAAATCTTCATTAGCGAGCTGCAAGATTATATCTGTTCCAGATGTCGGCCAGATAAATTGGTCTTGATGTGCGTTTAATTGCCTCTATATAACTCTCTCTTTTGATCCCTGTGGCCAAGTCTTAAATATACGAGGGGAGTAGAGAGTGTTAGAGTTAAGATCATACGGCTTTGCAAGTCAGGGATCGGGATTAAAGGAAAATATGCAAATCGGAGCGATAAAGAATCATGTATAATTCACAAGGAGGAATTAAGTTGGCAGGAATGTTCTAAGGGTGAACATATTACAGTAATTGCCTCTCAGGCGCCACCTTTTGAGATCCCTGAGCCTCCAGCTGGGTAGAGTGGACAGAAGGGCGGGGGGGGGCGGGGTGTTATGGTTGGTATGATTATGGGTCCTGAGGCAGTTTGATGACCTTCTTTACGCAGCTCTTTGTTTCCATCTCCTCTCACACCACGGCAAACGAACAGCTGCAATTAATAAAGCAAAGCAAACTTTCAGAGATGACGTGTCTGCAGAACAACACAGACTAACAAAAGTCACCCGGTCTGAAGAGTCTGCTCCTGTTCCAGACAGAGCTGAGCTGACAGATTGGGAGCATCAGAAGAGACTGTGCCCAAACTGTCAAAATTGTTTGACGAGAAAAAGGGTAATCCCTAATTATGTGAGGAAACCCCCAGATAATGGGGACACCCACTCCCCTCCTGCCTTGCAGATTATATGCAGCCACCATGAAGCCTGATGTGTAGACAAAGAGAGAAGAAGGTTTCCCTTTTACGGCGAAAATTAAACCTCGAACATGGTATGAACACAGAAGAGGGAACTGGGTAAAGTCAGTATAAAGGAAGTGCTTTATAATCAGGCTGCAGGTTTGATACTGATTGAAATCTAATATTGATACTTCTCTGTTTAATTTCTGTTCAGAAACAGGATGTTATCACTGTCTGATGTAGTGGAGCCTGCCAGAGGCCTCTTTCGTGTTAGATTGACCATTTCCCAAATTTAAGTTCCTCTCTTAGACACTGATATGTTGTAAAGATGCCCTCTCTTGTGTAAGTTGTAGACTAGGTTGCAGTTCTCCTTAACCTTTACTTTTTGTTAGTTTGATCGTTCTCCATCAAATGATTCTGTCTGGTTTCTATTCATGAGTCATGTGGCTTTTGTTTCTCAAATGCAGTTTCCAAGAAAGGAAATCACAACTTTTTTTTGGTGTTTAAAACATTCTAAGTACCCACATTTAGCAAATATAACTAAATGAATGAAGCAATCCAGAATTAGATCATAGCTCTAAAGCTTTACAATATGCTTGTGGTGACATTTAGAGTTCTAAATATATCTTAATAGACTGACGCTATGGAAGGCATTTCTTTTTTGGGTTAGATGGCTTTTTTCTCTGTACTAGTGGAAACTTGATGTTATCTTTTGAACTGAAACTGGCACATTAGGTAATCTGTCACTGGTTTTGGCATTGGTTTTTATCTGTGAGGTTATGTGCAGAATGGCATCCACTGGAGATAAGCAAGCTGGTTTGAGATGGGCTTCGGCACTCATGTTGATATGGTAGAGGGGACCTTGCCAGCTGTGTGTGATTGTCTGGAGTGTCACGGACGTTTGAAGGACCGGGATGCAGTTCAGTCATGTCAGAAGAGCCACACAAGTCGACCTCATTTCTGTTACCGTTATTCTGAAAACAAAACCAGAGGGCTCTTTCCAGGAAACTGGTGAACAATCAATGATGTTGCTGGGTGTTGTGGAAAAAGATATTCCAAATGGGGGGCTGGAGCTCAGTGATGGATGGGGCAGCGGAGAGATGCTGCAGTCACCGGCCAACAGACACAGTCCGTCCCTGTGTTTTCTGGCTGCACAGCAGGGCTGAATACAGCTTCTTCATACAGAGGGGGGGGGGGGGCTCTGCTTTAAGGCGTTTGTGTGTCCAATGGACTCTAACGGCTCAGAGGAAAACCGAACTCTCACTGAGTGTGGAAAAGAAACACCTTTCATTTTTTGTCATTTTCTTTGAAACTCTGTGGGAGTTGTGGTGAAACTCTGTGGTGGCAACAGATGAGTTTTTTTCCTTTATGTCTGACATGTCAACACTTGAGTGGGAAATGCTGTAACTACTGTGCTATGATTTGCATGTGGAAACTTCCTTCCAGGAGGGCCCCCCTTAGGAGTGGGCATGTCATTTTTTTGGTTTAATTTATTCACAAACACTGCTGCAGAGATTTAGCTCAGTTACACAGAGCAGCCACAGTGAAGATTAACCGTAATGTTAGCTGAGAAACCGAACGGGAAAGAATAGCCTAACCAGCAGAGGTTTGTGTGTTCATGAGGGATTTCTTGATTTCCATTTAGAAAAGTATTAACTCAGGTATTTGAGAAGAACAATAAACTATTAAATGGAATGGAATAGAACAGAAAGATTTTATTGTCACTGCAGGTAGAATGAAATTCACATCAAAGTGAAAAAAATACTCTTACTGTAAATAGCATGCTCGTTAAATGGTTTTAATTAATAAGACCTTTCTTTTACAGTCTCAAACTAATGCCTTTTCATTGCTGTTCGAGGAAAAGTGAATTGCTTTAAAAAAAGAAAGAAAGAGAAATTTCAATTTTTTGCCACTACAACAGCTTATGTTCTGATGGATGAGGGGCAGATGAAGACTGATATGTAACACGAAGTTTCAGACCACAGTGTTGTGATTTAAAACTGCTTGGTAAGCCCCAGTAAAAACATTTATCCACAAACAAGATGAGATGCTAGTGTAAACCGTCCAGGCCCCATCTAAGATGCTGCTGTTTGGATATGTTGAGTGATGCTGCCTGCATAGACGGAAATGTGGTTATGCGTGTCGCATCAAAGTCTCAAAGCTCTGCTCTTGTACGTGCTCTCCACTGAGAAAAAGTGGAGCCGTGGTGAAGGTGAACGTGACGGGGTGCAGGTATTGTGTCGGGGCAACGCCGCCTCGGTGTTTTAGATTGCAGACGCTCTGCTAATTGGGGCTTATCAGGTGTTTCTGGGAAAACACCTGAGGCTTTTGTGCAGCAGTCAGCGCCATTATCAAGAAGGGAACACCGTCTCTTGTGAGGCTTAGAAGAGTGTGAGTCGTCTTTCAGCAGAAAGCATCAAGATTTTCCCACTCATATTTTGCCTTCCGTAGAAATCAGTGCCTTTAAGTGCAGTTGTGTGAATCGGTGGTTCTGTGAGCGCTTTCAGTGCGTGTGTGGGTGAGCTATTTATGGGAACATGCAAAACCCTTGCCTCCCTCGTCATATACTGAGAAGCAGTTTGGGGATGAACATATAAACTTTCTCAGAGGATATCCTGCCTCAACTGTCTTTCTCTTGCCTGACCTTTTTCGTCACCTGATTATTCTCCACTGTCCACACTTGCCTCTTTTGTAACCTCTAAAGAAGTTTGAGCTTTGCAGTGAAATTCAGGCAGGATATTGGGCTGTTTTTTCTGCAACCTTGCTGCACCATCAACTAGATCATAGTGCACATGAAACCAGAATTGTCTTTCTTTTTTTCTTTTTTTTCTTTTTTCAGCTCTGGTGAAAAAAAAAAAAAGACAAGGAAAGAAAATTAACTTTTTTTTTTTTTACAAGTTTAGATATATTGTATATCCAGTTCTGTTAATGATAACTATATTATGTTGTAACAACTAATGTCTTTTTTTTCCTGCAGTCTCTAAACTTTTGAAGTTTCGAAAGAGTTTCTTATCAGATGGTAGTATGTTTTGTTTCTAGTCAAACGGTGATATAGGTATCTGGGTTGAATGCAGGCCACATCTTTGACAAAAGGGGGTCACATTGCAGCGAGTATGCGTTTCAGCTGACCAATCACCGTGGATCCATTTGAATGGCGCACGACAGGTAGCCGAGCCGAGGTGCTACCAGACAGTGCTGTCGGCAAACCAGCTTGTCAGGTTTCCTACAAACAATGAAATCCCTTGGTGACAGATGCCAAGGACTCCTTGAGTTTTCTATGCGGCAGACGGGAGGAGAGTTGTCCTGCAAAAAGCTGCTAAAACTAAAGGAGAAACCAAGACAGAACAGGAAGACGTCGGCATTGTTTCTGTTAGCAGACAGGAGACTGTGGAGTTGCAAAGGTGGACCACAACGAATTGAATTATCATGCTTCTATAATACAACCTAATGCTATTACCAAAGTGCAACTGGCACATGTGCTCAAGCTCCAGCCTCCTATTTGTGTCGATTAATGGAGCTAAAAGGATGGATGGAAGACGAGCCGTCCTGAGGCGGTAGTTTGATCAGACAGTGCTCATCCGTAAATACATTTCTACGACGATGCTGTTACAGCAGCCAAATGGAAGTGTGCTGAACCTTTATTAAGACTAAAGGCCAACGCCGTCCGCACTGAAGGAGGGTATTGTTCATTGTTCCTGCTTGAGGAAACACTGTGCTTTTCTTACCCTCAGCTGTAAGCTCCACCGGCCTGTATGCTGGGAATGCATCGCTACAGTACTTTCTATCTGTCCTGCTCAACTGTGTGTGTGAAGGATGATTTCGCTGCTTGTGGAAAGAGCCGTGGTGAGTTTGTGTGCGCGCACGCACATCACAAAGATATCTCAGATTCCTGCCTTTGTGTTGAGATACCGTTCCACTTGTATGCTCACTGTCTGCCGTTGTCTGGTTCCCTCTCCATCTTTTAGCCTCTCAGGTTTTGAACCAAAGCCCAGCTGAGCACAGATGAGATCCAGGCCCGGTTTCCACTCTTTTTTTTCCAAATTTCCCTAACAAACATGTGTTTCAGTCGTCCAGTCCAGCAAATACAGGCAGTGGAAGCATCAGTGTTGAATTATCTTGGGAGCTGGCCTGCCCTGCAGAAGGATCCTGTTACTTTTGACAGGTTTAAGAGACCAACTCCACCTCTAATTAGATTTCCAGAGTCTCCAACTTTCCTTTGTCCTCAGTCTTAAAGTGCAGTCTTTTATTTAGCTTTTGTTTGTAGAAGTTGCACAGTGAAGAGACATTTGAAACCAGATTAGAAGTTTTTAAGGTTTTTCTTTTGAAGTTATCTTTTTAGACACATGATTGCAAAAATGTGAATAAAATTAGTTTAGAGCGTGACTAGTACTAAGAAATTATAATTTCAGTCTCATTGAAAAATCTGACAGAAATGCTACCATTGTGAACATTTTCTGTTCGAAAATGTCAAAGTGCAAAAATGTAATACCGCACAGCATAATCAAGTCTTAACAGGCTCTTTCTCAAAAAGTAAGGAACCCCCGCTCCCCCCCACGCTACTTCTCAGGTATCTGTTTGATTTGCTGTTAGCTTTTCTCAGCTCGCTAAAAAGTGGGTGGTTGGGCAGGCCAGTATGATGAGGTCTGGCTGATCCACGAGCTATGCTGAAGTTTCAAGAAGTAAGTCACTGGGGTGGAATGGTTGGCTCCCAATAACAATGCAGTGTGTTGACAGCCAAGTGTTCAGACAGGGTCAGAGGAATGTCCCCCTCCACACTACGTGTGCAGCCCATTGTCTAATCACACCCAGAGTCTCACAGAACATTGTACTCTTTACCTGAAGACTTGGTTCCCTTATTTTAAAAAATAATATTATCATGCTAAACAAACTGAACCTTTGGTGCTGTATTCATCGTGACCACAAAAAGATTGTGAGTCACTTGACTGTTTAACTTCCTTACTTTCACAAAACTGTAAAGTGGTATTACATATGAACGCCAAGACTTTGTTATCAGTTCACCTTTTTATATGAAAATGTTTTATTTTCTCTGCTTTTGCTTTCCAACTTTTCTGCCACTCTGCTCTTTGTCCTCTAACAGGGTCAGTTCAAACTGAGGAAAAGGTTGTTATTCGGATACTTTGTTTTGTATGAGACTTTTGCACATACTTTCCTCTACCAAAAAAAAAAGTGTGTTTATTTGGCCACAGATGATTTTAGTTACAGAGTAGCATTTCCTTTGTCAGTAACCACAGGCTTCCCTTCTTCTTTGTGTTTGCAGGTGACCCATTTACCACTCTTCAGACGTGACTGTTGGACCGGCGGTCCTCCTCCCAGAGCTTTTCCTGTCCTTTTCGTAAGGACAGCTCTTAATGGCATAGACACCCTGCACAACTCTACAGTGTGAATGAATCTATGCCGTAAAGCCACTGTGCTCTGCCACCCTGTCACCATGAAGAGCAAGTATTCCCAGTACTACAACTGGAGTCTGATCCGTTCCTACTATGCTCATGCCAAGAATATGACCACCCAGGAAATGAATGAACACATTGAGAGTAAAAAACAGCTTACCACTCTCCATATAGTCATTGTGATCCTCTGCACCTTCATTGTGTTAGAGAATCTTTTGGTCCTGGTGGCTGTGTGCCGGAACAAAAAGTTCCACTCGGCCATGTTTTTCTTCATTGGCAACCTGGCGTTCTCTGACTTGCTAGCAGGCTCTGCCTACATCGCCAATATATTCCTATCAGGCTCAAGGACCTTTAAACTTGCACCTGTGCAGTGGTTCATCAGGGAAGGCACAGCATTCATCGCTCTGGCTGCTTCGGTCTTCAGCTTGTTGGCGATAGCGATAGAACGCTACATTGCCATCACCAAGGTCAAGGTGTACGGCTCCACTAAAACATGTCGCATGTTTCTCCTGATAGGAGCTTGTTGGGTCACCTCCATCCTGCTTGGAGGACTTCCTATTATAGGCTGGAACTGCATCAACAACCTCCCGGAGTGCTCAGCCGTTTTGCCACTCTACTCTAAGAAATACATTCTCTTTGTTGTTTCTATTTTCAGCCTCATACTGCTCTCTATAGTTATCCTCTATGTGAGGATTTATTTGATTGTGCGCTCAAGTCACCAGGAAGCTACCAACTCACAAGCATACTTCCTTTTGAAAACAGTCACCATAGTGCTGGGGGTCTTCATCATGTGCTGGCTGCCTGCTTTCACCATCTTACTGTTGGATTCATCCTGCAATATACAACTCTGCCCCATTCTCTCCAAAGCAGACATCTTTTTTAGCATCGCCACTCTTAACTCAGCGCTTAACCCGGTGATCTACACGCTGCGCAGCAAGGACATGAGAAAGGAGTTCCTGCGTGTGCTTTGCTGTTGGGGGGTGCTGCAAAGTGGGCGGCCCTCTGAGCGCTGTCTGGTCCCTCTGAAAAGCTCCAGCTCTCTGGAACACTGCACCAACAAACACGAACACCAGACCACACCCATCATGCAAGACTGTACCACGTGTGTCTGAAATGGTTGAGCCCGAGTGCATGTGCGCATACGAGATCAAGAGGAGAGCCGAGACCACGGGTGGATGGGCAGATTTTTAAAAGAGAAGCAAGCACGTCCTGAGACAGAGATGTCTGACGAGGTGGGGCATTGCTTTCTGTTTGGATTCTTTCTACAATGCAAACGTACTTTTTCATTACAATCAAATTGTGTCATTTGTCAATCAGCATTCAGTCAGTGTTTCGAGGGGGAACCAGTTTTCTGGGTGGAAAACTTTCAGAAATGTGAAAAAAAACGCTTTGCAATGGCTATATGGAGCGAAAGTTTTTTATTGTATAAGATTATGTGTTTTTATTTTTACTTTTAAACATTTAAAGGCCCATTAAAAGCCAAAAATACAAATGTACGTGTCATGCGTAACATCGTAGTTTTAGTGAGTTGTTTTGGGCCTTTTGAAAACAGTCAATGCAAAGATTGCAGTGTTGCACTTTGTAGATTACTATAGATATGATCTTGTCTAAGGTTAAACTACACCACCCTTCTCTTCACTGATATTTATGCATAAGGCCTAAAGATAAATCACCTATTTCTTACAGAGCAGGAACAGCAATCGGAGTAAAAACAAACGCACTCCACAGCACAGAAGACGAGCTATTAAGTAGTCCCTTGACAATATAAGGACTATATATTCCCTGTATAACCTTACTTAGCCAATTTGATAAATGTCAGCAAAGGTACATAGTATGCTTACATTTAATGCATGAAATTCTAACACATTTGTAAACGCTCTGTGTATGATATATATTCCATCTTGCATCACTAACACCCCTTATTCCAGTTTTCCTCATAATCTGCCCCTCTTGCTTTTGCTGTTGTCTTTTGTGTCTTAACAATTTCCGTCAAGGAAGGCCAAAGGAGAAAGCACATTTCCTAAAGTGAGTTGGCACTGATGAATTTCACTTGTTGACAGCTCTCCAGCCACTTTGACTTATAGGACTGCGGTCCTGTTGTAGCAACTTAGCAGCAATGTGCTCACCTCTGCTTGTGACTTCCTCTTTGGTAAAAAGGCTGAATGTATGAATGAAGTGTTTGGGGCTTGTGCTCCATTATTGACAGTATTATTTGATCATCGTTTTGAAATACCAAGTTGTTGATGAGTGGAGAGTGGAAGGAATAGGGTAGGCCACTCTCACTGTGGAGACTGCACCAAGAACAAAAAAGACTTGTGAGCATCCCTTTTCATATTTTTTATTTTTCTTTGTGCAAACAAAGATGAGAAAACATGTCTTTTTCCCATAAACCCTTCGCCTCATCTACATGATATTAGTTCAACTTTCAAATATCCAGGAGTGTTCTGCCCTTGTAGGAGTCAAGATTCATCTTCATGACATCTGAAAACACAAATCTCCCTTTAGTCATAGGAAGTCCTGTTTTTAACTGCCTGTTCCTGTTGTTCAGGGTTATACTAACCTTCCTGTAGACACACAAATGAAACTCTTCTCTCTGTCAAGTTCATTTTGACGTTGACATTTAGATAACCAAGTAGAAATGGTGAAAAGCACTTTGGCAGCTTCAGTGATGTTTGCTTTCCCCCATTTTTTTCATGTGGAGAGGTGTTTTTGGTCTGTGTACCTATGACTTCATTGTATGTCTATGTTTTTTATTATTAAAATATAACTGTATGCTTGTAAGTATGAATGTCTATTTGTACAGTTTGTATGATTTTTTTGTTTGTTTTATGAAATGTCTTGTGTGCAATAGCTTTGTGTGTCCTGTAGCACGTTGCCTTTTTAAACTGGTACAATCTGAAACACTAATGTAGGTACATAAACGTTTTTAAATGCATTCCAGTTTTGTAAAATAAATAAAATACCAAAACAAGCAAGTGTGTGTTTAATTTTGAGCCGCCGATCCAGCTGAAACCGTGCTGCATGTCCAGAGATGTCCTGTCATTGTGCCTGTATTTAAAATGCAGCATTAAATCCAAACATGCTCCAACAAGGTCAGAGAAACACCAGCTTGAACATGAAAGTATGAAATTGTGCGTGCAAATGCTGCTTGGGCTTTCATAATGGCCTCTTTCCTAATAAAACTATTAAGTTGCTTTAAGCCTGAAACAAGACAGGGCAATGCTGGGAAGTTAGGCAGAAGACAAGGGGCCTGTAAATTGGGTGTGGTGATGAAGACTGTATATTTGTTTGATAGTTTGTCTGAGAGAAGTTTAGCAGAAGGCCCCTGGAGAGGATTTTGGGTGAGGGGGAAGGCTGACTTATAGTGGCCTTGGGAGAGTTGGGCCTGTTTCTTGTCAGACATCCAGAATTCCTGGGTGGGAACATTAGCTGAATCAGTCCTGGGAGGCTTTGCTGCTGGGAAGTCAGCCAAGTCTCTCCAGTGCCCTGCAGGATATTACATCAAACTCAGAAACCTGTAGGTGAAGTTGTATGCACAATGTGATCAACGACAAATCTATGCAAGTTCATCCTGTGAAGTACAAGAACGTACAGTACTTTGCAAATGGGCCTACACAATCCTCAAAGCACACCAAATAATAATAATAATAAAACATAATTTGAACTGTTATGATAATTCACTCTTTAAGCAGTGCTTAATCTAAACTTTGGGACAGCTTGTGGGTTTGTGTAGCACATTTTAAGATGAGATAGTAGCTGTGGTTAAAACAGATGTAGAACTTTATTCTTTCTTTATGGGACTAAGAATTTTATTCTCAAAATAATGATGTAGTGACACCTCGTGGTTAAACAAGCGCATAGCAGACAACATTTGAAGATCCGTATTGCCAATTTACTTTTAAATAAGTCTAATTGATCAAAGCAGTATCTCATGATAATAATTTTGCCTACATATATGAGACACTTTTGTATAAAAGCCAACGTTACCCAGTGAAACCATGACTCATTCTCGCAGCAACACGTAAACTGGTAATATACGACTGTGTTCCTAACAAAAAGCCTAATCCTTCACTTCAAAAATGTTTTGTTTGAACTAAAATAATATTGTTGCATACATTCAATTGCATAATTGCAATATATTTAGAGTTTCTCAGCAATCAAGGTTCATTTTACTTCCGCCTGGTCAGTTGACATCAACATTTGTGACAGAGTAGGTGTACATTTAGATGGTTGTTCGTTTCAGGAATGCGATTTTGTTCAATACTATCGCCATACAATCAGTCTGGATGTGATTAAATTAGTATATATATATAATAATTAAGATGAAAATGTGGTTTTATCTCACGAATCATACATTCAGGATCCAAAATAAAAATGTTCAACGGCATTTTCTTACCCATAAATCACATAAATGGTACGTTCCACAACGCCCGGGTTTCCGCGCGAAAAGACGGCCCGCGCGCCCGAATTACATATAGCATCCACATCAAGGAGCAGCACGCGAAAGTCATACGCATTGGAGGCACGCTGTGGTTGATGACGGCGGACTGTAACGTGGTTTTAACTGTTTTAAAGCATTTTTAGCTGCTATCATACGATTTTAGTTAGCTGTTTACGATGCCATCCAAGACGTCTCTATCTTTGCCAGACGATGTCAGGAAAAGGTACGGTAACGATGGTAACCTGAATGCTAACCCTGTTCCAATGGTGTAGCTAGCCTCCAGTATTTTTTGTATGTTCAGAAGCCCAAACGACAGCACAGAAACTTGTGTTACCTATTCAGCAGCTCAAGTCTTTTACCGAGTGTTATGAACATGGCAGCCACTTTACCCTCTCCTTGCATGGCTGTTGTAGCTAGCGTTAGCCTCTCTTCACTTGACTGTCAAGACATGCTTTGAGAAGTTTATCCCCTGTGTTAGCAAATTAGCGTCGTTAGCATGAAATGGATGGAGCAACGGGTAAAATTTGGCGCCACAGGAAGTTTTGTTCCCTGTGTTTCAGCTCTTGCTCGCTCTCACAATGTTTTTACTGCTACACGATGGCAGTTGGCATATCCTTCTTTAAGATTGGCGCTCTGTAAGTTGCTGTAACGTTGCTTTGACGTGTGTTCTGTTTACAGGTTGCAGATGCTGGATGAGGATGGATTTTCAGAGGAGGTAAGGGTGCACTTTTGCGAATGCGGAGGTTTATAGGTTCACCATTTAATGACACCCCTAAGCAAAGCTCAACACCCAATTTAATTTCCTTCTCAGCATAGGTTGATAAGTCTGAAACTGTAGAAGTGCTCAACAGGTTTTTAAAATAATGTTCCACGACTGTTATGTTTAGGACGTATGTTAAATTAAGATCAGGATTAATGTAATTTCTTATTTCAAAAGGACAACCAGAAATAAAAAGAGGGTGTTATTTTGTGACTTTGCTTCATAATTTATTTATCATTTTTCTTTGATAATTGTACTGTGTGACATCTATCAAGTTAAAAATTGACAAGCGTTTGATCTTCTGAGTAGCTTTGAAAATGCACTGATTTAAAAAAATAAAATGTCTTTCAGGATCAAGTGAAAGAGAAGCTCAAGTTGCTGCAGGACTTCCTGCATGATGATGTCCAGACCCAATTGACCAGCCTTGAGAAAAAGATGACAAGTTCAGAGATCTCAATGGTTAGTGGCTCTTGAATTTAACTTTTTGATTATCAATCTTGTTACTAATCTTCTTTCCTGTGTATGTTTATCGTTCTCTTCAGGAGGTCTACATCTCAAAAGTGAAAACCTTGCTGGGTGAAGAACTTCACCTTGAAAATGGCTCACACGTTGATGGTGTGGAGCAGAATGGAAAGACAAATGGCTTCATTAATGGCTCACATACAGATGAACCGGATGATGTAGCCATGGGTTCACAGGAAGAGGAAGAAGAAGCTGTTAAGTCCCCCACCGCTTCCAAAGGGAAGGGTGGACGCAGGAGCAAGGCCAATGCTGACACGAAAAGTACATTTTCAAACAACTTTTCAATTTGAAAATGACTCATAAATAGATTCCCTAGTGTGAAGGCCTTGTCAAACAAATATAAAACTGTTTTGCAGAGTCTCCTGCAAGTACCAGGGTTACAAGAAACAGTGGGAAACAGCCAAGCATCTTGTCAATGTTCTCTAAAGTGTAAGTTCAACATGATGTATAAACAATTTTGTAAGCAGGAAGAATAATATAACTACAAGCAAGAGGAATAACTCTAAAGTAAATCCTCTTTGCAGTCAGAAACGCAAGTCTGAAGACTTGAATGGAGAAGATGTCAATGGGCAAATTGAACCGAAGAAAGAAGATGACCTGGAGGAGGTGATGCATTCTTACAAATTACTGACTTTAGACCATTTTGAGGGATTTTTTTCCGCTCCGAGGTCACACAAATAATTGTCATATTTGCAATCTGTTACAGTCTCGGGAAGAGAAGCGCCTCAAAGTGGATTCGGATGAGAAGTCAGTAATTTGCCCTAAATTTAAATGACTGGTAATGGGATTGGAATAAGTGAATGTAATTTTTAAACCTCTTGCAGAAGTGCTCCAGAAGAGTCTAAGAGCGAGACGATTAAACCCATATCTGCTGCAAAGGTAATGACATGGATCATCCAGCAGTGCGTCATGGCTGTAAACTGCAATCATCTACGATTCAGTGGCTGCTAGTAAAATGAACAGCATCATGCTTTCCTCTATTTTCTAGACACCACCCCCCAAATGCCCAGACTGCAGGCAGTACTTGGATGACTCAGACCTGAAGTTTTTTCAGGGAGATCCTGATAATGCGGTGAAAATCTGTCTTCTTTTTCTTTTTTTTTTTATTCCTCACATTTCTTTAAGCTTTTTCTGACTAATTCTATTTAAAATTGTTAGCTTGATGAACCAGAAATGCTGACAGATGAGCGCCTCTCCCTGTTTGAATCAAATGAAGATGGATTTGAGAGCTATGAGGATTTACCACAGCACAAAATCACAAACTTTAGGTAAGGGCTCTTGGACTCCCACTTAGAGTTGAGGAACATCCATCCACAGTTGCCATTTTGCCTGCTTTTTTTTTTTTTTTTACAGAGTTCTGTGGCAGCAGCTGAACTAATGTCAGACTAACGGTGTTGTTTTGGGTCTTGCAGTGTGTATGATAAGCGTGGCCATCTTTGTCCATTTGACTCTGGGTTGATTGAGAAGAACGTGGAGCTTTACTTCAGCTGTGTCGTTAAACCCATATATGATGACAACCCTTGCTTGGACGGTATAACGACCTTCATATCCATATTGCAAACATGTTGCTGTCACAATACTTCTTTTTAAGCCTGACGGTAATCTTTTCTTTTTCCCTTAGGTGGCGTTCCTGCCAAAAAGCTTGGACCAATCAACGCCTGGTGGATCACTGGTTTTGATGGAGGAGAACGGGCTCTAATTGGTTTCACTACAGGTACCAAAGTTGTTGTTTATTAAGTTTAGTTTTTCTGCTCTTCTTTCAGTATAAATTTCATAAGTTGGCCTTTTTCCCTGCCGTTTTCTTTGTTCAGCTTTTGCCGACTACATCTTGATGCAGTCCAGCGAGGAGTACGCTCCCATTTTTGCACTGATGCAGGAGAAAATCTATATGAGCAAGATTGTGGTTGAATTCCTCCAGAAGAACCCTGATGCCACTTATGAGGACCTGCTCAACAAAATCGAGGTGAGCTTTTATGCACGCCCACTCGCTGCCATGTCACCTGTCTTGTGGTTTCAGCTTTCACACAGAGGCCCAAAGTGTGGATGGTGCTAACAAGCTTTTTTTGCTGCCTTTCAGACCACCGTCCCTCCTTCTGGACTAAACTTCAACTGCTTTACTGAAGACACACTTCTGCGTCATGCTCAGTTTGTGGTTGAACAGGTGGAGAGTTATGATGAGGCCGGAGACTCGGACGAGCAGCCCATCATTGTTACTCCCTGCATGAGAGACTTGATCAAACTTGCAGGAGTCACTCTGGGGAAGAGGTACGAGTGACCATGATTTAATTGTAAACAGTGCTTTAAGCCGAATGAGGTCAAAGAAGGCTATCCTTCCATAATTAAAGATAATTAAATGTTATCAACAGATTCTGTTCCATATTAGATGAATTGCAGGTCGTTCTTGTCTGTTTTAAATCAATGGACTTCTGCCCTCTGAGAGCATATGGCCCACAGTGTGGAAGTTTTATTGTTAATACATGTTTGTTTGTTTTTTCCTTTTTTTAAATTTTTTGTTGTTTTGTTTTTGTTAATGACATTTTTTTTTACTGTCCCCAATGTCTAACACTCCCCGAATGTCTAACATTGCTTTAACGTTTCCAAATGCAGCATGCTGCTGTACTGGTAGGTTGGCCTTATCGTGGTTGCATCATTAGCTTGTTTGGTGGTGTGTAAGTGTAACACATTTTAGAAACTATGAGCAAAAGAAATGCACTATAAAATAATTCATGCTATCAAAAAAAGGTTTCTTTACATTTTAGCTTTACATTGTGGTTTTATTTTGCCGGCCTATATTGTAGCACAGAGAGACTGAATGAGGATGAGTGCCTGGAAGAGGCTGGGGCTTAGTCACAACAGTCCTGAAGGATTGGGAGTAACTGGGCTGAACAAATCTGTGATGTGGACCATTTATCAGTGGAGTCTAACTGTAGCTGCCTGGTACAAGCAAACTTTCTTTTCTTTTTTTTGCTTGTTACTTTTTGAAGTGGGTAAAACGGCAGCATGAGTTCACCCAAATGGGAGTGACCAGCTTGGGGGTTTTTTTTGTATCATAAATGACTGATAATCTGTATAGCGAGAAACATTGCGGGGCCCAGAGTGCTAAATATTACACGGAGCCTCTGGATTTGATTCCAAGTATTTTTAAAGAGTTCCTGAATTGGTATTGCTGAAAAATTATTTTCAAAATTTAGTGCTTTTTATTTTATTCATTTTTTGCAGTGGGATTGTCTGTTCAGTCTTTTGTTTGCTTGTTGTGTTGCATGGCCTGACACTGTGGTGTGTTGACAGCCAGGGGCTTCATACTGCCATCACTCCACTAATGTTCAGGTGTTTGTGATGAAGCAAATATACCTTTCCCCTGAACGCACACACTTTACTCTGTTATAGGAGAGCTGCCAGAAGACAGGCAATCCGCCACCCAACAAAGATTGAGAAGGACAACAAGGGGCCGACGAAAGCCACTACAACTACACTGGTTTACCAGATCTTTGATGCCTTCTTTTCTGACCAGATAGAACAGAATGATAAAGAGGGGGGGCTCAAAAGACAGCGCTGTGGTGTCTGTGAGGTGTGTTGATGTCTTTATTTATTTATTACGCAAAAGAGAATTGGACACTCACGTGTTTCTTTATAAATCTAAACTCTGGAATGCTCTTCGGTTTTCTGCATCTTTAGGTGTGTCAGTCTCCTGATTGTGGAAAGTGTACAGCATGCAAAGACATGATCAAATTTGGAGGAGGTGGCAGAAGCAAGCAGGCTTGTAAGCAGAGAAGGTGAGCGCCTCAGAGCAGTTTTAAAACTTTGATACGGCATGTGACCATCTTTTCAAATCTTCATCTTTTTAGTGTGGACTTTGTTAGCAAAACAGAGGAACGTTGACCTGTGTTTCAACCAATACAAATCCCTGATTTTAGATGCCCCAACCTTGCTGTAAAGGAGGCTGAAGACGATGAGAACATCGAGGAGGAAGATGTTCCGGCAGAGAAGCCGAAGAAGGTCGCTCAGACCAAGAGGAAGAAGCAGACCCAGTGCAAACTGGCGTGGATCGGAGAACCTGTTCAGGTACATCTGCTTTAGTCGCTGACTGGTAGTATGTCTGTCCACATCCAGCAAGTACAGTAACCCTTTAGAGTAATTATGTCTATGTGCGACCCACTTCAGTCCCAGGGAAAGAAGCACTACTACAGCAAGGTGTCTGTGAACGACGAGGTGCTGGAGGTGGGAGACTGTGTGTCGGTGTCATCAGAGGATCCATCTATTCCTCTGTACCTGGCGAGGTGAGGATGCTCAAACAGTTTCTCGAGTATGCGTGCCTAATTTTGTCGTGTAGCCACTGTAATAAGATATTTCCCCTCAGAATCGGCTCGCTGTGGGAGGACAATAACGGAAAGATGTTCCATGCCCACTGGTTCCTTCGTGGTACTCACACGGTGCTCGGTGAGTCGTCTGATCCGCTGGAGCTCGTCATTGTGAACGAATGCGAGGACATGCTGCTCAGTTATGTCCATGGAAAAGTGAATATCATGTACAAGGCCCCATCCAACAACTGGTGTATGGAGGTAAGTAATGCACTAGCATTTATCTAAAATCTACTTTTTTTTTTCTTCTTTTTTTTTTTACATCTCATGATTGTCCTTTTGTATTGTAGGGAGGGTTGGATGTTGACCTCAAAGTGATTGAGGATGATGGAAAGAGTTTCTTCTATCAGTTTTGGTATGATACAGAGTTTGCCCGATTTGAGACTCCTCCTAAGACTACGTTGCCATCAGAAAAGTGCGAGTTCAGGTAAACAAAACAGCATAGTTTTTTTGTTTTTTCTGGCTCGGTGTCAGCCAGTTCTTAATAGATTTATGTGAAAACTGCCCTGCGGGATGTAATATTTGTCTGGTTCCCTGTTGTCCTTGTCATATTGATGTGCACTTCACAGCTGCACATCATCAAACTGGCTGTCAGTCTTGCATATGTCTGTTATTGCACCTGGGTTTTTTTTACTTGTATTTGAGATGTTTGGATGGGATGCATGTTTGGCATACATTTAAAACCAAAGTAGCCAGATTCGTGTAAATTGTGCATTCAAACTGGATTCAGACTTGCTCTGGATTCAGGATTTTTTCCTGTTCAGCTTTTAATGGATGCAAACTGCTTTTACCTGCAGGTTCTGTGGCAGCTGTGCTTACACTAAAGAGAAGGAAGAGCACGAAACTCCTCGTGCATTAGAACCCCTGGATAACGCAGACAGTGACACCAAGGTTCTGTATGCTTTGGCCTGTTTCAAAGGAGAGCAGTTCAAGGTGGGAGACAGTGTCTATCTGCCTCCTGAAGCCTTTAATTTCAGGTATGTGGTTTTTGTTTTACAAAATCTGGCTGCCCCTGCTGCCTCCAAACTTGTACAGTGGAGAGGGGCAAACTGGAAGTGGCCATTTGACTCTATTCCACTTGGATAATACATGAACATGCCTCCACTAGAAGTCTGTCATGAGTCAAACAGCTGAGAACAAAAACACCTACAAAGTGTGTAGGACTTGATGTGTGAGAAACTGATCCATGATCAGTTTTAATCCATCATACTTTACCAGATTTATGAGCGCTGTGCGATAATGTGGGTTAACTGCTCACTGTAAAAAGAAGGGAAAAAAATTAAATCCTTTTTTTCCACACAGATGGTGCCCAAACATCTGTATTGTTTTAGGTTTGAGTGACCCAAGTGGGAAAAAAAGCATGAGATTCACCACATTTTGGTCTTCTGTTTGCCAGTGTGAAGACAGCTAGTCCAGTGAAGCGCTCGCATAGGAAAGAGGATGTGGACGAAGATCTGTATCCAGAGTACTACAGGAAGTCCTCAGACTACATTAAGGGCTCAAACCTTGACGCTCCAGAGCCCTTCCGTGTCTGTCGCATCAAGGAGATCTTCTGCCACCGGCGTAGCAACGGGAAGGCCGACACCTCAGAGGTCAAACTGCGACTCTACAAGTTCTACAGGTAACATAGCAGCCAGGTGCTGGACTTTTTTTCTTTGTATTTTTTTTAAGCGGTTCAGAATGATGATTATGATTTCATCTCACCTACCAGGCCTGAGAACACCCACAAAGGTGTCAAAGCCAGTTACCACACGGACATCAATCAGCTCTACTGGAGTGATGAGGAGGTGACCTACAGCATGTCTGAGGTGCTGGGACGTTGTCAGGTGGAATACGCAGAGGACCTGAATGAGTCGATCCAGGACTACTCCAGTGGGGCGCCAGACCGCTTCTATTTCTTGGAGGTAGAATTGTGAAATGCCATAAAAAGTTTTCTCCTCCAACTGCAGAGTTGGATCTGATGCTCTGGCGCTGTGTATTAATAGCTTTGCGCATTCCTTGCTCTCAGGCCTACAATGCAAAGTCGAAGAGCTTTGAAGATCCTCCAAACCACGCTCGCTCTGCTGTCCATAAAGGAAAGGGAAAGGGCAAAGGAAAAGGTTTGTTTCAACAAGGTGCTTGTGTAGGAAAACGTCTTCAGCCGTTCTAAGCTCACCGAGCCTTTTTTTCTACCCTTTTTAGGTAAAGGCAAAGGAAAGGCTGCACAGGAACTCCAGGAGTCTCAGACAGAAGCACAAGCTCCAAAAGTCTCCAAATATCGCACGCTCGACGTGTTCTCCGGCTGTGGGGGGCTCTCCGAAGGCTTCCATCAGGCCGGTAAATATTCCCTCCCCGACAATCAGATTCTAACTAGAGGAATATTGGACTGAAGCACGTTTTTATTCTGTGAACGCTGTGCCTGACTGTTTTCGGGGCTTCAGGTATATCAGAGACTCTGTGGGCCATAGAGATGTGGGAGCCAGCAGCCCAGGCCTTCAGGCTCAACAACCCTGGAACCACAGTGTTCACTGAAGACTGCAACGTCCTGCTCAAGCTGGTGATGGCTGGAGAGAAGACCAATTCCCTGGGCCAGAAGCTGCCTCAGAGGGGGGATGTGGAGATGCTGTGTGGAGGACCTCCCTGTCAAGGTTTCAGTGGGATGAACCGCTTCAACTCGCGCACATATTCCAAGTTTAAGAACTCGCTTGTAGTCTCTTATCTCAGGTGAGTGCTGGATGTTTTTTTTCGTCTTCTTTTTTTTTTCCTGTGAACAGCCTGCAACTGAAACATGTTTTTGCTCTGCCAGCTATTGCGACTACTACAGGCCAAAGTTCTTCCTTCTGGAGAACGTGAGGAACTTTGTCTCTTTCAAAAACTCCATGGTCCTGAAACTCACCCTGCGCTGTCTTGTTCGGATGGGCTACCAGTGCACCTTTGGAGTCCTTCAGGTGGGTGTTACTGGATTCCTCTGGGGGGGGGGCGGGGGGCTGTCCTGGTAAAGCTAAACGGTCCTCCTGAGATGCTCTTTTCCGGCCCGCTCCCCAGGCTGGTCAGTACGGCGTTGCCCAGACCCGCCGTAGGGCCATCATCCTGGCGGCGGCTCCCGGGGAGAAGCTGCCTCGCTACCCGGAGCCCCTGCATGTGTTCGCTCCCAGAGCCTGCTCCCTGACCGTGGCGGTGGACGAGAAGAAATACGTCAGCAACGTTACGCGGTGAGCCTCCTCCTCTCCCTCTGAGACCTGCACAGAAGCCCGTAGGCACGGGGAAGAAGAAAAAAAGCTTCCGTAGAGTTTTCCGACTTGGGTTTTCTTTTTCTTGAAACAGAGGCAACGGTGGCATCTACAGAACGATCACGGTCAGGGACACCATGTCCGACCTGCCGGAGATCCGTAACGGCGCGGCTGCCCTGGAGATCTCCTACAACGGCGAGCCGCAGTCGTGGTTCCAGAGGCAGATCCGAGGCACACAGTACCAGCCAATCCTCCGAGACCACATCTGTAAGGTGAGCAGCGCGGGCCGGCTGCTCAGCAGGTGGCTGACCGGGCCCCGGCCGGCGACATAACGGCCCCCTGTCATCAGGACATGAGCGCGCTGGTGGAGGGTCGGATGCGCCACATCCCCTTGGCTCCGGGCTCCGACTGGCGAGATCTGCCCAACCTTGAAGTCCGGCTGAAAGACGGCACCATGACCAAGAAGCTGCGCTACACGCACCACGATAAAAAGAACGGACGCAGCAGCACCGGAGCCCTCCGAGGCGTCTGCACCTGCTCAGGAGGTGTGCAGCCTACAGAACATTCCGGCTGCACAGTGGCTGGGGAAGGCTTTGGGCTGAGGAGGTGTGCTTTTATTTTTGTGACTTGTAGGGAAGCCTTGTGACCCTGCGGACAGGCAGTTTAACACCCTGATCCCCTGGTGTCTGCCCCACACTGGGAACCGCCACAATCACTGGGCCGGACTTTACGGAAGGCTGGAGTGGGATGGATTCTTCAGCACAACGGTCACCAACCCTGAACCCATGGGCAAACAGGTACCATTTAAATGAGTTACTGCCTGAATATCTACAAATGATCACTACGACTTGGATGTTCATATTCTATTGAACACAGTAGTCAAATTATGAAATATTGGTTATGAATCTATAACAGTGGAGACTTTAATTTGTGGTGCATTAAAGAGATGTTTAAAGGCTATAACAAATCCGCTAGCTTGATTCAAACCAGAGCGTTTAATTTCAGGGCCGTGTTCTGCATCCTGAGCAGCACCGGGTAGTCAGTGTGAGAGAGTGTGCACGCTCGCAGGGATTCCCCGACACCTACCGCTTCTTTGGAAATGTCCTCGACAAACACAGACAGGTAACGTCTTATTTATCCCTTTGGAGTGTTTTGTCTTTTTTCCTCCTCTTTTCTTAAACAGTGAATTTAGGTGAACTTGAATTTGCAGAAACATGAATTGGAAGATTTCCTTATTCAATGACTTGAGTGCATTTTTCTCCCTGCTACTCAGGTCGGAAATGCCGTCCCCCCTCCGCTCTCCAGAGCCATCGGGCTAGAGCTTAAGAAGTGTGTCATGCAGAGAATGAAGGAAGAAAATGCAGCAGGTTGGTACTTATGTCTGTCAGAATTGTAGCTGGTATGTGTCATCACTGGATTCTCACCGATGTGTGATTCTCTTTGCAGAAATCAAACAAGAGGGCATGGAGGTGTCTGATTAGTTCTCTGTTCTTTATTCAGCTAAATGAATTCTTGATGTTGGGAAATGTTTTTATAAATATCCGCTGGCGTTTAGCCGTTCATCACTAAGGGGCCAGAATGGACGTTCAATGTAGTAACCAATCCATGTTGTTTTAACTGTGCTTTTAATCATGTCTACTTAAAGTGGGATAAATTGTATGTAGTTTTTATATGTAATATTTCAAATAAAGCTCTTATGAAAGTTGACCAGCACTCAGTTCTTTCGAATTAGTGAAATCAAGACCCTGATGGCTTTTGTGCATTTAAGCTGCTGTGAACTCAAACTATTTTGTTCTATACGTTTAACCCCTAAAGTTCTTGATATTCTACAATTTAAAAAAAAAAATTATTCATCCTCTTTGCTACAAAGTGATAAAGTCACCTCTACAGCTCCGCAATGAAAACCAAATTGTAGCTTTTCTAATCTTGTTCCACCCCAGAGACAACAGTTTACCCTTTTGGCAAAAAGACATCCTTCAAAGAAAAAAGTGAACTTAAATGTATTAGGATAAAATGCCTGCAGAAGAAATCTGAGAAACAAGGAAATTATTCTTTTTATTTTATTGAACAGCCACATTTTATTACGGTAAAGTCTGGCATCTTCTTGGGGAATTTTTTGATGAGTTCCTCAGTTGTTTGATGGTCTGTAAAGAAGTAAATTAAGTTGAGTTATAGACATTTGCAAATGGGGGGGGGGGGGGAGAGAGTAACAAAATAAACTTACTTGGCCCATTCAACGTTGAGAATAAGATGATCATAACCAAATCCTGATACTCCTGCGATGGCTCTGGCCGCGTCCTCCCGACGGTGGAAGCTGATGAAGGCAAATCCCTGCAGCGGGCAAGGTTAGAGGGCAATGGGTTAAGTAGACCACATCATTTCTGACCAGCAGTGCCAAAGTAAATTGAAGCCACAAGATATATTGAAAAGGGAAACTGGACAGAAGCAATAATGACTGACCTTTGACTGTCCCGTGTTCTTATCCTTGGCCAGATAGATCCTCGAGATGGAGCCAAACGGTCTGAAGAGCTCCTGCAAATCTGTCTCACGGGTGTCCTCAGACAAGTTGGTCACACGAATGGTGGCATTGTCATCAGCTGTCAGGGGCAAATCAGACTCACAATGAGGGAAAAAAAAAAACCATAACAATAGAGGCTCTTTGGACTGGACTAATACAGTAACTAACCCTCACCTCTGCGGTTGGGCTGCATGGACTCTCCCCTCCGCGTGCCACCATCCCTCAGGCTTGGAGGGACATACTTCCCAGTCTTGCTCTGCGCAGGCTGCACAGGCTCTGGTTCCGCTGTACAAAGGACAGAAAACCAGGTCAATTTTATGCTGGCAACTTTTCAAACAACTGGATGGGCTGATAAAAATGTGGTGAGGAAGACAGTGAAGCAGTAGTACCAGAACCAGCAGGCTTGTCTTTGTCTCCGGTGGAAAGCCCAAGCTGCTCTGCCAGCTCCTTCTGCATGGGGCCCAGGGTGTCCTTGTACGGACAGCGGGTGGTCCAATGGTCGCCTTTGCAAATACGACAAGACACAATCTTCTGTCCTTTCAACTTGTTCATGGGATCTTCATCCTGGTCTTGGGCGTTCAGGTCCTGCAACAGACGAGATGAGGAAAATCAAGCACAAGCTATTGCGGATCAATGCTGTGGTTAAAGACAGCAAAAGCTCAACACCGATTAAACATTCGCACCTCTTTGCTGGAGATGAATGTCATGAAGACATCGTCGCTGACTGTGGTGGTGGCGACGTTAGGACCCGGGGCATCAAACTCAGAATTGCCGAATTTCTTCCAGTTCTGTAACAACAGAGGTAAACATTACAATGACTTCTAACTTAAGCCAGAGTATTACTCATAAACAGACAAAGAAGCATACCTTTCTCCTCGCGACAGCTTTGGAGGCTTTCCTGGTCTCAATTTTGAAGGTCCGCACAATCTAGAAAACCAAAACGGAAACGATCCCATTCAGTTATATGTGAGGGAAAGCTTCTCCATTTTCAAAAGCAGCAAACTGCCATGAAACTAAAATATAGAAAAACATTATGGCATTTAACCATAAAACAAGAGGTTTTACACATAGATTATGATGATAATGTTTTTAATAATAAAACCTCCATTAGGGCTTAATGGCTGTCCACATTAAATGTAAAGGTAAATCTACACAAACACTGAAATAACTCCACTTCTTACCTTGAACTTCTTTCCATCATCATCTATTTTATACTCTGTTATTGTTTTTATGTTGCCTTTAATCGTTTCCTTTGAAGGTGGTAGAGTGCCTGTCAAGAAAATGGATCACGTTTAGTTCGATTTAAGGCTGCTCCTGTGTCCTTTTTTCAACAATCTAGAAGCCATATTAACATCAGATGATGGACAGTTCATCTTTCATTAACAGTATTGGGCATGTTAAACAGCCCCATTCCAGTTTTACATTTCCATGTACTTTAACAAGATTGCGACGTTTGATTTAAACACAGCATGTTTCTCAGGCCGTGGTTTCTTAAACATCTGGTAAAACAGCTACATAGCCGTTAGCTTTAATCGACTACTGAGCAACGCTGCTTTTACGTCACTGTCCACGCGCCACAGCTAGCTCTGAATAAAATCCTTCATAAAAAGCCAATTCCCACCAGCACCAGTGTCTCAGAGCTAAGGTACATGCACATGGGAGGATATATTTGTAAGAGATAATGCGAATGTTTATTCAAAGGTCGCATTTACAACAACCGCGTGCTAGCGGAAACCGCCTAGCTGGCCTCCTCTGTCGGGCTTACTACGGGAGGTGTGCTAGCTTTAGCTACAAATGCTAACCAGCGTTTTACCTTCATCTCCTTCTTCCTCGACTTGGTCAGCCCAACTGGGCTTCGAGCTGGAAGACAGAGAGTGGCGTTCAACACCAAAACACAAAAAATGTCTAATAGACAAGGAAGATACTCAAATAATCAGGTGACACTCACTCGTCGTATTCAATCGACGGCATCCTCCCGGGTAGCCTAGCTTCTTCGAGACCAGCACGAGCCGCGCCGACGCGGGACAGACTTCCGGAACTTCCAAATAAATGCCCGACGTGTGTCTCATTTTTGTGCTTCACAACTGGAGTCCAAACATGTATTACTGATCACGAATTTTAGAAGAAGAACATTTCATCAACCAAAATGACAGGCTTGAGTTCTGTTTAGCTCTACTTCTGAAAATTTAGAACAAAAGAAATAAAAAAAATATGGAAACAAATATTTTAAATGCAGTTTATTACATGAAGCATTTCTCCCAAATGTTTGAATGTTTTTGTTGTTCACTCAAATACAAAGTATACATATCAAATAAGATAAATATTCATTCATACATACATACACACATACATACGTGTATAAAAAGAAAGCTCCCTAAATATGAGGATGCTTACATATGTTATTGTACAGTCATAAATCAATTATTATAATTGTATGTCATGGTTTGTATTAACTTTGAGATTAGTCTTAATAATTTCTGGTTATTTTGTAATGCCTGATTATCAACAAATGAACAAAAAACTAAAACCAAAGGCCTGAAATATACACTAATTTTGCTCACACAAACATCAGATTATGCTAAAAAGTACAAATACATTCAAGATACTCCTGTTTCAAAAGATGAAATTACAGAACTGCCATGCGTGGTAAAAACAGGAAGGATATAGTATAGTATCTTTTACAATCACGTAGAGCTAAAGCTTGTTTACACGAAATGGCATTCACTTTACGTGTAAACTGCAAAACCGTTCAGACATCCTACTTCCCTCCCATGTCGTCCTCTTAGTTGTGTCTGCAGCAGGGTACTTGTATACTGTCAAGAACAGCCATGTAGAGGATGGGATGGATGCACATGTTCAGTGTGGCCAGCCCCTTTGACACTTGGTACATGTTGTAGACCCAACAAATTGTATCGTTGGGATTGTGGATTCTCATATACAAGTGATACATTTGTGAGAAGTGGTACGGCAAAAAAGAAACGGCATAAAGCACAATTGCCGAGGCAACTAACACGGCTACTTTGCGTTTTTCGAGTGTTGTTATGCTGGTACTTTGCCATACCACCCTAACAACCACACAATAAGAGGTGAAAGTAACCAGGAAGGGAACAAGACAGCCAAAAACAGTGAGAAACATTCTGTAATTGAAATGGGGATTTTCACTGAAAGGTATCTGATCACAAAAAGACACACACTGGGTCTTGTTGTTCTTATTGATGCAAACAGAGGCAAATTTAAACACGGGGCAGGAGATGACTCCGACAGTCAGCCATATGAGAAAGCTGATGGCCTTGACGTGGAAAGGCTCCACGCGGGATCGTGCGAAAAAGGGCCACACGAGGCCCACGCATCGGTTCACGCTGATCGCCATGATGAAGAAGATGCTCACGTACAGGTTGCAGGTGAAAAGAAAGCGTTCGATTTTGCACGCGGCATCACCGAACATCCAGTTCTTCCCCAGCGAGTAGTAGACGATCAGCAAAGGCAGGGTGAGGATGTAGATCAGGTCGCTGACGGCCAGGTTGAAGGCGAGCACGACGCCGGTGTGCCAGTTCCTCCTCTCCCTGATCAGAAGCAGCCACAGGGCGAACAGGTTTCCTGCCAGGGCCACCACAAACTCAACCCCATACACGGCGGGCAGAAAGCCCACCTGAAACTTTTCACACTCTGAGAAGTTCTGCGCCATCCTGCCCTCAGCCCGGAGTCCTGTGGCTACTGCGAAAGCGTCACACAGCTCACTGTCACGCAACACCTACGACTGCAAAAGAGGGAGCTCTGAACAATCAGGGATTTCGACAATCAACTCTCGTCCCCACACATATCACAGGAATACCTGAGGTTACATTTTCTCTGGCGAAGTTAGTAAAGTTATCAAAGCCGTTCAGACGAGCCGATGATTTCTTGTTTCAATTATACCATGAGATGGGTTGTTAAATGTTTTAAAAGATGTTACTGTTGTAAAATTAAGTGAATTCTTCAAAGAAATAAGCTCCACTTACCCTGAGGTGAGGTGTGTCGTGAGGAGAGGTGTTTCAACTGAGGAAAACATGAGACTCATCGCGGTCCGATCAGCATTACTGTTTCAGCCGATAACCAACAAGGGATGTGGAAGACTCACATGAACCAGTCACTTCCTCCTCCCAGCACATTTCACAATATCCAGGGGCCAGTGCCTCACAGTTGCAAAATAAATAGGATGAAGAGTGGAGTTAAAATGACGACAAAAACATTCTCAACATTGAATAATTTCTATAAAGCTCTTTTCTGTCTACTGTCTTCAAACGGGCAAAACTATATTAGTGAAATCAAAGTGATTTTGATTTCCCTTGAGATACAAATTAAATATAGACTTGATAAATGCATAAATCATTTATGCACAATCCTTAGCATTTAAAAAAAAACAACTTTATAGTTTTTTTCAGTCCAGATGTCCTTTAGTGGTGTTGTTTGCTTTGACTTTCTTTTATTAATTTATGGGCAAATATTTGAGAGATTGTATTTACAGATTTCTACATCTATTCTAAACTCTTAACCAATTCGTGGCTGCAGTTTAATCGTTTGCCTATCTAACAGGAAATCAAGATGAGTCATTCTGAAACCCGCTTTTTAAGCTTCTTGTTCAGCTTCCTTCCTGAGATTTAACTGGTCACATAAATCTAAACAGGTGAAAGATCACTTTGGTGCACACTCTTGTGTTGGAGTGACCAGTGATATTTTCAAACTGATCCATCAAACCTGTCGTGAATTCACACTGAAGCACAATTTCTGAATGAGAGCCACTTAAATTACAAGAATTACACATCAATTACCACAACTTTTGGGTTTATTTTAAACAAGGGAAATTAATTTGAGGAAAAAAGTGCAAAGCCGTCCATGTACAAATGTAGAACTGTCATTGATTGAACCAAAAAAAGATATTTACATGATCTTTATTTAACAGCCACACAGAACGATGAGCAAACAGGGAGTGAAAAAGATGTCGACGGGCACCTTCCATTCGGCCTTTATGGTCTCATCTAATGGAAGCAAACCCAGACTGAGAACGACCCGCCTTTATGTCCCCTCACAGAGAGATGATCGACAATTCCAAAAACATCTCGGTGAGCTTCGATGGGAGCTGCGAGACACATCTTAATGTTGTGAGATCAGCAGATACAGCCTGCTTTACCTCTTTGTGCATCAGTTTATTTGAAAGTGTCCCCTGTGGACGTCCAGCAGTGTGCTGCCCCCTGCTGTCCCAGCACGGCCCTACACAGCCCAGAGGGAGGCCTCAGCCTTTCCCCTTCCTCTGCCTGAAGCCCTTCTTTGCTCCGGCACTCTTCTTGAAACCCGGCTTGCCTTTCTGACCACCAGATTTGAATGAGTTGTCCCTTTTTTTCTTTCCGTCAAAATTCTTTTTTGCACCAAATTTGCTTTCCTTTTCTCCACGCTTCCTCACGCCAAACGCCTTCCCCGAGGGTCTCATCTTCTCCCCTTCCCAGGACTTTCTCCCTGCCTTTCCTTGCTGACCTTTTCCTGCGGGGGCTCCGCGTTTTCCACCTGGACTCCTCCCTTTCGGGGACTTGGAGAACCTTTCTGCTGAGGACTTTGCAGACGACAGCTTCCTCTTCTTGGCGGGATCTTGAGACCTTTCGGTGCGCCTCCTCTTCTGTCCACTGGGGAACATGTCTGCACGTTGAGAACAACCTGGTCAGCACAATTCAAAAGCCCATGTGTGTGGGGTTTTGCTGATGGTGTTTGAGATAGTTTCACCTTCATCTGGCTCCTCCCCCACGGCCCGCCTGTAGTACTCGGCGTCGTCGTCCGAGTCGACGGCAGCCGTCTGACCGTCCTGCATGCCCGGATCCTCCACGTCACTATCCTCCCCGGCCTCGGCTTGTTTTTTCTTTATGCCTTCCAGACTCTTTTTCCTGAGAGAGATTGGGGGGAAATACAATTAGATTCTAATTTGTTTCGCTCCTCCGCTGAGTGAAAAACCAAAGGGTCAAAAGGCCAAATCACTTGTGTTCCTCTCGCTTCTCTTTCTTCTGAGCGACATTCTGCTCCTGTTTTCTCCGACGCTCCTCCTTGTCTTTCATCTGGACCTCCTTCCTCCTCAGGATCTCCTGGATTTCCTCCTCCGTCTTGGAGACTACAAAGGCGACAAACATTTTCCCACTGAGGAAACAGCTTGTGGCAGGGCCGCACCAGGCAGACCGAGCTCTGGATGAATCAGTAAGCGTTTACTTTTAGAGCGAAATCACAGAGATCATACAGCTGCTGTCATCACGTTCATCCACACACATTCAGTTCGGACCTGGGCCAAAGCCACGTGCTGCTCACCTATTGAGTGGTAAAGGACATTGCCGTCACCCATGCCCTCCTGAATCTTGGTCAGCTGCAGAGTCAGACGGGGCCCGATCTGAGGGAACAGAGTGCAGCGTTCAGCCGACCCGCTGCTCACCGGCGGCCCGAGCTGCCCCCCCCCCCCTTTGCTCACACACACCTCGGTCAGCCGGACGGCGCTCTGCTCCGACGGCATGTTGCCTCTTCCGGAATAGGCCTGAGGAAGCTCGGTTATGTTGTCCTCCCCGTCCTGCTCGGCCTCGCTTTCCGAGAGGTTTGCGGCCCTGATTTGTGAGAGAGAGAGACCCGTTTCAACACACGGCACACACACACACCGCGTCCCCGGAGGGGCCTCAGCTTTGTCCCAGCTGTACCTGGACTAGAACCTTACTTCATCAGCAGCTCGCTGATATCCTCGAACTTGCTCATGTTGGGGAACTTCTCCTGCATGAGCTTCTTGACGCCGCGGCTCATCCCCACGGGGACCACCTTCAGGCTGCTGCAGGGCGGGAACACAAACGCTTTAGTCCCACAGCGAGCCGCTCAAACACAGAATGGTTTCGGTGATCGATGGGCTCATCAGTGCGTTTACTTTGGACAAACATCACAGAAGACTCAAGTCATAGTCTGTCATCATCCAAGCCCAAATATCATCCAACTTAACATAAAACCCGGAGTTCAAGCAGATAGCTGCAAAGGATATCAACTCTTTACCAATAAACAACCTCCACTGCTGGACATCCAAATTAGATCTTACTTACTAGTGTCGAAACTGAATTTCCTGTGAGGTGGGGTCGTAGCTAAGGAGCACGCACCGCTTGATGTTGTTCAGATTGACCTGGAATTTGAAAAAGAAACAGCTCAGTAGACTCAAAGTTAGACCTTAAAAATGCCAAAAAAGACTTTCTGGAACAGGATTCAGAAAGCGTTTACTTCTAAAAAAACATCTTCACGCATGAAGTCAGAAGACTATACTTTCATCATTACGTAAGGTTGGTTTTATAATGGGTGAAATAGTGTCGCTCGACAAACCTTTTGCACATTGATGGAGGGAAACATGTTCTGAAACATGGTGGCCATGAGCTTGACGTGCATGCCCTCCAGCCCAAAGTTACTGAGGATGAGTAGCGGATGATGAGTGAACTGCTGGTCATGCATCCTGTGCTTCTTCAGAGATGAGACCACGTCTTTGATTAGAGAATACTGGAGGAAGAAATGAAGATGAGTCGTTAGGAGAATAAGAGATATAGATGTATAATAAAAAGTTTACATCATCTGACCATAAAATCTAATGTCATCATGTGCACCCAGTATTTTACCAAACAAAAAGATTTATTGGGAAAGAATCTTTACCTTGCAGACTTTAAAATGAAGCATGGGTCCTTTGGGAAGTCGGGCAAGTCTCTGTGAGGACATTCAAGGGTTTGTTAAACAGAGATCTGCATTCATTTAACAGAAAACTGCACCTCGGTCGGGTCGGCCTCACCATGGTGACGCTGTCTTGAGTTTTTCTGAAGATCATGAAGTGCGTCACTCCCAGTGGGCCTGCGACGGCCACAAAGTCTTTCAAGACATTCTTTTTCCGGACCTGGTTCAATACGGAGACAAGCAGCTTGGTGAGTTGGACAAAAGACACCCCAACAGAAATGCTGCTTGCTCAAGAATCTCAGATTAAACTAGTTAGACAGAATACACAAGACTGTTAATGTAACTATTCTGAAATTAGAGCAACTCGGAGCCTTCCAGCAGTTCCAGGTGTGCTGCAGTAGGCCGTGGTTGGTGTGTGTAGAGGCGGCCACGCGCACCTTCAGAGACTCGGCGGTGTAAGGCTCCATGACCCTCCGCATGTCCAGGATGAGCTGGCCCACGTTTTTCCCAACCTGACCCCGGTGAAACACGAACGAGTGCGGCACGGAGTTGTAGGTCTCCTCGGCCACATGGTTGGCTTCTGTTCTGGATTTCTTCTGGTTTTTAGTCTGAGAAAAGCAACGTTCGTGATAAGTTTCGCGCGACATAGAATAAAACTGGCGATAAATGGACGGTTTCGGTTGGACAACCCTGACATAGAGCAACGTTAGTATACTAATTACGGCAATATAACCGGTTAGTTTTGAATTTAACAACTAAACTCTGACATAATGTCCTAAAATGGCACGTTTTCCAGTCAGCTAACCAGTTTTAGCGGATTGCTATAGCAGGCCAGACACTTACCTTTGATTTCCCCATGACCCAACCGGACGGAGCCCAGCTATTTACAAAAAAAAAAAACTTACAACAATTTTGGAATGCTAAACTTTACAAGAGTGCCAAACTCAGAACTTTGGTAATGCATTACCAACAACTATTGTAAGCATCTACACTTCGACGTCAGTCCACTTCTTCCACATGGCTTTGCGACTGTGTCACACACTAATAGGTCCGTGCTTCTCAGATATAAGTTCCTACCCACTCGGCTGTTCAGCGGCCAAATAAAAGCAACTTTGCAGTTCACACTTTTGGCCACTAGAGGAAGAGAAAAGCGAGATAAACATCATTTTCATCCATCCGTCCGTCCATTGTCAATACCGCTTTTCCTACTACTTTTAGATTGGAACTCAAAACAAGTATGTTTACAATTTATATGGAGGTCTGTAAACATTTTCCTGTTTGATTCTTAATCCCCCATCACCATCTTTTTAGTTTTTTGTCAGTTTTTATTTATGTTCAGTTTTTCTTGTGTGTTGTCATTGTATTCATCTATATATAATTGTTAGCATTTTATACTCCGTTTTTTATGAACAGCCTTTCACCGCTGTGACCCATTCAAGTTCCATAGGTGATCAAATGCAAAATGAAGCAGACAAAATGTTTGTTTATTCTCATCAATGGTATATTTAAAGTGCAGAGCAAACCTATCATGCAAGCTGTACTGTTTGTATGGGAAGTGTTGCTTTGAAGGTTTTCACACATGGACACACCCATGCACACAAATAGAAAGCCACTTTAGGTGTGGACACTTAAAAGTCTGAAGTGTTTTTTTTTACATACACAAAACCCAAATATTACAGAGAGCCAATTGTGATGAATCATCTTTAAAGAGAAGGGGCTGTATTAAGACGAAGCTTTGGTGCTCCATGTATCCAGTCATTATTAACGTCATACTATCCTGTAACTGAAAACAACAGTGAAAAGATCAGCAACTAACGACAAGCTGCAGAGAAGCAGCATGTCTGTTTCTCACATTGTTAATATTAATGCATACAAAAGAAAACACTGTAGTATGAACAAAAAATCACTCCAGTCCCTGCAAACCAAAGGCCTGAATACAGTACTATTAGAACATGGCTGTCCATATAAAAATTCAAAATACTAAGTCACCAGCAGTCATGGTCTGTGGCATGAAAAAGTTGGAATGCATCACTGCACCACAGAGGAGAGTTATTAAACCACTAATAAAAACCACAAGTGTCTTAATGATAAGGTGAAAAGGTATAAACCAAAGCATTAGCACAAGACCACATTGGTTCAGATGTTTGTTGGTTAGAGTCTGTGACAGAATCGCAGGTTGATGGGAGAGGGAGGAGACATCCAACGACCTCCCACACTTTGGATCCAGCTGAACAGCTGGCACTGGGAGGTGGCGACGTTGGAATGGTGCATCATTTTAAGAAAGAAACTCAGTCGATGAGGACTGTCCCTGGCTTATTCCAAATCTCTCTACGCTCTGCATCACTTCAACATTTATAGAGTATCACTCAAGAGAAGCGTTTGGAAAACTTGTGGAGGACGCTTTGACTCATGCATCTCTTTATCTGAAGATTTAATTATTTTTATTCCTACGTTTTATCTTTGTGTTCTGGACGCTACTACCTCAATTTAAAGCAAAGCAAAGACAGCCATTTTCATCTGTCGCAGTAAGTTGTGATTCATTTTAAATCGGAATAAATATAGATCATTTGGGGTTTATTTGTAATGGACTTGCCTCCATGTTAACATAAGGCTCAAAATGACCGATAACAGTGCATGTTTTCAGAGATAAAGTTATACATTTTAATCCATTTCTTAGTGATGCCTTATTTGCTGAATTTACAGTGTTGACTGTTGTCAGTTGACTGTTAAGACAGAGGTATGTTTGTTCAGGCTAGTTTGTGTTGACTGCTGTCTCTTGAGGGTGACCATGTCAAGTTCCAGCTTGATGGGAATGTGTTTGCTTAAACTTTAGCAAAGAAATAGCTATTGAACTATCGATGCAAAAATCATCTTTCTGTGTCAAAATGACAGAAATGTCTCTGCTCCGCTTTTTGTGGCTGCTCTGACAATGTCTTTCTCTCTTCTGTCAGGCTTACCTTAGAATATGAAAAGATTCATGGGCAGGACACTGAGACTAGGTCTGACTCTTTTCCTCACACTCTGTGTGGACATATTAGAAGCTGGAGGAACGAGGGAGGGAGCAAATGCTGAAAGCAAACGCTCATCGCGCTCTACAGATACCAAAGCCGGTCGGTGCTCCTACACCTTCATCGTTCCACAGCAGAAACTTACCGGGGCTCTGTGTTTGAACACACAGACAGCGCAGGCAAACCGCTCTGAGGTGGCGGCTCTGCAGACGGAGCTCAAGCGGCAGCAGGAACAGCTGGAGAAGCTCCAGCGCCAGCTGGAGCATGAAGGGTCTCTTGCCACTGAAGTAAGAGCCCTGCGCAAAGAGAGCAACAACATGAATGCTCGCATTGCCCAGCTTTACGCCCAACTACTACATGAGGTCATCCATAAAAAAGACCAGGCTTTTGAACAGCAAAGGGTGGAGAGCCTCTTGCTAAATGCTACAACACAGGTGAGCATATGTCCACACAGAAAACTACAACCTGTCTTAATCATTATCAAACTCATGCTTTATCTCATGAGAGTGGTGGGATGTCTTAGGCACTTCAGGTGTCCAGTAATTACAAGGAACTGGAGAAGAAATATGGTGCCATGACCTCCACGATGAGTTCCCAAAACCAATTAATTGCTCAACTGGAGAAGCAGTGTCAATGCAAAGACTCCAGCCAGTCTTCCCTGGTATGAAACCCCCTGCTCTGCATGCAGCTGATGTCGGTTTGGTTTGTTCACAGGTGCTGACAAGTATGCACTGCTCTGTGTTGGTCTAAACAGGCAAGGACTGAGGCACCAGAGAGCCGGTATAATGCTCATCGTAATTACAGCTCTGAAACCGTGAAAATGACAAATGAAGTTCAAAGGGACCAGAGTGCTCCTCCATTACGGCACACAGAAACTGGGGGAGTTCCTTCCATCCCCACTGCTACCACCAGTACTGATGCACCCTTTGTTAGCTTTCCTGTCACAAAATCTCCAGGTATATCAGTGTAAAACGTGTCAGTAGCACCTGATTAGACTTGGAACTGTGTGTATAAAGGAGTCGGCCTTCTGTCAGAGTTATCTGACTATTCAGACAAACAGCAGAAGCAGATGGAGTCAGTGACCTTCTGGTGGAAGTCTTATCTTCCTGGGAAAGCCTAAACAATGTCAAAAACAGCTTACAACTCTTATCGGAGTACTGTAGAGATGAACACAAGCTCATAACCATAGCCTTTAGCTTTAAATGAAATGGAATTTTTCAGGTCACAAAACAAAGGACACTATTAGTCTATTTTGACAGGTTATCTCAAACAACATGAGACAGTGAACATGGGCAGGAGAAAAATTCTTCACAATAGATAAACTAAAGTGGCTGGGCATCTTTGATCCCTTCTGACTTTATCACAATGAGATCCCGTATCCAACCTGCCTCTACTGAGTTTTCTGCATTGAAATGGCAGAGACAAATGAAATCCTCAGAAGCTTTAATCTCAGTTACAAGAAACCTTGCTCACCCAATGTGGCACATGTGGTCATTATTAAAAGTCACGGTTCAACTGTACCATTCGAAAAGTTTAAACACTCAGAAAAATGTTGGTCATCTAATTATATTTCAGCGTTGTATCCATTATATGTTTTCTATTTAAAAAATAGTTGTATCTTGAGCAGAAGTAGGTGCGGTATATCTCCATAAAGGCTGCATATGATCCCCTGTCTCAGGACCGTGGTGGGACTGCCAGCATGTTCTGGACTCGGGTGAAACCACCAGCGGAATCTATCTGCTTCGTCCACGTAGTGCCAACCGACTCCTGCAGGCCTGGTGCGAGCAGAGTCACGCTCAGGGAGGCTGGACAGTGATCCAGAGGAGACAGGATGGCTCTGTCAACTTTTTCAGGACCTGGGAACAGTACAAGGTGACTTCATCCACCTCTGAATTCTGGAAAACCCACTGAGTGTGTTCATTATAATGACAGAATTAGGAGTGGATGCTTGGAGCCATGGCATATAGTTGGGAGGCTCCTCTATGCTTAATTTGTAAATGCAAACAAGCAATCTTAACCTTAAAGGTATTTACTTTAAACAAAATGATTTATAGATAATTTATAACAGACAATATTCTTTAACCCCTTTGGCTTTTTTTTTCTGAAATAGCCACTTATGAAAATGGCAAAATTTCCTGACCTAAGTCAACATCCATGGCCTACTGGCACTTGTCTGTAAGGAAATGAATTCATGCTCATTAAAACTAAAGGGTTGTTCTGGCATGTTACAGCAAGGCTTTGGGAATCTGGATGGAGAATACTGGCTTGGCCTAGAGCACCTCTACTGGCTGACTAAACAGGCCCAGTACAAGTTACGCGTGGCCCTGGAGGACTGGCAGGGTCGGCAGGTGTTTGCAGAGTATGACAGCTTCCACCTGGAGCCAGAAAGTGACTGGTATCGCCTGCGCTTAGGGAAATATCTCGGCAATGCAGGGGACTCCCTCTCCTGGCACAACAACAAGGCCTTCACCACTCTGGATCGGGACAAGGACGGCTACTCGGGTCTGCCCTTGCACTTTAGCTCTCTGTTCCGCAGAGACATTTTCCAATTTTTAACTGTTTCTTTTCTTCTGATGTATCATCAGGTAACTGTGCTCATTACCAGAAAGGAGGGTGGTGGTATCACATGTGTGCCCACTCCAACCTGAACGGCGTGTGGTATCGGGGTGGACACTATCGAAGTCGCTACCAGGATGGCGTTTACTGGGCAGAGTTCCATGGAGGGTCATACTCTCTCAAAAGAGTTTCCATGATGATTAAACCAACATAGTTTTACATGAGTAAACCAACATAGATCAGGTCAGAACAATATTGGTCAGCTAATTATTTTTCAGCCTTGTATCTATTGCATGTTTTCTGTCGAAAAAATTATTATATTTTGATCAGAAGTAGGTGCGGTATATCTCCAGAATTGCTGCAAATGATCCCCTGTCTCAGGATCGTGGTGGGACTGCCAGCATGTTCTGGACTCTTGTGAAACCACCAGTGGAAATGATCTGCTTCGCCCACCATGTGTGCTCACCATGTGCAGGAGGAACACATAAGCTAACACACTGAAACAGTGAAATGTTTGTACCGTGTATGTGTATCAAATAAAGTTCTTTAACGTGTCTGTGACCTACATGATTTAGTGGTTGATGACCAGCAAACATTTTTACATTCAATTATTTGCACATTTTCCACAGTTAGAAATGAGAATTTAGAAGTACTGAGAGAAGCCACACAGAATATGGGTGGAGGGAGTAATCATTGTCAGTTGCGCCACAACGTTTCCTGTTTCCTGTACAAAAGGGTGTTGAATTCCCCCGACACTGCTTTCATTATCTACCTTTGACTGTGTACCTATCGGCAGTGGATTCAATTCTAATGGGAGACCCGTTCCTAAAACTGGACATCATCTAGACCATCCTCAAATACGCTTTGCCTACATCCTCCAGCATTCTCTCCAGCATGCTCTCACCCAGGATGTTGGGCATTCTCACTTGGATGTTGTTGCTTAGTGGTAAGTGATATAGATGCTCTACGATGAATTGGGTCAGACAGTTACTGCATTAAGTTTGATTATTGCACAGTTAAGGATAAAACTACTGTAGTTGAAGTGGGTTAATAGTTTCTTATTATTTTTTGTTTCTAAATCTGGAAATGTTACAATTTATGACCATTGTGCAGATTCAGTCGATATGAGAAAATAATCCTTTATGATAAAAAATGTCTCACTGTCTTTGCTTGATTTTAAACAGAGCAGTGACAAGCCATAAAAAAAGGATCATGTACGTATAACTTCAATGTAAAAAAAAAAGGGTGGGGTAACTGTTTGTCGCTTAAAGCTTCCTCTGTTCCGCTGTATGAGTGAAACTGCATACAAACTAGGTGGGGTTTTTGATCACAGAGTAATGGAATAATTGACCTGACCATCTTTAGTCTTTGTACAGCAGGGATGGCTGGACCGGAATTGTACATGAAAAGAACCATCATGGAAAAGATTGTTTTCCTTTAATTTCGCCTACTCTATTGTTTAGAAAGGGTTTCTGAAATAAGTTGTATGCAGGCACTCTAAATATTGTAAGTTTGTCCTTAAAATGTCCATCTTATAAAAAAGATATGCACTTTTAATGAATAGATCTAGGAGGTGTCAGCACAGATTGCTGATAGAATGTTGTAAACACGGCACCATAAAAGTCAAGCTGTAGAATCTGATTTGACACTATTGTTTGTCTATTCACAGATGCAGACAGCACATGCGCACCAGAGCTCGACATCCTAACCGTGTATCCTCCGGTGATTAAAGAGGAATATGGAAGTGTGGTCAGGATAAACTGTAGTACTGATGGAAAAGATGCAGACATTTCTCTGTTGGTTGGAGATGAAATCCTTGCGAGTTCTTTTGGAGTGGATATCGAATCCAATTTAACACTGACAAAATGGAACACAAATCCAGTGTGCAAAATACAACGAAATGGCTCCCTTCCATGCATCCAAGAGTTTGATATTACTGTATACAGTAAGTGTTATTTCAAAGGAATTCAAAGATCAGAAAAGTTTTCTTAAAATCTTGTTGTTAACCATAATCTCACTATAACTATACTGAAATTATTTTGACAGAGATTCCAGAAGTCACTCTTTCAAAAAACGAAGTTGAGGTTGGGGCGGAAGAAAGACAGCATGAATTGAAGTGTGATGTCATCGGTGCTGCTCCAGCTCAAAACCTCAGTGTCACATGGTACAAGAACGATCAAATCTTCACAACAGCCTCTTCCTTAGTAACAACCAGAGCACCAGTAAACGAGTCCTTTACTCTGAGAGTCAACATGAGCAAAGGGGAGAATGCTGCTACGTTTAGGTGTGAAGCTCAGCTCGATCTTGGACCAGAAAAGCAACTGCCGCCTATAGTTTCTCAAACATACAATATTTCTGGCTTCTGTGAGTAACAATCCTGTTTCCAAATGAACTTTTTCTGTCTTATTAAATATTTAATATTCAAAGTTCTGCTATTAAAGTAAACCTGGAGTAGCTGTGTTTTGCGACTTTAGTCAATAAATTCCCTTCATTTATCTCTTCAGATGCTCCTCAGCTCATAGGAAACCACAGTCTGGACCGTCACATCAGAGTGTCTGAGGGTCAGAACGTTACCTTAGCCTGTCACATCAAAGGAAATCCTCCACCTGTCTTCCAGTGGACTGTTGATGGGAAGAAACTGCTGGAGAACACAAGCAAACTTAATATAATTGCACAAAACAACAACGCAACTTACACCTGCACTGCTACCAATGAACTTGGAAATCTAACTGTGAAAACAAATGTTTATATGGAGGAGCTGTTCCAAAATGCAGCCAGTACGGTCACACCCACTTCTGAGGCACCGACGATAAAAGGTATACAGTACAACAAATTCATTTTAATCAACTGGTTGACGACTTGTTTTCTTTTTGTGCTCAAAATGTCTCATTTTCTGTTTCTGTTTCTTTTTTTAATGACAGGTTTACCCGTGATCCTCAGCCCCGCTGAAGTTGTGGTGAGGTATGGGGACCCAGTTGAAATTAACTGCACATCTCTCATAGATGTTGCAGGAATAGGCTGGGAGGCCTCTGTTGGTGGTACAGGTTTCCTAAACTTAAGTCACTTAGTCTGGAGGGTTGAAAGCCTGACACAATGGCATGTGAAGCCTTTTTGCTATGTCACTCTGAAAAATAATACGCAGATAACCATCTCACCAAATGTCACTCTTTACAGTAAGTGCAATCTAAGTTCACCATCTTAATTGGGATCAAATGAAGTGATTAGTTTAATCATTTACACAACTTTCTATGACATATTCAAGTGCTGCTTGATTGGCAATGGTAATTTTACTGAAATGCATTTCACTACATGTTTACACAATGTGCTGAGCATGAAATGACATATGAGCTGAATCATATGAAAGCTCTAATTCTAAATAGCAATATTAACTATGATAAAAAACAAAGTTAAAAGCACAGCTCCAAAAGAAACAACATATCTAGTTATTAACATATCTACTTATTTTGTTTTTCAGAGCCTCCCGATGTTGTGTCAGTCTCTAAAGTGGGAGATGGTCCTATGACAGAGGGGATAAAGTACACCCTAAAATGTGATATCAAGAATGTGGCACCCGTGCAGCTCCAAGTAAAGTGGTACAAAGGAAATGAAACTCTGCTGTCAAATGACTACCAACAAGCTGATGTGTATCCGGCCAATGTGTCAGTGTACTTCTATGGCACTGCTACCAGAGATGACCATGGATCAGTTTTCAGGTGTGAGGTAGAGCTCCAGTTAGGACCAAAAGGACCGCAGTCGCTCCCTCGCTCTGTTTCAGCACCATACACTGCAAACGTGCACTGTAAGAATCACAGACACCATTTATATATTGTTCGAACAACGAATGCACATTTCGAATGAATCTGCTCTGGTTTTCTTTTTAGATAAACCCCTCTTCGTAGCCTGTCCAGATAAACACACAGCTGAAGAAGGAAATTTCACCCTGCATGATTTACTTTGCAAAACTGATGGAAACCCACCATCTAATATTACCTGGTACCACAATGGCAGACCAATCAATTCACTTGTTCCACTCTTCAGGAAAGACTCTGGAGTATACACTGCTGAGATTGCCAATACTATTGGGAATACCTCCACCAATGTGTCCATGACCCTTGGATGTGAGTACAACAGAGTTCGTTCATCCTCTCGATAAGGATAAATACATCATTCTGCTGTTACTGATTCTGAAATATACTGTGATGCATTTTTACAGACAAGCCAAGTTTGATCTGCCGCGAGGAGTACGAGGTTGAAGTAAACAGTGAGGTCAAAGATCTGTGTGAACCACAGGGATCACCGAAACCCAGCGTCACCTGGTTCAGAGAAGGTCAGATGTTCTCCCGACGGTGGTGGAGCAAGCAGGACGCTGGAGAATACTCTGTTAAAGCCACCAACCAGTTCGGAACGGCTGAGCACAAGTTTAACCTACACATTTTGTGTATGTCTGAACTCCCCACATCATCCTATTCTTTTATCCCTGCATTGATAGTATTTTTTCGAAAAAATCCAAAGAAAAAAAAACTATTTTTTATGCCTATGTCTCCAGATGCTCCTGAGTTCACCGGTGGGAATGTCACAAAGGAGTTTGTTCAAAGTGGAAATGTGACTTTGAATTGCAGTGCCGAGGGCAACCCCAGCCCTGTGATCCACTGGCTGTGTCCCACTCACACCAATGTCCAGATGTCCACGGTGGGGCGCTATAACATCATCACCGTCACCCAGGCCACGTCCAGCAATGCTGGTGTTTACGGCTGCGTTGCCACGAATAAAGTTGGGAATGTGACAAGATTTTTCTCACTGGTGGAGAAAGGTACGATTATCTGCACAGCAATGGAAACGTACAGAGGCTGCAAAACGCAGGCCTGCTGTGAGTTTAGCAGTGCTATCGTAGTTTATAGGAGGAAGAAATGTGTGAAGTGTGTAAGAGAAGAATGAAATGTGAAATGTCCAACCCATTTTTTCTCTTTTTGTCTTATTTTGTTGTCTTGCAGGGAAAACCGACGGAGGCTCTCATGATTTCCCAGAATTCCTCCTCATCATCCTCATCATCATCATCTTAGTCCTTCTTATAGTCATTGTATTCTTAATCTACAAACAGAAGAAAAAACAAGGACAATACAGTTTTATTACCAACAGTGATCCTTCAAGTATCCCAATGGTTACAAAGTCTGCAGGCACGCTTACTTAGACACTTTCTCACTGGTCGAAAGCTGATCCAGATTGTAATATAAACTGTAAACTAGACCCCCCATTTTTTTTTAAATAAGCTGTTTAAATGAGGGAATCCAATGTTTTCAAGCCTTTTCAACCCTATAGTTGAAGTTTTATTACCTTTTCTCCTAATCAATTTTTTCACTCAATGTTGTTTTAATCCTGTACCTTAAGTTTTATGAATAAGTGTTCTCTCCTGAACAATGTTTTGACTTGATGTTTAAAAAAAATCTTATAGTTTTACTTTTATTATTGACAGTGTTGCAGACCTGTTTCTCCAGAGGAAAACGTGAGAACAATCCTTATTTTTATGACAGTGATATAATAAAAAAGACAGAAATGACTTGTTTGTCATTTATGATTTGAATGTTCTTTGAAAGTTTCACTCTGTCTTTATCCTGTCCATGTGAGATGATTGCTGATAGACTCCATGTCATATCTGGAGAAGGTTAATGGTTTTCTTCCTGACCGGTACAAAACTTTCCAATATCAAAGAGACTTGGGCGAAAGTGACGATATATTTACCATGAAGGAACATGGACGGGTTAAATCGTCCTAAAAGGGTCATTTTGAACCGACGCATCCATTCAGAGGGCAGAAATGTCCGGTCCAGAGAGGCTCCGTGTCCTGCCCCTTTAAGACTTAGGATTTGGGAGTGACGCGGATACGAGAGCTACTTTGTCCCTGTTTCCTTCGCTATGAAAAATATTTAGACCAACTAGATAAACGACAGCCAGCCCAAGTTGATTGGTTAATTATGAGTCGGATTTACGTCGTTTTCTAAGGAAATCAACACCGGAGCGAGTCGGGGTTTGATCCACTCGGGTGTGGACTTGCCAGCGCCGTCCTTTCGAGCTGCTGGGATAACTTTGGAGAACTTCTTTGTACTCGGGAGGCAGCTTGGCAAACAAGCCGAGCATGGATTGGGGCACGGAGCTTTGGGTGAGTTTGTCATCGGTCTCTCTCATTTATTTATAGCGCCGGGGTGGCTGCAGCGCGTTGTTTGGGACGGTGCAAAAGGGAGAAATCTGGCGACTTTTGCTGGACAAACGACGAGACGTGGGGAGCAGCCTGTGTTTGCAGAGCTGTGCATCCGTGCACGTCGTTGCTTCTGCTGCATTTTTCTTTAACGCTGTCTGGATAACGCACTGCAAAGAAAAAAGTATTTCCAGAGGTGACAGGACGCGAACGGCAAAGGCCAAACTGGATTTCAGGTCATCATCTTCTCGGTGCCCGCGCATTGCCACTCAAAGCTTGAAATAACAAATAGTAGAAAATGTGATTTGTTCTGCAGACATTGAGTCAAACTGCAGAAGCTGAGCTTGTGGGAGGCTCCTCTGTTTACAATGCCACACTTGGCTTCCACAGAGCGGCTTTGTAGTGGCTTGGCAACAAACCTGCTTCACTTCCAGGGTGTCTTATGTGTCTACCTGAGTGGCCACATTCTTTTCCAACAAACCCAATCAGAGATTTTTATGACCTTGGGCAGATAGATTTGTTTACACACGTTATTGTGTATGTTTTTTATCTTGATCAGCTCCAAACAGCTCAGAGTTGAGGTTTAGGCTATTTACAAGGTCAAAACGTATCAAGGTATTACAGTCTTGCGGCCAACTGCAGCCGCCTCCTGGGGGTCAACAGAAAAAAAGGGGCGACAGTGTTCAGGGCAGGAACAAAGCCTGTTGTCACGCATGCATTCTCTCACGGAACCTACATATGAAAAATGGAGCGCCGCAAAAATGAGGATGGAGAGGTTGTGACCTCATTACAGTCTCCCCTAGGCCTCTCCCCCTGTCCCTTTCCCCTCCTAAGTGATGGTGCAACAGCCTAATTAGTTTTGCCCTAGTTTGATTGATACAGGGAAACATCCACGCACCGGCGTTTATCAGATGCTCTGTCTCCATTCCTGCTCCATTGCATGACACTGCTACAGGAGTTGTTGTTTTTTTTAAAAAGAAAACGCCACATAAAAGCCAGGCAAGTGCCTCTATTCGGGTCTGATTGAAATGGTTTTGCACAAATGTTGCAATTATATAACTTGAACCTTACCTGCTAGACAAAGCGCTGTCAGCCTACTGTGTTTTGTTAATGTGTGGCTGGAGTCGACTCTCGGGCCAAGTCATTTCAATGGCATCTGTTCCCGGATTGCTGCTAATCCGGTCGCTATTTTAAGGCACAAGTTTGTAGAGTGCAAGATAAGTGCCTAGACCTTCGCTTTGATAGCGAGTGCCTCTCCTGTGTTGTAGGTCTGGCAAAGCCAGCCCCTAATTTTCCTGCAACACAGAGTGACTCGGGGCCAAAACATTTACCGAGGCTTTGTTGAAATTTTCCCTGGCTCTTTCTCGATGTAAGAGCCATTATAGAAACCCTTTTAAATATTCTGATATTTTGTATGTATACATTAAATCAAGACAAAAAAAGACAAGACACATCAGAATAGTGTAGAATTAGAAAAAAAGTGGGATAAAAAGTGGTGCTATTTGAAGTATGATAACTAAAAATAAAATTCTAATATCAAAACAAAATCGGGTGTCAGAGCAACTCAACAGGTGGAATTATAGCGCTGTTTGAGCTGTGTTCTCTGTCAGAGATGCTCAAACCTAATTTACTCCACTTTTTTGGGAAGATCTCACAATATTCTAGATCATGTTTAAAGAGACATGTGGCACTTTCCTCAGATGTGTACTTCACTTATGCTGAAAGCTTCTTTTCACTGAAGTATCGATAATTATAGAAAGAAAAGAAAGGCCATAATATTAACACTATGATTACCGTAACAAAAATAAAAATAAATGATACGAATAAATTATTATACAGATGTCATGTTATGCAAAAAATGAAAAATAGATAATAAAATAATAATTGAATAAATAATTAAAAGGTTAACAAATTTTGAAGCCTCGCTGAGTGAGAATGCGTTTCTTTAGTTATGAATCTGTCAAAATGAAATTTGACCCCGAAAAATTTCTAAACTTCATTCCTCCCACCTGCAGCCCTGCCAACTGGTGGTGGATTTAGTTTCAAGTTGATGGCATTGTGCTTTCATGTTGACTGATTTTTCCAGTTCAGTTTTTTTTTTTATATGTGACATCATGTGAAAAACCAACATGACGTCTATATCTGCATTGTGGCTGTTCACATGGAAAATGTCTGTGTTTTTCTTTTCTCTGTTTTAAAACTAAAACGCCTTCAAGCAGAGGATGCGCTGCTTTAACACCGTTTCAGATTGCTTCAGATTTCAGATTGAGTTGTATTGTCCATATGGAAATTCTTATCGTCAAAAGTCTAATGACTGTTCAAAATACTTTTTGAAAATGGCTATCTGTTTCACTCTCCTTTAAAGCTAACCTGGAGTTTTGCTGGTACTGCAGTTATTGGGAGTTTCCACTTTGGTACCTGGAGATTAGTGCACGCTCGGTCTTTATCATAGGGGCAGAGTTTTCAATTGAAGCTGAACTAAAAGGATATTTTTAGGTTGGAAAGGGTAGGTTCATCTCTGTGTTGCCCCAACCTTGTTCAGAAATAACAGCTGATATTTAAGCCAGTGTGTGTTTGTTTTTTTCATTCTTAGAAATGTGACTATTAAGCTGTAAATGAGCCATAGCTCACTTAAACTCTGCTAGTTGCTTACCTTACGACTCTTCTCTAAGAACAGGTCAGTTTTTAAAAGAATTGTCTGTTTGGACAGTCATTACTTGTGTTTGAGACCCCAAATTAGATCTCTGTTGGCTGCTGCTGAGTGAAGGCCTTTTAGCTGTGTTCTGTGATTAGGTTGGATGTGGTCTCCTTTATCTGAGACCTGCCTCTTTCATTGTACCTGAAGGCAATGAAGAATAAGGAAAGAACAAGGCCGAACATGTTAGGAATCCTCTTTCACAATGCCCCCGTCGCAAAACAAAATCCAGCAGCCAAAAGCTTCTGAAAACTGCTCTTTGTGTTAAGTGAGAACGACTAGCTTTGATATCATCTCTCACCCTTAACAGACGTGTCTGAGCTTGAAGGTGTTGAAAAGTGCCTAACCAACTTAGAGGAAGGGAAACAAAGAAAGGCTTAATTTTGGACAATATGAAAGTGAAAAGTCAGCAAATTCTGCTATGAATGAGAGGAAACAGTTGAAACATCGTTCACAGTAAACAAATTCCATTTCTTTTGACATATTCATTGCAGAACAGTTACTTTACAGTTTTGCTTTAGGAATCACTCAGTCTCGTGGCCTAGTGCACACATTTTATGTAGAGAGCATTTTTAGAATCTGACACGCATAAAACAAGCTTTTTGTGTTTTGTTTATTGCCTTACATTCAAGATTTTTCTTGATCCCCCCCCCCCCCCCCCCCCCCCCAAACCCAACAACCGGAACACCCCAGCTGTGGCCTCAAGGTTGTTGGCATTTCTTCCCCTTATTTGTCTTCTCTGCTGCTTTCTCAGGACCAATATGACATCATAGAGAAGCACACACAGTCTGGCCTGGAGCTGGTGGAGAAGTATGTGAAATTTGTGAAGGAGAGGACAGAGATCGAGCAAAACTACGCCAAGCAACTGAGGTAGGCTTCGTTCTAGTCCCCCCCTCCCTCTTCTGCTGTCTGAATTGTTGCTCCGTGTGTGGATATGTTTGTGCTTCGGTTTGAATGGGAGCATGTTAAAGGTTGTTTATGAAATTTTTGATGGTCTTATGACTGCTTCGGGACAAAATCCAGCTTGTTTCTGAAACACTGGCCCGATTCTCCAGCAGCGGCAGCGTGCTCGCTGTCTCCCTTTCTCCCCGCTCTCCCTTCATCCCTTACTGCTTCCTCTCCCAGCGGTTTGCTAGCATGCAGGCCCACATCTGTTGTAGTGCTGAGCTTTGCTGGAGAGGAGAGGAAGTGGGAGCAGACTGGCGCATGATAGACGGGATGTGGTCAAAGGGAGAGTGAAAGAAGGAAGAACAGCCATTTGAATATGTTCAGTGGGCGCTGCTGTCTTTAATACGGTTGTGAAAAAATGCTACCTCTGGTTACACAATGAAACGATCCATCTTTTCAATCATTTCAGACTTTGTAAATTGTTTTTGTACCAGACTCTGAATGTAATGTCACTTTCCACAGGAATCTTTCAAAGAAATATAACCAAAAGCGAGGCAATAAAGATGAGCCAGAATGCAGGTGAGTCATCGTAAAATGTTGTTTCACAAGTCTGTCATTATACTGATCTGAAATATTTTGAGGTTCAAGAAACAACTTTTTACCCCACACTTCTCTGACAGTTTTTTAAGAAGTTGCCAAATAAACTAACAAATGAAACTTTTTAAACTGTGAAGGAATTCAACTCTTTCTGGTGGTATCCATTTAATTGTTTCACTTTGATGTTTCTGACATTTAAATGGCCTCAGAAGGAAGCAGGAATAAGGAAGTCCCGATCTTCTTATCACAAGCCCACTGCTGAGCTTTGTGTGTTGACCATGTTATCAGTGGTCCCATCAGCTTGTCCTTTTCTCTCCACCCTTTCCTTTATCCTCCCCTTAAATGGTAGGTTGTCCAGCTACCAGTCCTTCTTGGACATTCTGAATGAGACGAATGACTACGCGGGCCAGAGGGAGCTAATTGCTGAGAACCTGATGATGAACATTTGCATTGATCTCACCAAGTACCTGCAAGACCTCAAGCAGGAACGAAAGACGGTGAGCTTGATATGCAAAGGAGCTAAAACACACCGTTTCACCAGCTTGAAATTGATCTTTGTTGCAGCCATTGGTGTCTGAATAAATCAAATTTGGCATGTTTTCCCTGGTAAACAGGCGCTATTTATTTTATGGCGGTCTGGCACTTTTTATTTTCTTCTATTGTCTCACAGTTTTGCGAGTGTCATTGTTTTTATTTTTGTCTGAATGATTTCAGCCCCCTCTTTACAAAAGTTAAAACACTTGGTGTCGCATGAAAACCGGAGTACTGATGTGTGTTCACAGGACCAGGTCTATTTTAAACATTTTGTTATTGAAGACATTTTTGGGGAAAAGGAAATAAATGACCTTTTAGTGGAGTGGAGATGTGGATATCTCACTGCTGTGGCAAAAGAAGGAGTCAGTGTCTCCTGAGGGAGGCATGGTCTGTGTGGCGGTGTTCCATTTCTCCATGAGGAATGCTCATTGTTAAGTCGGATTGCAGAACAGCGCAGCCACGTACAGCCTATTGCTGAAGACGTTATGTCTCTAACTGACACACTGGTATTTGTTTTCCCGTCTGTTATGCTGTGTGGCTTTTAGAGGTCTTTGTTTATTCCGTCGTCTCCGACATATGGTTGCCTCTCTGTCTGTCATCTGACCCTCCTCTCACTCCGTCTATTTTTATGAATGTTTGCAGTATCTTTTGGATGCCAAGAAGGCCCAGCAGAATTTGGAGAGCACCTACAAGCAACTTGACAGCGTAAGTGTAGTCAGTTGGTCAAAACAAGCTTGCGTGCTTGTTGTCTGACTGATGGAATATGGAAATGAGTCTGGAAGAGAATGACTGCACAGCCTGTGTGCTGTGTCGCCTGGCTTTATTTGTGTATAGGAAAAACAGGTGAACATAATAGAACCCAGTTTCCTTTTAAACTCCAGCTACGTCACCTACTTTGAGTTTTTTTTCCGACTTTTCTGCTTTCTCCAAAAGCAGAAAAATGCCCCTCATCTCCCTCCCGGACAGTAGAACGGCTTTAATCAAAATAATGGATCCTCTTCAACATTGGTTTAGGTACCAGATTGACTCCAACTGCTTTTTTCTTGTGTCCCTCTTCACTAGAGCAAAAAGCGCTTTGAAAGAGAGTGGAGAGAAGCAGAGCGTGCTGCACAGTATGCAGAGAAGACTGATCAGGACATCAATGCCACAAAAGCAGATGTTGAAAAAGTAAGATGGAGTGAATGATAAGATCGACTGTATTCATGCTGCGTGTACGTAGGATGCATTAATTTTTTTTTGCATTTGTGGTTTCAGGCCAAACAGCAGGCTCATATGAGAGCACACATAGCAGACGAGTGCAAGAACGACTATGCTGCTCAGCTCCAGAAATACAACAAGGAGCAAAGCCAGTTCTATTTTAATGACATGCCACTCATTTTCAATGTAAGTGAATTACCTGTTACACACAGTAATACGACAATAAAAAACTGCCATCAACATCTCTTGATTTGATGTCGCACATGCAGTCTCCAATGGGCAAGCAATGACCAAAAAGTTCAACTTAAGGCATCAAAATGGGTCAAACAATTGGGTCACCACATGGTGACTGTCTTTATTTAATCAGTTTGTGGTAATAAGAGAGGTAATGAATGTAAATTCAACCAATTTGGTTGTAAAGTCAGAAGGGTTTTCATTTTGTTTGATCTTTTCATATTCTAGAAATGCATCTATTAAGGGCTTTCTGTAGCTATTTACATCAGTCTGTGAACAACAGTTTTGTTTTTCTACAGAAATTGCAGGATCTGGATGAAAGGCGAATACGAAAGTTGGCACAAGGTTACCTCTTGTTCTCAGACACAGAAAAGCTTGTGATGCCCATCATTGGCAAGTGCTTGGAAGGGATTACTAAAGCTGGCACTAATGTCAATGAGAAGAACGTGAGTTGCATTTAGCACTCAATAGATGGTACTTGTTTAACCTATGTTACAGTAGAATGTTAAATCCTTAATGTAAAATCCTATTTTAGCATATTGCACTCAAGGTAAGGTAAGTGTGTAACTGGTGTTGTATTTTAATGTTAAACCGTTGCTTAGGACAAAAGCATCTGCTAAATGCATAAATGTAAATGTAACTCTGGATTGCTTTTATCCATAATGGTATCTCACACAGGACTCCATGGTTGTAATAGAGCAGAATAAGTCGGGCTTTGAGCGTCCTGGAGATTTGGAGTTTGAGGACTACAGTCAGGGAATCAATCGAGCCTCATCTGATAGCAGCCTGGGCACCCCTAAAGGCCCCCTGGACCTTCTGGGAAAGAACAAGAGCAAAAACTTTTGGCTCTTCAGCAAAAGGAGTAAGGTAAGACATTTCACTCTTTCACAGCGCCCAGATTAATGATGTGAAACTCTGCAAGTTGGCAGCCATTCAGATTATTGGATGACTTATTACTTAAGAGTGGAAGGAAATCCCTTACCGAGAGCAATCATGGGAAACCTTTAGTTATGGCTCACATACAACATGCAAACCCTGTAAACACCTTCTCATCTTTGAAGCTCAGTATAATGCTGCACGAGCCACTTTCATTTCATTGTGATTGACGTCAGATATTCCCAAATTCATTCAGAAAAGGCCCCTTTGCATGCCTTTTTTTCCCTGGCTGTGAGTGAATAAACCTTGACCCCCAGCTCCACTCCCCACCCCAACACGCACATATCGCAAAGCACTGCAGATCGCTTACCAGCAGGTCAACTGACAGTCAGCATTCTGCTATGCTGGTGCTTTCATCAGCACGGGACCCAAACAACATTGAATTTTCCTCTACAGGCATCCACAAACACACTGCCTCCATTATCCCGCTCAGAACCTATCATTATGTGGCGCATCACAATCAAATCTTTGTCCCAACATTAGAACGACACCAGGTTTGCTAGACCAGAAAAATATCATCATTGCAAACACTGATATAAACATTGATATGTTTGTATTCACTCTCCAGTGTCTGTTTGGTGTAAAACCCACACATACAGCACTGACATGGGTCTTAAAGCACTCTGAGGTCCCTCATTAAAACGATGTTATGAGTGACTGAACACTAATTAGCTAATGGTCCCCACCTCCAGTCCCAAAGCTAAATGATCCCTTCTTTCTCCCCTGCAATGTTTGCTTGCTCAGCACCACTCTTTTCCCCTGCATGTCTTACTGGCTGTGCTTTGCTGTGCACTCTTCCTGTTCAGTATGTGTATGGCACAGAGCTCTGTGTCATCAGTCATGCTCTCCCAGTTAGGCCTTTGGAGTGTGTATAGGTCGCTGAATGTACTGGCTTCAGTAAATCCTTAGACTCCTGTTTGGTCCCTAAACATTCCTATTAACTTTTATAACTTTTATAACTGCTGTACTTCAGACTCTCAGTACTTGTCTATCAGACTACATTTTAGCCTTATGCGGTTCACACCAAGCATGCTCAAAAGCTAACCATTTTTAATGTAGGGTATAGGACAATTAAAAAAAATCTATAAGTACAATTCCACTCTCATAATTAATGCGGTCTATTTATAACAACTGGACTTGTTTACAAACTGATGCTATCCATATAGGTCAGGCTCAGAATAGTGCTGCTTCAAACTGTGAACATGATTTTCCACACTGAATTCTGACGATTGAGCTGCCTCATTTCTGTGTCAACAGTAGTTGAGATTGTGGTAAAACACAGTGTTGTAGACCCCTGAAATTGTTTCTGTAACTTCAGTGGGAGAGTTGCAGACACATGAAATATTTAATAGCAAAGAAACATTTGAAATGTCAATTTTGAAAACGAAATGCAGACATGATCCAGTTTTTCCTCCTTAGTCCTCACTGGGGCTCATGCTGCCCTTATCTATGCTTCAGCTTGGCTGCAGGTGTCCGGCCGATGTGGCACCGGTGTGGAATTTATAGCTGGTTGCTCGCTTTATAGGTTTTGGTTTTCTGATCATTCCTTATAAATTCACGCATAACTACCAGTTTATGTAAAGGATGTTCCTAAAGTAAAGCTAAATTTGCTCTTTGTTACAATATATTGTCAAAAACATTGTCAAAAATTCTGTTGTTAGGTAGACAGTTGATATTGTATTAAAGTAAAGAATGTTATGCACACAATATACTAGTGTGTATTAGATATGTATATATAAAATACATATACCCTTTTTACTAAAATAATATGCAGTTCGTTTTTTAAACTTTATGAAGTCTGGCTTTCTTTTTACAGTAATGTAAAACCTGAAGGTTTTCTGTTAGACTGTTCACTAAAACCTTTATCTCTCAGCCTGTGGAGAAATTAAATCCATCAAACTGTTGAATGTTTCGCCTTAATTTGAAAATCATTGACATTATTATTTATTTTTTATATGAATTTCAATAAAAAGAAGGAGATAGTAATGCAAGTACGGTGAATTTTATGTCGAAGAATAGGCATTATGAAATTTTGCTCCATGTGGTGAACTAAAATAATAATATTCACTCCAAACTGTTGTCACATTTTTATTTATTCATGAATGTTTAGTTCTCTCATGAATTCTTCCTCAAAGGGTCCTTTACATAAACTGCAAACAGGTGGACGACTTGGCATGAAAAAAACAAAGTCAAAAGGGGTCTGTTAAGAGAGCCAAAGATGTGTGTTTGCTCTGTTATGCTCTTTGGGCTTGTGTGCTGGGTTTGCTCCAGTGTTGTCTTCCAGGCATTGTGGTGTGCTTTAAGGTGTTGACGGTGTCTTTTTCTTTCCCTTGTCACTTTGTTGTTTTTTTTTGTCTTCCCATCTTCCCTACTCCTCTTTTATTTCTTTTCCCCACCCTTTTTATGCACCAACCTGTGCTAATCCCATTCTCTGGTGCTGGTACCTTTGGTCTTGCCCAACCCCAGCTCTCTTCCTCCACACTCACTCCCTTCTCTACACCCCCTGCCCCCTCACCCCCAAATGGATTCCCTTCCCCCAAGTTTGGCCGGGACCCCCTCTCGTACTGTTTGAAGGAGATCAATAAGACAGTCAAACCCAGAATCTCTTCCTTCCGGACACTCAGGAGATCGGTGAGTGACAAGAGGAGATTATTCGGCTGGCAGGAGACCTCCACTCAAATGTTCTCAGATATCGCGCTCTGCAAGAGCCACTGTACTCCTCAGATCTTTTGGACTTTTAGTTCATAATTAGTATAAATACTTTGCACTTTCATTGTTAACATATTTTAAAAAGATGTAATCATATTTTCTGGATAGCTAAAATGTTTTTTAATGGGTAAACTCTTTTCCCTTTAGAAATTTACTCAAGAAAGGATCACGGTAATGTGGACAACCAAAAACTGGTGTTGGGTTCTGGTGTGTTGTCACATTAAAAATGTCCACCTTCACTTTACAGCTCTTCCTCCTAATTATTATTGTTGTTATTACTGATCGCAGAAATGTAATTTCTCTCTGTGCCAAAGGCTCATACTCTTGAGTTTGTATTGAGGAGGTGGCCATCTGGTGGTGGAGGGAGGAATGAGGATTTAGGACACGTGGAAGCTCCGCAACTGAATATTGAATATTCTTTATTTTGCACTTCTGTGTGTTCCTGCTGCATTGATCCAGCCCCCCTCTGTTTAAAAAAATAAAACTTTTTATTTAAAAAAAAGTAACTGAATCTATTTGCTGGACTGTGGTGGTGGTTTTGCTTTCAGCTCAATTGATTAAACTTATCTTTGGCTTTAAATTAATTGAAAAACCTAAAGGTCTGACCAGGCTCTATGAAACAGGCTGTCACCTATTCTTTGTCTCCACAACTGGCCTCAAACCACAGGCTTGGTGTTTCCACTCAGTTCTGTTTTTCTTTTTTTTCCAGTGATTGTGCTTGTGAAACTGTCAAACCCAAATGTCAGTGTTAACCCACCCTTCCTGTGACCTCTTGCAGCCCACGGTAACGGAGGACTTTGCCCATCTCCCCCCTGAGCAGCGCAGGAAGAGGTTACAGCAGAAATTTGAGGAAATTTGCAAAGAGTTGCAGAAGGAAGTAGATCAGAGGTGTGTGTTTGTGTCTGTCTGTGGGCATCCAGAGCATCAATGACATTCTCTGTTTTAAATTTGCGGCAGGAAGTGTAGATACAATATTCATGCAGTGTAAACAACTCCATGTTGTTTGTGTGTGTTGGAATCTACTGTTTACCCTCCCCTGAGCTCTGCAGGCAGCACATTTTCACCAAGTCACTTTTCCTCTAATCCCACCCCCACCTGATTCACTCTCACTCTTTCTATTGTTCTTCAGTGAAGCACTCGGAAAGATGAAAGATGTCTATGAGAAAAATCCACAGATGGGTGACCCAGCTAGTCTTGCATCCCAGATCAGCCAGACATCCCAAAATATAGATCGGCTCAAAGGAGAACTGAACAAATATGAGGTAATCTCCACCACTGTTGTTTATGCGTTACATGGGGCTTTATTTAATAGTTTTCTCAAAGTATGAGGTTAGTCTTTCCTGGTTAATGCAATAATTTATCTAATAATTAAGCAAGGCTCCATTATTCTTCTCTATGTTGTTGTTGTGCTCCTCTTTTGTAGACATGGTTGACTGAAGCAGGCGGCCGAGGTGACACACTACGCTATAAAGCCCACGCATTTAACAATAACGGAGTTCATGACATACACAGGTAGGATTAAATCTCACTAAATATTAAGTTTGAAATTCAGACGTGTTGTACACTGTGCACACATAACCTTTCCACCTCTTTTTCAGCCCTGATGGAGCTCACTCTGATGAAAGCACTCCTGATGCCTCTCAAGCCATTTACGCAGAGTTTGACGATGACTTTGAAGACGAGGAGCTAGCACCTCCTATTGGGAAGTGCACCGCCATGTATAACTTCCCCGGTATGTTGAAAGTTGTTTCACTTTAGCAGTGTTGAAAAGCGCATGCATGAGATAAAGATCATAGGTTACTTTCCATATTACCCAAAACATAATTAACTTTCATGCCAATCATAAACACAAGCCTGTTGCGTCTTATTTTCGTATGAAGATGATTCCTTGAAACAGAGAGCATCTCTAGATAAACACATGACAATGTGAATAAGGAAAAAAGAAGCTGTTGATTTGGCCTAAGATGAAGGCCAATATTTGCTTAGCTCAAAACACCACTAAGAGAATAGACACTGAGCGGAGACGCTTCATGCTAGCCTCCTGCTTTTACTGGATTTTGCTAGAGGGGCTTTAGTAGTGCTGAAGGTTTCTGAAAACAACCCAAACTGAACACGTATAGGTGAAAGGCTGCAGGCTATGTTATGAACACTCACCTTTACAGGAAAACTGTCAATTGACCATCTAATACCAGATCATAACCATTAATAAAAAGAAACTCTTATTTTTTCTTTTTATTAAGATCATAGTTATCACAATGTGAGGTTTATGTAGTCTTTTGATGAAAAAAAGGAACATAACAGAGATATTTTTTTCAAGTAGCCTGTCTTGCCCTCTCAGGTGCCAGTGAAGGGACCATCTCCATGCAGGAAGGGGAGGTGCTGGCTGTGGTAGAGGAAGACAAAGGAGATGGTTGGACACGAGTCCGAAGGAACAATGGAGATGAGGGCTACATTCCTACATCTTATGTCACCATCACGCTCAACAAGTGAAACAAATGTAGAACTGTCTGCAGTTTTCCCCCTCCCACCCCGGACCAACCATGAAGAGGCCATGTCACAAAAGGGCAGAATTGCCAAGGTGTAGAGAAAGATCCAGATGAAGTGTTTGGATTTCTTCAGAGAGGAGCCCGCTACACACAAAGGCATGGTGCTAAAAGAAGGTTTCTTAAGGTTGCCATTAAACTGAAACCCAAGTGACCCAACCATCCAAAACCACAAAGTCATTTAAGTTTAAAACGTTTCATTGAGGTTTTTCTTGGTTTGCTTTAAAAGTCTTGCTCACATCTTAGGCGTCATTGTGGCAAAAGGGGTATTCATTCCATTGCCTAATGAAACTTTTTATTCTGAACATGAGAGGAAGTAGGGGTAGAGGAGGATTTGTGCTAATGCCACCTTTACACTGAGTGGTAGCACCTGTAATCTTTTGGAGGAAGTCGCGTCACTTGTTTACATTTTCAATTTAAAAACGGACCTGCTCTGGCTCACAGCAATCTTCTGACAGAAAGCAGAATATTAACCTCTTTCAGGTCTCATGTGTTCCAAGTGGACTACTTCATACTGGTGATAGCATTTGAGTTTCCCCTGGGAATGAATGAGGCTGTGGGGGGAAAATACCGTGTCACCTTTGAATTTTATTTGTGAGGCCAAAGGTTTGGATAACTCTTCTATTTTGGTATAGCACAAAAAATATGACCATATACAGACTAAAAGACGCTCAGACAATCGCAGCCATATCATCATAGAATTTCTAATTTTAATCCATAGCAAGGAATTAAAGTAGCTATTTTCCTCTAATGGTTACAACCTGAACATTGTACTAAAATTATTTATTGCAGGATTGTATAAAAAATATGTTTGACAAAAGATGAACTTTGTATTAAGGGTGTTCCGATGTTGCTCTTTTCTCCTTGCACACAGTGGACAGTCCTTTAGCCATGAAAGGGAGGAAAAATGCACACAAAAACAGCTCCAAGGAGACTATTGTATTTAAATAATATATAATATATATTTTAGCTACCACAACACCACTATTGTCTTATTAGCTTTTAACCATTGAATAAAGATTGTTTCATTGCAGGAGAAAGCTTCAACTATCTAATTTTTTTTGCTAATATTGTTTTACTTGGATTCACTAAAAGAGCTCACAAGCTGATCCATGCTCTTTTTTTTATGTTGTAGAGCCAGCAAGAAGCATTATCTTTTCTGATTGATGCTATTATGTCTATGTGCCTTTCTGGTTAAAAATATTGTGTATATACCATTTTTGAATAAAATATGTTTTCTCCTTTTCCAAGATTTAATAACTGTAAAAGCACATTACAACATTAGAAGAGGTAGTGTCATCTCAATAAACAGCTGAAGCACACATTGTTCTTCCTGTGAAGTTTGTGCTGCATTCTCAATGATGGGAATTTGAATTCACATTTCTTTATCATTAATGTTTCGTTTAGAGCAATTTAATGAACTAGTTTTAGCTTCTGAGCTTTTTGTTGCAAGTCTTAATGAATGATTTTGCAAGTTTACAAAATACTGATTGAGCTGCTGTGTGTGGAATTCACTTCACATTCACATGTTCAGAGAGGCTAATTCTTTTTGACTTTGGATATGGCTTTAGCTATTAATATTGCAAGTCTTTAACCGCAAGACAATTTCCATCCATACTTTTGTCTGTTGGCTGTCCCAATTGCAGTTTAGAAAGCTTGTTATGAGGTTGCATCAAACTCCTGAAGGCAACATGGCAGCACCACCAGACAAAGTTGCAGTATTTTGCTCTTGAAAATGAGAACCGTTTGGCTCTAACTATCAGAGAATGTACAGCTTATCCTCAGTAGGTGGCATTGTTGCACCATCTCTTAAATCTGTCATTTCCACTCTGAATAATTGCATTTTCAATATAGGGCATGCATTTGCATACCTGATTAAATTGCCCTGACTTCAAAACCATACGGTTTGTAATGACTAATTAAATAATCCCAAACTGGCATGTGGCCCACTTTCGTATCCCCTCATTCACAATAGACGGATGAGGAGAAACACAATGCAAACTTAGTTAAGAGCAAGGTTTGAATGAATTATTGAATCATATTTTCAAAGGGAATTGAAAATCAGGAGGAGAAATGTTGTAGAATAGCTTAGCAAAGGCTGTATCAGGTGTTGTGATATTGTGACACTCACTCACTGACTGGTCAGAGGACTGAAGGAACAGTTAATGTGGATGCAAGGCCTGAATTCGTTAGATGCATAAAAGGTAATCTTTTCAGTAACCTTAGTGGAAGCAGTCTACATGTTAAGGCTTCATATAGCTGTGAGGTAACACTGAAACCTGGTGCATCAGACCGCCCTGATGGGGATATTAATGAGGGAATATTTACAGATCATATAGTTATAAAAAAAAAGCTGTTATAGTGCCTGCTGATGGTTCATATTTAATGTATACAGCAACACTCGATTCAGCAACAAAAACGGCTATTTCAGGCTACTTTTTTTTTTCTGTGCTTTGCAAAAGGGCAAAAACCTTTTCTCACCTTTTAAAATAGATGAGAGCAATCACCCAACTTGCCCTGCTTTAACAAACAGTTGGTACCACAGTACAAGAAAGAAGCAAGTACAAGATCTATAAATGTCAAGGAGTAAATGCCTTTACTATTATGGCAACTCAGAATGCATTTTGAATCATTAGTTCAGATTAAAAACTGAAATAATAAAAAGAAAAAGCATTGTCATAATTTAGTTCCTTTTTTGGCAAATAGGACTAACCAAGGGAATAGATGTATTGAATGAGAATATTTCCTTGTCAACATGAATGCATATTTTCAAAGTATTATATGTATGGTCAAACTAATTTCTCCATTTTTAATTGAAGAAAGTTCTCTGTGAACGATTAGGTAAATGCATGACTGCGGGGGCAGAGCTTCTCCATTAGAGCCTTTGGTGGTTTCGGTTGGATTAGTTGGACCCTTGACTTGTCTCCAACATCTGTCAAACCTTAAAAGAGGCCACTTATGCACATGGGGTGCCGTGGTTTCAGGAAATGTCTCTCTCAGCCCAATTTATTTTAGCCGAACCAAAAGTAGAAATCTAATGGTGCTCACTTTTCACATAGTTTTACGCTTCAGTTGCTGATGAAGTAACACACATGAAATGAGCATAATTGCAGCTGAATATGGTTGGCTACTGTGTTAATACAGAAAACCACAGTTCATAAACAGCCGTCTTCTTGCTGGAATTCGGTAAATTCATCTCCATAGAAGGTGAAATACTGAGACTCTTCTATCACGGAGGGTGCTGTTACAAAATAAGCAATTATTTCTATGCCTACTGCACCACAGGTGATTAAAGATCTAAGAAATCAATCTTCCAGCAGTTGCTTCGGGAAAAAAATGACAAAGATGGAGGGAAACCTTTAAGCTTCTCAGCATCTCTGTGGAGTCTGAGAGTGTATGATTGTACTTCTCCATAAAAAAACAATAACCACAGAAATCAATTTACAGGATCAGTTGAGCAGTCCTTGGATGATTATTTCATGTTCAGAGTTGCACCTGTTTGTGTTGCACCTGTTAAATGCATACATGTGAATGTTGAACCTGCAATTAACAGAAATCCTTTCGTTGAATCATTGTGTTCATACCTGCACAGCCCGTGTTCATTTCTCTGCTGGTTTGCTGTCATTGCTCAGTTGTTCTGCTGAAGCTAATTTTTGATACACCGGTAGCATCCTGCATATATGGATACAAAGAACCTTTAAATAAGAGACACAGATTAAATCATTTTACTGCTAAGCTTTGATTCATCTCCAGTTGAGGCAGTGCTTTCCCAGAACTGTAACAGCCAGCTTCATCACACACTTTAGTTATTAACATAAAGGGGAATCCTTTATAACCATTAAATAAACAATAATTCAATCTTTTTTATGTAAAGGGGACAAAAACCTAATTTAGTTAAAGGTTTTGTGTAATAGCTGCCCTCAAAACATCCCAACATGTTTATCTTTATGCTATGTTGATTATTCTTATTTGTTTCAAATAGAAACATGTCATGTTGTTTTTAGAGTTAACGCCAAGAATGCCAATTTATGTGTTTGCTCATCTGAGATGAAACCTTCTCTGAGCTCTGGCTGACCCCTCTGATGACATAACCCTTTTATAACATGCAGACAGCGAACCAGAATAAAAATAAAAACTTGAGTCATAGTGATGTCCTCCAACTGGCTTTGGCTTTTCATTGACTTTTTATACTGACATGTATGCAATTTTTCCGTTTGTCCCTACTTAACCTGAATTAATCTCCCGTTAATTCATAGAATACAAACTGTATAGTTTGTATGGCGTGAATTAATGGGAGATTAATCACTAAGATTAACAACACGAGTTATCTTTATACAGAAGAGTACTTATTCTTAGTTTGCATAGTTGGCCGCTTACTTTTGTTACTATGAGAACTAGGATATTTTCATGAAGTGTAAAGCTTGGCAACACAGATGTTAGAGCTTTGCTGCAATCAGAGAATCAGATATGTGAACAATGGATTGCAGGGCCAAGTTAACGGATTTTGTGAAGAGCCAACAGTTGACTGCAGATGCCTGGTAGGCTATATGTCGGCATTGGATGGACTGATTTTGGACACACCACTACCATGTAAACGAATGTTTCATGATGAACCTATTGCATGACTGCATTGAGAATAAAACATCACCTTTTAAATTTCACTTCCAAAGAGTCTTGTCTGATTAAGACATCCACAATTCGTTGGAGCTGCTCAGAGATCCATCAACCCACATCCTCAGCGGATACATCCCTAATGTCCGGTAGCACAGCACTGCTCATTTGATATTTAAACAGAAATGTACCTCTGGGTTGTTCGGCTTGGTGGTGGATATTACATTTTATTCCAAGGGTCAATTATTCATTTCAGTTTCACTCAATAGTTCTTGAATAATTTGATCAGAAATACATCATTATACTGTGGAAGTGTTATATTTGACTTCCTTCTCCTCTCATCCCTCCCCCACATTTTCTTCCTGCTGCATCTCTTGAAGTGCACTCAATCGGCCTGAAGAGCTGCACTCTCCTTCTAGCTGACTCTTGAAGTCATGTGTTTATTGTAAATTGTTCCGTGAAATATACTTCATTTTAATTGCCTTGTATCATTCCAAGTCTTCTAAATGCATAAATGTAAATACAAGAGTTTGCTAAGGGTATGAATTATGGATGATTAAACAGTGAGTGTTATTATACTGCAAGCAAACTTAAATTTTAATTGTTATTCTATGAGTTGATGATCAAATAGCAAACTAAACATTTTTTCCCCCAAGACTATTTTTGACAAGGAATAACAAATATGTTAAGTCAAGGAAAAATTCCAACAAAAATGTAATGGAAGAAGTGATTTTTAAACAGGGGTTTGTTGGAACACCACTTGTCACGCAATTTCTAGTTTTGGTTGAAAATTTTTTTTCGCAATGCAAGATAAGTGAATAGGTCATCTGATGACATTCTTTTCAAGATATGGCTGGTTAGTTTTGTCCCTCCCCAATATCTAAGCTTCGTAAAAATTCAAAAATCATTTACCGTTCAAGTGTGAGAAGACAGCATCTCATATCATTCATGCATGCTACGTTTGCCACCTTCGAAGACGAGAGCGTTGGTGATTTGTGTTTAATTTTCTTTCAAATTAGGGCTGATTACTCCTTCGAGAGCTCTACTCACCAAATGTACCTTTTAAATGCACATTACATAAAGAATCTATCACATTTTATACGTTTGACAGATATGTGGACTTCTTTTTATATGCAAATACATTTGATTAACTGAGGGAGGCAATTTGTCTGCAAAGACATTTGTGCACATGTCTTGTCTGGTATTTGTTTATAAAGTGAGTAGATCAACAACATATGAAGCAAACATACCATTTCAGATGGTGTCTACAGCTCCCCGCCAGCATAATTTCTTAATCCAATGCAGTACCCTGTTTAAGTTGAAGTGTTTCCATTTTGTGGCCTGAAAGGGTTATGACCATGGTGACGTTCTGAGAGCTCAATCTGAAATAAAGAGGTGGGATTTGTATTCAGCATGAGGGGCAGTTCTGTCTGGGAAGCTCAATTGAGGGCAAAAGACACTAATGAGTTCTTTTCACAGAGAAAATACAGGGTGCCAAAATGTGCCTCCTCCCACTGTATTGCTGAATGCTTATCCCAGGGTGACATGTATTTTGTGAGTCAAAGGAAACGCTTGTTGAAATCTGCTTCTATACATGAGGGGTTCAATAAAAATTTATGACATGTTTTTCCTTTAATCTCAGTGGTAATTTCACCTCTTATTAGGTTTTAGAGAGTGAAAAATCAGCTCAAAGAAAAAGTGTTGTTAGGCACACTATAGAATAAACGCGTGAATACAAGGAAAACAACTCTACCAATACATGAGACCAAACAATATTGAACGTTCCCCGAAGGGATTCAAATAGAAAAAGCACATGCAAGTATAGAATTAGATAACAAAAAACTTCAGTAACTAGGTAGAACTCTCCGGTTCAAGTCAAATCTTGTAGATGTTAAACATAAAATGTGTAATGATGTATTTATTTGAACTTATTTACCTTAAATTATTATTGTTAATAATTTTTCACTTGTTGTTCCTCTTAAAAATTTTCAGCAGGATATTTTCAAATAAAATGTAAGCCTGAAAAGTTGTATAAGAAATATTACAGAAAGAAAATGCTAAATTTAAACCAGTCAGAATCCAGATTTGCTTTAACCCTATAATTACATTTGGAGAGTAACAGCTGCTCAACATATCTGCGTGAAGAAGGCAGAAATGCCAAAGGGCAGAATGGAGAAAAGGTAAATCAGAGTAATAACGCAGTTCATGTTCTCTCTTATTATGGCATGCTTTCAGCCATTGGGGATGCATGGGAATCTGAAAATAGGCTGATTAATGAGATGTTTTAATTGGGAGGTTGTTGGTGGCAGTTGCACACTCTATTTCCTCAGACAGTCATTTAGGGGAGCAGTACACATGTCAAAGGACACCTGGCACTGCCTGACTCATCGCCATCACTCAGTGTGCTCAGCCTCTGCTCAATCCTCACTAAAGCCTCAGCCAAAAGCACCGAATCCTCCCCGTGTAGGTATGGGTGACAGGGGATGTGTTTTCTGTTGAATCGAGGAGCTTGAATCCCACTCCTCAAATAGCTTTGCTTCTTTTTTTGTCTGTTGTTGCTCTTTCTACTCAGTTACATCATCTCTTTTTTTCATCTGCACTTTGAATAATTTGCACTTCATTTATTCCTAACTCTGTTGAGCTTCTATTGTTGTACCTTGCATACTTTTGCATCAGTGTGAGACTTCCTTCGAGTACCTCTGTTCATTGATTCCCTGCATTCACTGTATTGTTCAGCAATTCACAACCAATTGTGCATTTGATTGATCTGGAAGTGAGTTGTGAGCAGAGACAGTTTGGTGCTGAGACAGGTTTGGTTTTTTGTGCCTGTAATGACTCAGAAATAACAAGAGGTGGTGCACCATTACTTGAGCCACGTTCTGCCTAAAATGACTTTCCTGTCAGTCACATTTTTTTAATGGGCAGACTGAAACTGTATATTTTGTGGATAGAATTAATTTGGTATTGTGGCCTATTGTCTAAGAGAAAATCCTCCCAAAGAAAAATCTTAGGACGTTATAAGAACTCATCTGCTGTCAGTTTTTTTTTGCATTAATCATTCCTCACAGAAAAGAAAGAGCAGATACTGTATTGTTGTTTTACCCAGTCATTTCAAGTTATTTTTCCATTTCGCAAGTGGCTTCTTGGCCAAGCGTATGAATGACATTGCTTGGCCTTTTCCAACTCTATACAGCCTTCTTGGGTATGCACAGTGGCCTCTGGTGATTGATGAGTGCGGAAAGGGAGAGGAAATCTATCCCCAGGTTACAACAGTATTCCAGTGATGGATAGCCCCTTGGAGGTCTTAGCAGGACTTATGGGTCATGGTCCTTAGTCTGCCCAAAGCTATGAGGACTAAGAAGGAAGAAGATGCAGAGACAATGGATGGAGTAACAAAGAAACTACATTTGTGGCACAGTTAGTCTTTTTCTTTCTTTTTTCTTTTTCTGCATGTGCAGCCAAAAACAGAGTAGATGTTTGTATGCTCAGTGCATTGTGGCATAAACAGATTTAATGCTCCTGACTTGAGTTAGAGGGTGTGTGTCGCATAATTTATAAGCCCTTACAATTAGAATTCAAACAATTTAAGCTTTTAAATCTAATTAAAGCTTTGAATTCATAATTGGTAACAGTCTAGATTGGATGCAGAATATATTGAAATCAATTATATAAAGTTTAAGTTTAAATTAAATATCAAATTAGATAGAATAATAATAAAAGCCTTCAACCTGTCTCTGATATTGGATCGTGTTCCTGATGGGAATGAACTGAAAATCAATCACAATGAGGAATGCAATAGGAAGAAGAATGAAAAAGCTTAGAGAAAATAGTATAATCAATAATTCCATCAACGCAGAGATGCAGTGGATGCTTTTAAAAGTAAGGAAGGAGTATAGGAAATAGCCTTAGCCTTATGAAGTCATATCAGGCGTTT
>CAJRST010008890.1:11751744-11790136 GCA_907169785.1 Menidia menidia | reverse complement strand
ATCACCGGGAATTTGTTAATTTCTGGCTTTGTTTCAAAGAAACTGAAGAGCTTAATGGGAACTGGACTGCTTACCAGTATGATAATAGCAGACTGTGAATTTGTGTGCTTGCATGTGTGTCTGCCCAATTTTGAAAGCACTTTTCATTCGCCCAAGGGCTCAGGGATTTCCCATGTGAATGGCAATTAAACAGAGGTCTCTTGTGGAGGAATCAAATCAAACCTCGCAGTACGAGGACATCCGCTGTTCCATGTTTTAATAACCGTAGGCTGGTACTTTAGGTGACTCTTGAAGAGAAGGTGCTCTTTCCTCTCAGTTCTAAACTTTTAATGTTTCTAAAGTGTGGGTATTTTAAAAAGTGTGTTTGTCTGAGTGTTTTGATGGGGTGTGTTGTGATTCACAAGCAGCCTTCATGGGGCAAGTACACATTTGTACTTTGATTCAACAGACCTTCAAGCCAGTGGCTTTGCTTTGCGGTCAAGGTCCCAAAGATGCTGCTATTCCATTAGTATGCTCTTGGACGAGTATGCATGGATGTACGGACACAATATATGTGGTTGCCCTAAGACCCAAAGAGCCATTACTGTGCTAACTTAGTTAATGTGTGTTCAGACTCATAAATCATTAATTTGCCTACACAATCCCAACTGCCTCTTTTCATACATTACAGATTCTCTAATATCTTAAGGCTCTCTTTTCTCTGTGTTTTCACTCCAACAAACACTTTTGCTATGATTAAATTTGCTAAAACATATTACTGATTTGATTAAATAGAAAACATAGAGCATTTACCCGACTTTTTAAATAGCTGTTGAGGACAGATCAACTTGTGTCTTGGGATTGCTGGCCTGCCTGGCAGGAAACCAAACAAGAGATGAGGGCTTGGGAAGAAGCAAGCTGGACAAAATGGCTCTACTATGATGGACGACTGCCCAGAACTAAGTTATTTCAGGGATTGGGGGTTTGGAGTTAAAAGCACAACACTTGTTCAAAGGAAAGTAGCGGGTCCTCTTTCAGTCAAAAGAACACACAGTGCAACCACAAAGTATAAAATGCTTGGACTTCAGGATGCTGAAAATGCCTTAAAATCTACTGTTAGGGGGCAGTGTGTGCTGTCTGTCACTTGCTCTGCACCCCAGCCCATAGACCTTTGTCAGCTTTCTCTGACACAATGTAAGATGCAGCCTGTCAGCACCTACTTAGTTCCTCTGGATGGGCAGCAGATTTATAATACACCTGTCCTCTCCATATTGCCTGCTTGACTTCTATGAAGTGGAGTACTCGCTGCACTCATTTGGCATTAAACCAGAAAAAGGCACTGCAGTGGCAGAGATGTTCTATTGAGGTGCCTGGTAATTGATGTATGGCTTCAGTCATGTTAGGGCTGCGTGGAAGAGAGGGGGAAAGCAATTTGTGGCTCAGCTTGGGTCCTCTCAACAGCTTCAGTAAGCACTCCAATTTTACCTCTATTTTGCCCGGTGCTTTTGTATGAGGATAAATGGCAAGCTGTGAATTTCCTCTGATCACATGTACTCGCACACTTCTGTAAATGGATAGAGCTTTTTGCATTTTCAGAAGAATGTTTTCAAGGGAGACGGAAGATGAGAGGACTTTTACTTCTGATGCATGAGAAGCAACATGCCGTGTACACACAGAATTGAGGGGGGGGGGTGAGTGTTTCAGCTTATAGCTGCAATGCTGAAATGTTTCCATGCGCGGCTCAGTATGAATATTCATTCCCCAATGTTCTCTAAAATGTGTCACATCAAGTTTTTGAACAACACCGCACTTAAATCAGGACCAGCGGTCTCAGGATCTACAGTATACTGAGACATTTATACATTCTTAATGTATTTATTTCTTTTCAAACCGTGATTAAAAAACAAACATGTATATTGTTCTTCCTTTGAAATATTTTACTTTAGAGAGGGTTGCATAAAGTGCTCAGTGTCCTGCCTAAAGCAGACAGCGGTCAGAAGGTTTTTATTATTGAAAATATATTCCTAACAGGCTGTCTGAAGCTAAAAGCTTTTTAAAATGGAGCCAATCGAAGTTTTGGATATAAGCTGCCACATGGGACACATCTACTGTTCACTTTCATTAAATACACAGTGAACAGTCAACAGTAGGTGTAGCTGTGGCTCACTATAACAAATCCAAAGTCAAATTTGGAGCGACAAGTTAAGGCAAATGACAACACTGTCCTAAGATCTGGCGAAAATAGATCAAACTGAAATGTCAGAGAAAAAATACTGCAGTGAGTCAGAGTCACTGGTGTTCAGGATGCTTGGGGTTGAATTGGGTGCTATTCTCTGCTTGCATTTTCCTATGCTTGACATAACTTTATTTTCTGTTTTTATGATTGGCCTGACTTGTTATTCTTGCTTGTCTTTTATGAGAAACAGATGTAGTCTTGCATCAGTTCGATTCTGGTCTCAGTTTAATTTCTAGTTTATGAGTTTCATGTCCTCACCAGAAGCTGTCTTTGGTGTCCCTGTTTGGTCTCCTCAGCTCTCCTACACACATGTGTAGTTAATTGGTCTCAGCCGCTGTCACTTGTCTCCTCAGCTTCCTTAGTTTGTAAGTTAGTTTCTCTCAGTCTTTGCCAGTTCTTTGCTATAGTTACTGTTTTTTTTCCTGGTTTCCTGTCTCTAAGTCTACTGTTTCGCAACCTCCATAACTCACCAAACTAAAATGAGAGATATGATACCACAAGTTGCTTTTGGTTGGTCAGGCTCCAGTACCTCTCACTCTTTTCTACAGCAGCATCATCAAATTCGACTCCTTGTGTGCCACAGCCCTGCAAATTTTCTGCTCCATGTGCCTTATTAAAATCAAATGGATTTCTTAATAGCTTACCGTCAATTTCTGCAAAAGCTGTTTAAGGACCTATAAATCTGAGCCAGGTGTTTTAAAAGAGGGAACATAAAAAGTATTGGATAGTTGCTGTAGGGGTCTGAAATTATTACAGCATTGCTCCACAGAGTGAAGAGGCTGGATAGGTTCAGTGGGTGTTTATATTACATAGCTGTGGTACATTTTTATGAATCAGTTTCTCTAATGTTTATTAGTTCTGCATCCAACTAACAGGTTTTGTTTTAAGGGTTGCATTCAAAGGTTAATCATAATCAATTTGTGTTAATGAAAACTCATGTTAGTGTTTATCAAGTACTTTCACTTTCCATTAATTGCAAGCTAATTAAACACGTATGCCACCTTCGGGTCAGTCATACGAGAAACAAGCAGAAACATTTTATTCTGCCGTGTAACACGCTCACAAGCAAACACAAAGCCCTTCTGCTTCTGTCCTGCTGTCCCTCGGTGTAAATATACCCTTGGTCCTTTTAAAAGTAATAATAGCTGAAAGGAAAAATAATAAATTCGATACTTCTAAAGCTTTATTTTCTTGTTTATCATGTATGTATTCACATTGGATATTTGCATAATTATTTTTCTTCCATGATAATACTTTTCCTTCATACTTACTTTGATCTCTGTACTAATGCTAGTCCTGCATGTCCAATGAAACATAAAAGTGTGGAGTTTAGAGCAGAGACTGCCCATGAGGCTAAGATTGCTGTCTTCATGGTCCAACTGAAATTATGTGAATTATTGTAGCACATCTGAGAAGCCTCTTGACATTAATTAAACAACCCTCTGCTCAAAGTAACTCCAGCTTAATCCATGAATTAAATCATAAACCCATATGCAAATTCATGTCTTTGCATTTTTGACTGTTGCTGCTTTTGCAGATGGCTTTCGAGAGCCAGCCGCTGGTCTCATCCACGTTATTCATAATGCATGAGCTTGACCATATCAGTAATCAGAATTCCTATTTTTCTTTCACTGTTCCTTCAAGGTCTATTTTCCTTTTATTACTCTTGTATATTCTTCCAATTGGACACATATTCATGCACAAATACACACACACACACACACACACACACACATGCACACACACACACACACACACAGACACAGTCATCTGTCCATAGCCGCTTTACCAGTGTATTATTTTAACTTTCTACATAATCCTTTTCTTATTCAGACCTTTCCCCACACAATGTGATCCACATTAGAATTTCTACATTTTAAATCATTAAGAAATTCGTACTAAGCCTTTTCTCCTTACAACATCGGCATATCACGCAATACTACCCTTAACAGTGGACAAACATGAATTTATTAAGCTAAAATGTGGTACAGTGATAAAAACTTTGTTTAGAGGAAGAATGGCAATGAGTGAGTACAACAGAGACCCCTCTGAGCGGGTGAATTTGTGTATCATTGTGTGTTGGTGGACTATACAGAGATGTGAATAATAACTCTCTTCATTCACCAGTGGCCATGGGTGTCGGAGAAGTGACTGCAAATCTTCATTTTTGCAGACAAAGCAAAACGACGGTGGAAAAGAAATGAGTTTTATTCCAAAGCTTTGTCTCATTCAGTGCATTACATTCCTCTCCATTTAATGTGAATGCACACGGCCTGGCTCTCTGGCTGCACTAACAGTATATGCAGGCTGCCTCCAAATATTGCAGCATGACTTCTCAGAGCGTGCGCTCCGGGTTATTGTGTTACCTGGACCAAAAGCGTTCCATATTATATACAGATTTTTATCCAGAAAAAGCTTCAGCTTTGAAATAGCACATGCACCTCAACTGAATCGATATAGATAACTCAAAATCTCCCCTATTTTTTGTTCTGGTTCACTTCTCAAAGTAATTTCTAAGTTGCTAGGAAAAAAGAAAAAGGCGGGCAATCGTGAGCCACTAAACAGCAACTCTATAATCTATAATAATGAACTATAATCTAATCAGCACAATCAGTCAATGTAAAGTGCCAGTCCTTGCCATAAGGGAGCATCATGGCATCACAGCCCACCCCTGCAGTGCAGTGCTAATTTATTCTATACACAAAAACTCTAGCCTTTCTCTGTAGCAAAAAGATCAATACTTACATGTTTCTGCATTAATTCATTATAAGTGCTTTTATACTGTATGGGTAACATCTAAACAGAGAAACTAGGGGAAACATTTCTTAAAATAGACAGTGGCAACATTCTTAGAAGAAATAAACAGGTTCTTATGAACTGCCACTTTGGAATAAATGATATTAGAACAAACATTCCATAGCAGAGAGCAGCCCTTTTGGCTCCTTTGCACCTGCAGCAATCTAGAGGGGGTTGTCAGACATTCCTGCCATGTAATTGGGCTTCGTGCATGAATGAGCAATTTCTACGGCTCTCGCTGTTAACCGTTTACAGCATGTCTTCTGTGCTGGCTCTCACCTTCTCTCCATCTTTTCTTTTTTTCCCCACACACTCTCCCGTGCATGCTCACATTAGCTGTAAGAACATCTGACATACACATATGGTACGTGTCATGCGGACCTACACATGAACCGAGCTAGTGCTCACAGTTATGAAAGCTTTTGGAAATAGCATATTTGCATTGTTCTTTTTTGTTGTCAAGAGCCATAATAGCATGACTCATTCTGTTGAGAAACGCGCTTTCCCCAGCACAACCCTGGATGCAGCAAAGCTTTGCAAGCTCCCGGGAGCCTAAATCCTTTCTGTTGGTTTTTCATCCAGTATTTACCTGATATTTACTCACAGCCCAAGAGGACAAAAGCTGGTTTTGATTTTAGCAATGAGCAACTGTGATGTTTCTTGTGCAAGATTCAAGTAGTTGGAACATATTTGCATGGCCACTTGTCTCCTGCTGTCGTTTTAGCTTGTCAGGATTGGTCATGCAATCTTAGCTCTCTGAGCACAGTCAAAGCATTTAGGGCTGTGATGAAATAAATCTTTTTGGTGCTTCTCGGTTACTTACTTTTGTCTTAAAAGCAGTATTCATCATTCGTGATGGAGACTGTATAGGAGTGCTGCAACATTAATCTTTATTGTTTCGTATTACATTGCAAGGATCTGCTTTTGTGGGAACATCTTATTTATTGTCCCAGTCTGTTCTCTTGATGTGTTGTAAAGAGAAATAAATCAATACTCCCTCTGCGTCAAAGCAAACATTTGAAGAACAACCGAAAGAGTGCCAGTCTGACTGAGACAAATGACTCTAATCTAAGAGTGATTGGACTTGTTGCCGCCTTTATCTTCACTACCTTTTACACCCCCTCCCTGCATCTTTGCTACTCACTGCCTTCCTCTTTACCAATCTGAAATTTAAATGAGCCGCAGTCATGTGGTGGCAGACAATATTTCTCTGCCAAATGATTTAATAGATTCCCCTGAAGCAAACATGATGTCATATGAGATAATGTCACTACTCATTAATAAAATCATATTGTTTGTGTTTGTGTGTGGAGGGAGGTTCCTTGTTTAAACACTGAGGTGATGCACAAAAGTCTTTGCTTTGAATGTTTGTAATTAAAAATTAAATGGATATACAATTTCTTATTACACTTTCTTATTTTGTTTTTTTCCTGTACAGAAAGTGAAATGATAACAACAAAGTTTTAGAATGTTTCTAAAATGTTTTGTATTATACTATGATATATTTGTATCTGTCATGTGGAACTTTTGATAAATAAAAACATAAATAGAAATGTATATTAGCAGTTCCGGGGGGTTGATTTAATCGACAAAGGAGGGACAGTGGATGACATTGTAGAACTTGTTCTTTTATCATTCAATAAATTTGTAACTACTCTTATCTTCATGAATAGTGCTGCCTATTATTATTCAAGGAACAGTAATGTATGTGCAGAAAGTAGGCCGAAAACCTATTTCAAGTGGCCATGTTAATCAAAACAGTTTATAATTAGAAATGTGAGCTTGCAGTGGCGCACTCAAGATTGAATAGTAAATAATTTTGTGTGGCATTATTTAAAACTGTCTGGAATACATTAGGGATTGCTGTAAAAAAAGAAAAGGAAAAACATTCACCAACCAAACATTTCTGCTGATGATCTTGTACTGTTTGTGGTTTAGATGCTGAACAGAGCAGTCTGGACATGTAATGGGTACATTGAGCACTCAAAGCCTTTCCCTCTGTCCACTCCACAGGTTTTTGTGGCTAAGTCATTACCGGTGAAAAGTGGACAGTGGATGTCATCATGTAAGATCACATGTGATACTGTATTTGAGCAGTGTTGATTTTTTTTCCTAAAAAATCTTTTGTGTTTTGCTACCATCCCTACAACTTTAATACCTTTACAAATTAGAACTTAAGCTTTATTTTTGGAATCAAAGTAAAGAACATACTATGATTTGAAATTTTTGCAACAGTCACATTTAATACTGTGGACTAATCATTTTATTTTCTGTTCAGTTATGAGATTTAGTTACTATGAAGTTAGTATGAAATGCCTTCCAGCCACAACCCCAAATTAAAGGCCTTTGTTTTCAGGGATACATTTCAGCATTATAAACGTGTTTTTCTCCTCATTATATTTTATTTTGTGATTCAGAATTGTCTTTGTTGTCCAAGTTGTCTGTCCTATTTATGTCACTTCCTGTCAAAGCTGTGTGGGAGAGTGAGCGTTGATAAGATAGCTTCCCTCACCTGATGAAGTGGCAGTCATTGGAAAGACCTCTTCCATCTACGACAAAGATCAGGATGCAGGGTGACCTCAATCTCTCACTCATCACGAGAGCTCTCTGTTCAGTCTCAACCTTCCACTTCCCACAGATGCACTGTATGCTTGTAGGGATACAGTGCGGTCCACATACATATGACAGTGTAGTTCTTCAAGATCTCTGATTCTTAAGCGTACATTCACACACACATGCACACTGCCATAGAGATACGACAACAAGCCCTCCAACTCAAATGGTTGAATAAGTAATTTGTTCATCCTCAACTCATAACAGCTTTCTGTAAGCTACCCACCCTCAAGAAGAAGGATTACAGAAGTGGATTGAGGAGCTGTGCATTGGACTTTCAATCATGAGCTATTGTGTGATGTGAGTTTGTGCCAATTTTTCATAGATAACAAAACCATATGAAAACTACATAAGGAGGAGGGACAATGCAGGTTTGAAAAAGCTGGAAAAGTAATGACTGACAGCCACTCGTCTGTTTAAAGTGTTCTTTTCCATGTTAACACAGATGCCTTCATTTCCTCCTCTTTTTACACCATCAGTGTTTTTTATTCAGAATGCATACGTTAGTGTCCTCGGAGGTGTGAGAGAATCATGGTGAGGGTTAGAAATATTGTTTTTTACAGAGTGACAGTGCCATTATGCATACCATTTTCTTCTCTCTCACATGGCAGTTGGTCTCATGATGACGCTCGTTATTGGAACATAATCATCGCATTAACAAACACCGTGGCCACATTTTTCGGAGCAGTTTCCCCACAAACATTACACTGGAATTCAGCTTGAAATGATACCAAATGGAATTTGATGCAGTGTAAACCTTTATGATTGCAGTACACTTTTATTATACAACACTCTTGCAAGCTGCATTTGCCATGTCTACGGTTTCAAATCTAGTTAGAAAAGGATTAAGAGAAAACATGTGCTCCACAATCCTCATGCTCTGCTTCCTTCTGTAGAATATGTCAGCCGCTGTCAGGTATGGTGTTTAAGTGTGATAGATGGTCAGAGAAGAATAGGAGACCGGCGGTGGAATTATGTGAGTATTCAGTGGATGAATGTCTCTGCTTGCTCGTTGTAAATACCTCTCTCCATTTAGTCTGCTCCCCTTCTTTCTCTCTCTCTGTCTGAATCTGTGCCTCCTTTTGGGAATGGAGAGCCTTGCTTCTTTCACTGCTTTAGATTTAGGCCTTTCTTTTCTCCCTGTCAGGGACAGACACACAAGTTCAGCCACAAAGCAGTGACCCACGCGGAGGTTGCTCCTTTTCTGACAACATTAGGGAAGAAATAAGGCAGTCAGTCAGACGGCTCGCAAAGCAGGGATGAAACGGCATGTAGTGAGTCGCAAATAAGAGAGAAGACATTTCCAGGGAGAGCAGGCAGGATGGGGGTTGAGACAGAGAAACCTGTGCTGCACATTTGCTTCCACACGGCTAAGTAGTTGTTGTTGAAGTTTAGTGATAAAGCTCAGGAGATTTCCCTCATCGAGACAAAATTAGAGCTGCTCGGCTGTCTCTCACCTATTTCCCTCTGGCAAAAATCTAGAGAAACACAGCATAATCATTCTCATTTGGTGTCATACACACTTTGAAATACGTGGAAGAAACAGTAAGTCTCACTCGTTCTCATCTTGGTAGCAACATAAAACTTTCCTTTACATTCTCTACAACTAATGTTGGCGGCAAATGTTGCAGCAATGCTTGAAAATATTAGTCTCAAATGGAGATGAGGACCTTGAAAGTGGATTTACCAGTTAAGAGGAACAGTTTGCTCAGATAAATTTTGCAGGTTTTACCACTAGAGGCTGCGTTTCTGAATAAATATAAATGAGAAGACATTCAGCTTAATCGCACTTGGCTCCATGGCCCTTGATAATGAACCCATATCTTAGCTTTTTCCTGCTTCTAAACCCTCTAATCATTTAATCAGGAGCACTTCTTTGCTCGGTTGCTCATCACAACCTCTTCATAGTCTCTCATCTTTTGCTCTGCATTTTCACTGATGATGAATTCTATACCTCAACAAAAGACTTGTTTGTAGTTCATTCAGCATCTGGCTTCTTTATTGCGAATTTAATTTCAGCGACCCACTTTTGAGAATCTCTAACCGCTCCACCCCCATCTGTGGTGCATGACAATCTCCCAAAGACTGTGTATTTTCAAGCAACAGTATTAGTTTTTGCATGATAACTCATGATTAATGAAAAGCCGGATTCTCAACAAAATACCATTCTAGTGAGAAGCTAAATGGTTAAAATGATGACTGAGTCACAATGGCAATATAGAGAGACATTCATCTCTAATGCATCATTAGAGGAATTTAATTTTTGCCAAAGATTAAAAATTTTAGGGGTTTGATTTGACATCACTAAGACAGCAAGGAATTGTAATCTGCAATAGGTCAAGGAGAAATCTTTCCTCTGTCTTTGGGTATATGCAGATGTTCTTGGATATCAATTTTAGATTTCTTGTCTGTTTATGGTCTTCAGTTCCATCCATTTACTCCCACTTTTGTTCCTGCACCAGTTTGGTGTCTTTGCACTCAGTCACGTTTGATCTGCTGGGTGGCCTGTACATTTAACACTCTCCTTTTTGCTGAAAGTCAAGCGCACACTGACATGAATAATTAAAGAGCCGTGGGGAAGCCAATTCTTCTATTTCAGAACCCGACATCCCAACAGTGTTATAGTGTTTGTCTGAGTGCTTAAGTTTTACTGAGGCTATTAAATGTATTGGATCTCTGATGTTCCTTCCCTCATTGTCTCTTGAGATCATGTGGGATTTATTCACTGGTTACAATAACGGTGGCAGGCATTGGGTAACCTCTTCTGTTTCCACCAATAGTTATCAATGATCTCTTGACACTTTTCCTCTCTTATTTGCTTTTCTCAGTCATTCCTCCACCTTTTCCTGCTCCCCTCAGCTGAGACGCAGAAAAGGGCAAAAGGAGACTGCCAGTGATATTAAATGTTTTGATTGCGGCTTGGACATCTGTGTCCTTAAGGAAATTGAATTGACCGGTGGTTATGTTTCAACACAGAGGTCTCACTGACCTTCCTCACCTCATTCTTATCAGCTGAACCCCAGACTCAGACTGGCTGTATCAGCAGGCCGGCTCACATCTGCTGAAGTAGGTAGTCACACTGGGGATGTAGAAAATCTGAAAATTATGCCTTGGAGGACATAGGAAGATATTCTATAAGAAACCCGCGTAAAAACATGTTCCATGAACTATGGGAGAGCCACTGGCTGGATTCTTCCTCCACTTCTACTCACTATTGAGTGCTCTTTGCATACCTGATTGCCACTATCCTTATTTGCTACCTTTTCTCTTTTATTGTGCTCAAATCCTGCACTAACTTTACCTTCCTCTACAGGTTTTATTCCTGTGCCTGTTCTCCATCTCTTCCTTCATGCTTCTCCTATGCTCAACAGCAAATGCAAAGCACATAATTGCTCCCTGTGGCCCTTTGATTTCTAAGTAATTGCTATAATCATGCTAGCTGGTTTCCTAATGTCCCCCTTTTTCAGATTTTGCCCAAGGTCACTTTTGACACAAACAAAAGGACTCCAGTAAAAACAAACAACTCAATTGTTCCCACTCATCACCCCCGAGGAAGCCATCAGTTTTACCTGCCCTCATCTTTGCTGATTTTATGATTGGAGATATATATATTTTTCAGATTGAGGAAAACTGTTTTTATGTGAGGTCCCATTTTTTATAGCCCTCTTCTTTTTCAAAAGAAACAACTTACACAACTAACTATTACAACAGACTGGCAATTGAATTTACCTTTGTCCACTATCAATGTCCCACCATTGAGACCTCCTTTCTCCTTGAGTATGTGTCACTGTCCTTTTGTGGAGAATGCCGTCTTCATCCCACAGACTGTGTATCTGTCTGCAACTATCACCGGGAAATGTGGATGCTCGACAGAGCCGCTCCTCGGAGACTGCAGCACTTGGCTGCTGTGTGACATTACCTGTTACTGTCACTGCAAAACTCAATCATAACGTTTTGGTGTGAAGCTTGAGACAGGCTGTGATGGCAGGGCAGCCAGATGAGATAAAGATCCCGGCTCCCCTGTGTGCTGCTGCTACTCTGGTGATGGATGACCCTGTGGCTGCAGAGCAAGGTGGTCCGCACACGGGGGAGGCAGGGCCATCATGCACCGTCCCTCCATCTCCCTCCTGTGATGAATTCAAAATTGATAAAGGCTCTTTACTATGCAAAGATAGAGGGAAACCTATTGACTACCTCAGCAGCTCCTGCTGCTTGTTTATAGGAAAATTAATTTGATAACTGGATTTGTAAAGCACCCTGATCACAGCACTTGCTCCAATTTGCATATTAATTTTGCACAGTAAGATCGGTCTGCAATGTTTATTGGCGGGTGGGGCTGAGGGCCACTCTTTTTTAATGATCTTTACTTTGTGCTTCCCTGAAAGTGTCAGGCATGGGGACTTGGTGAAGCTGCAGTTGAGGCCGGAAAAGACAACATTTCTCTAGTGTGAGCCACTCTATGATTTTGCTTATTCATTCAAAATTGTAAATTGGCTGTGAGGATCTTCAGTCTAATGCATGTCGAAGAGAAATAATGACACCAATATGGGTCCCACCTCATGGATTTATTTATTCAGTGATTTCACTTTAAGCCTTTCGCGCTTTCACCCATAAATGCATACCTTAACACCTATTACTGTCAGGCTCAATGTGTTTTAATGCATGTGATGTGTGAGAAAATCTTTTTATGAATTTGCTAGCATGATGATGATGTATGGGATGCCTAAAACAGAATGTATATTCTTTCAGAATAAATTGGATGCAATGTGCATCAGCACACGTCTCAACTTGGACAAAGATCCAGCTCACACAGATAGACAAACAATAACAACAACAAAAAACACACATGGGTTATGATCATCAATTCAAGTTTAGAGGGTCACAAAAATAGCCATACAATTTCTCAATCTCTGCTAAAGCAAATGGAATATGTGTCTAAGAAAAAAAATTGCTGATGTGAAGTTTATGTCTCCTTTATAATGTTCTTCTATCTGCATAAGCAAGACACAAATCCCAAAAGCAAATAGAGTCTAGATAAATATCCTCATCCATCCATCACAGGACCAACACAAGGGTAAACATAACCATGCAAACTTGTTTTCACTCCCACGATCAATTTATAATCACCAATTAACCTGAAATGTATTCAGGATGGTGAGAGGAAGACAGAGTTCAAAGAGAAAACAGATGCATGCAAACTCCGCAGAGAACAGTTCCAGTTGAGGATTTATGAATATGTTTTTCAGTGAGTCCAGTATTAACCACCAGAAGACGCAAATAATTCAAAATTATTTTACTTAAGTATACATTTATTTAAAGTAAGCTCCTGGTTTTGAATTTTAGCTGGATCCGTCCCAGGTCCAGTGGCTAATTTGACCTATTTAAACAGGGCAATCTTTCTCAACATTGGATCGGTGTGGAAATCTGATAATGTTTTGCAAGAAAAATATGCAGAGTTAAAGAAATACTGTGCAGAGGGCGAAAATAGGATGTAGAATGTGCGTATAAATAAGACATGGGTTTGGAATTATTTCGACTCGGCTTACTTTCACTATCCACAAAAGTAGTAAAGGTTAATTCATGACTGTAAATTGATTGAAGTAATGAGCATTTATCTCTGCAATAGACTGTTGACCTGCGCCCCACCTCTTGCCTAGTGTCAGCTGGGACGGGTTCTAGGCCCCTGTTTTTGATCACTCTCAGAATTAGCTGGTATAGTAAATTTTAAATTTGTTACTTTGAGCTAATGAAATTTATAATCTAGTGCATCACAACCACTTGTGTTTGTGTATAGTCTCGCTCATTCAGTTCATAGTAATCCTAAGAACTTGGGTAAAGGCAACTGGACTTGATTGTGGCTTTCAGTGAAATCTTACAGACACAACATGTAGGAATGGTAAACAACAGGTAGGAGTGGTAAACAACTTTTCTACAGGCTATGGAGAACCATTTCAAATATAAAAAGCATCCCTATCAAGTTTATAGATGGAGGCACACTGCCTACTCGTGGGACTGAATACACTGTCTAGCAGTATATCATGTTGCAATGTAATCTCAAACAAACACTGAAGCTATCGTGTTCACTCTGCAGAACTTCCTTTTACTTATTTTAGGTACATTTTCTACCAACTCCAATGAAGGAGAGTGATGCAAGTTTCAATGTGACAGTGAATAGATGATTTATGAAAGGCAACAACCATACTACATTTTAAAGTAAAGTACTGATTTGTTTTCACTGACTGAAGTCAAAGAACTTTTGAACAACACCATGCTATATTTTTGGATGCCAGAACTGGTGTGTTCAGGGCTTATATGGTTTGAATGCATGTATGTTCTGCATGTATGTTTGTTTGTTGAGAATTATCTCACAACAAGCAAATGTATATATGTTTTGGGGGGGCTTCCCTTGTTTCTGTTACTTACAAAAAACTAAAAACAAAAGTGTGTTGCATGGATTTGTATTTTGGTGTAACAAAGAAAACTAATTGCCACTTAGCTACAATGAGTGACAAATTGGATTCACTGAAGAGATATCTTTAATTTGGCGCTTTAATCTTGTTGCATTTGTTTTGTGTTTTAGTCCCAGATCATTGCAAATCTGTGAAATGCATTCCTCCCTTTTGCCATTGCCCTGGACACTGCCCCCCGGTGCTTTCTGAGGGGGTACTTTCTTCCCTCTATGGAAATGTTCTTAATTTGTTACAGAAGAGAGAGTATTTGGGGTTTGTCATTGACAACCTGAATAAAGACATCCTAAAAAAAGAGGGTCTCTCTCCCCCAGGAGCTCCTCTCATCTCTGGATTTCCTGGTGGAGAGAACAGCATCTTTCTTAATGACGTACAGTATAAAGGCCCTGTTATCTGACAGGCTTCACACCAAGCCAGATTTTCACTGTGTCTGTCACTTTGTCTCCCACACAACACAGTCTCTAAGCTTGTCTGAACTCTGAATGCATCACTTAATATTGCTTATGTTCCTTAGCTGGTTTGAAGTATTTTGGCACTTCTAATACTCAGTTGTGTAATGCCGGTGTTTGACACACTCCCTGAGAAAAAGAAGCTCTCTCTCCCTCTCTTATTTTTTTAAATAACAAAAGAAAACATTTCAAAACATCTTTGTCACAATTTCTGCCTTGTGTAAAAGCTAGTTTATAAAAAGCACATATTTATAAGATTATGATGTGTTGTGGTAATTGAAGTTTAAGTAGGTTAAGCAGTATTTAACCTGTATTAGAATGGGAGAAAATATCAAATGATTAATTTGTGTATGATACTTTAGAATCATAATAGCTTCTGGGCTGTGAGGCACTGTAATCCCTACTTAAGAATTTGATGTGCTCAGGGATCAACAAAGTCAGAGCCTAGATTCTAAATACAGTATAAACATGTTATACTTTCAAAAAGTTCAAGCTGGTGTGTCTTCAGTAAGGGAATTGAATACCTTGGTTTATTTGGATTATATTAAAGTTAATTTCAATCCTTGTGGGCATTGAGCAAACCTCTCACCACCAACAGGAAAGCCATATTCAATCAGTGCAAAAATAAGAAATCGGCTTTTACTGACTTTTAGTAAAGTGAAAATAATTCATTTGGATTTATGTTGTATACTCTTTTAAATAAATAAACTCAGCTGTTTTTTGGTTGTCTTTGGGTAATACAATAGATTTAGTTTTACTGTTTTTTATCTGTTAGATCTCACAAGAAAATGTTGTTCTTGAAAATTATTTTATTTTTGCTCAAGTAATTAGTGTGAAAATTTTGTATTTTCATTTGGAATGTTATGTGTTGGAATATATACTAATACAATTTTAGTATTAGTATAATTTTTTTCATACACTTGGTTGTGTTTGTGTGACTTTGGTCTTTAATGGCTGGAAACCTCATGTTGGAATAGCCCACCTAAATCCGGATTTAACTATCCCTTATCAATTACAGTTGTGTTATATGTGTTATAGGTGCAGGAAATTCTGTCGTCACCTTTCCCTGCTAAAAAACTGGTACACAATATAAAAGGATAAAAATGTCTCAGTATTAAAGGTCAAACAGAAAAATATGTGGTTCTGAAAAATGTTTGATTTCAACTAACGCATTTTTAAGCAAAACAATGCTCCTCATGCTTACCCTATGCTTTACACATTTGTAGGAAGGACAAAGCAGAAGAGAAAAATCCTTTGAGAATGTGTTCAGACACTGTGCTCACTCTAAAGTGTACATCTATATCGGATGAGTGATGTCAGTCTTGATGTAAATGATGCTTTCTCTTTTTATTTCTTTCTCTCTCTTTTTAATATCTTATTTCCTTGGCAATAAAATTATTAATTAGATAGGTGAGATCAGAAAGAAATGAGCTGACAGATTTGCAAATCTTCTTTCTTGGAAAGACAGACAGATCCCATTATTTGGTGGACTACACTGATATGAGTTTAGTTGTAACTGAGTCTGTTAATTATCTATCCCTGCCATTACTGATAGGCCTCACAAATGGAAATGTCCTTTGATTTGTTCATCAAATGATGAAAATATATTAATTATATATACAGTATATAGTATATAGTAACTTTTTGTTTTGCCTTACAAATATTTTTCCACCATTGAACTTGAATCATGTTAATCAGTTTGTTACTTGGCTCTGACTTTCAATTTACTGGATTCACTTGGTGGCTTTTTATCAGTTTCCTTCAACTGCACTTAAGTATAGTTTTAAAAAAAATAAAAGAAGGATTGATAAGAGGAGTCAAATCACACTCTAAAGAGCTGCAATTATTTATGAGCAAAATGATTTGAATAGGGAGCTAAATTTATCTTCTCTGCGGCTAACCCGTAAATTCGGCTCACCATGACAGCACCTTGACATCCCTTTTGAGTTAAACCATGAAAACATGAAAAAGCTATGTTTAATCATGAGGAAACAAGTGTTCCAAGCCCATTTCAGAGTACTGCATCACCTCAAGGGATAGAAAGTTGAGTTTGTTTATTGTCAATCTAAAGAAGAGGAGGCTTAGTTCCAAGCTTCTGCTGACGGCACCATTAATGAGAAAGATGCTGGAAAAAAGACAAAATTAGGGATGTTATCATTCAAAATGCACCCAGTATTGCAGCTCCATACTGTTTATATAGGATTATTTGTACATCATGCCTATGCATATTGTATCTTATTCATATTACTAATGCCTTTGATATCTGTCGAACAAGTTTGTATCCCAATAAAATTACAATGCAGATCTATTTTGTCTTATCTCTAATATCTCATTACCAGTTCCACTTGCACAAAAACTGTTTCCATTCAAACAAAACCTTTTTCCAGATGATGGAGGCATATTTAAAGTAGGAATTGGGTTTACTTAGATCTTGAGTTGTGTCTGCATTTTTTGCTTCTGGCCATGAATCTTAACTTATGCACTCTATCAGAGCAGTTCTTTGCCACCAACTGCACTCAGTCTGCTCAACACTGTCTATAAATGCATGCTCATGCTCACTCCCACTAAATCAAGCTCTTTGACTAAAATCCAGTGTATAGAAGAGCTGGAGAAGGGAAGAGAGGAGATAAACCCACCAGAAGTGGTTGAATTACCCTTCTGAATGCAAGAATAAAAAAGAAACAACTTGGTGTTACCCAAAATCCTTCCCCTATTTTGTTTCCCATAGATTAAAGTGGACGAATTCTAATCTTGGACAGGTCTCTTGTTTTTTCACACTTACCTTGCTTCGCTCAGTTTTAAAGTTGATCATGCAGGGCTGTATTTCTGGAAAACCCACATAAAATGACTTAGATGTGTTTGGTATGTCACTGATGGAAGACACTCAACAAATGGTTGGACCATATAATTTAAACTAAAATGAAGGCTTTAACCTAATCATTATTATCTTTTCATACAGCATTTACTTTGCCACTTGCCAAATGTTGCCATCCTGCAGACAAAAGCAGACGGCCAATCTATTTGAACATATTTTTTTGTGCAGGTACTGACTATTTTTGATAGAGTTTCTAAGAAAAAAAACAAACACAAGGTCGATCTTTATAGACAAACAAATGGGTGCAGACGAGAAGAGACAAACTAAAAGAAGAAAATTGGAAAGAGGGTTAAGAAATGAAGAAAACTCGCCATTGCTCCAGAGGCTTCGCAGCCTTGATCTAAAATAACTCATGTTTTAAAGGAAACTATCCGGTACACTCAAGAAGAGCTGCTAGTTGTTGCATTTACTGCTCCTTACTGCTCTGAACAGAAACTGGCACAGTGAATGGACCTTACAAAAGTAATGTTTGCCTCATATTTGATTTCTGTAAACAGTTTTGTTGCAGACGACAAACACAAGCAGATATTCAACCTTAAATATCTGAAATTGTTTTTATCGAAAATTAAGTCTTTGTGAAGGAAAAGATTGAAAAGTGGGAAATCATTGATCTGTAATAAGCAAACAAAATAGCAGCAAAAGCTTCTTCACTGGAATTTAAGTGTTCAAAGTGATGAAATATTTTACAACAGTAACCAGTTGTGGGACTAAATAGAACTATTTACAGTAGTTGCATGTGTTCCAAACTGGGATTCTTGCTGTGGAAGAGATGTTTATGTTTTTCAGATGAACGACTTTTTCCAATTTCAATTTATTTGATAGCAGCCACTGCATTATCTGTGTGCAGTCAGCTCTTTTCTTGCTGCGGTTAGTTAAAGAGAATGGTTTTTTGGCTGGGAAGTGTAACACCCTCTCAAGCGGTCTTTGCTATAGCCAGCCATGTAGAACATTGAATGCCTTTTTGTTCTGGTAAAAACGTAACCTTTAGTCCTATTAGAAAAAAACAACCCAAATATAAAAATATCTATTCAGCATGTCTTGTTACATTAAGTAACCTTTGGAATTGTTTTTATATTTACTTGATCAAATAGTGTAGGATTTGCTCTACTGCTCTTGCCTGTAGCTTTCATGGTTCTATATTTTTATTTTCTTCTTTTTCTATATCTTTTATTTTCTCTACATTCCAGTAGGGAAGTATAGAATAGGGATGTTGATTTTACAGTAGGAGCATATTTAGCCTTTAGGAATAAATGTCTGCTTTTTATTGATCAGTTCCCCCAATATTTGTCTTTTCCTATTCCAGTATCACAATACATATTTCTGTCTTCACTATGTAGATCACACAACACTATTTGAATATGATGTTGTATAATTTTGTTTTGTATTGTGCTTTAAATGTCAGCCGCTGCGGTGTATACAGTCATGGAGCTTCTCTCCAGCACAGCTCTTATTGACAGAAAGGTCATCCACGATGAAGAGGATCACCATGGCTACAAAGGACAAATAAATGAGACCTTCTCTTTCCTTACGGTCCTCAAACATGAAAGGAATAATAGAAAGCCCCAGTGGACTGCCGTCTCTTTTTGGCAAACCGTCCTCTATACAACAAGAAATGATGAAATGGCCAAAAGAAAAATTTAGGAAAGAAAATTATGAACAAAGTGTATTAAAATGTGTACAGTCTGGGAGGTCCAATATATGAATTGTGTTTAGTCCTATATTGTTTTTCTACTATTTTTGGTAGAGCATGTTTTTTCATGAATGTATTGTGTTTTATTGAGACTTTGTGCAGGGAACCTGTGTAATCCACCTCGATTACTCGGTCTAGATGTGTACCACTAAAAATGGATTTACGTTTCTTGATTATTACAGCATGAAATGACATCTCAGCCATTTTTTGAAACTATTTATTGTTATAGCTATTGTCGCAAGGAAAATGAAGTATGTATATGTTTTCTTCTTAGTGCGGAACATTGGAGGGTAAATCTTTTTTTGAATAGAGCTCCAGGGAAAAACACAAACTAATGAGATTAAAGTAAATTTGAGCTTGACAAGCAACACTAACTGTGAAGCGTCACATCTTTGCTCAGCTGTAAACACCTTAGTGTGTTATCCCTCGTGTTCTTTGCAAAACCTTCACACCAACACCCGTGCTTCTTACCAGATGTTGTGCTTTCACTTTCAATCACCATGGTAAAATGAAATGAAAAGAGGTGGCTGCTCCTGTTAAATTTAACACGTTTCCACACAAGCACACAGTTTACAGCCAGAAATGCAGAGGGGGCTCTGAGCTGGATTTTTTTAAACGGATGGAATTCTTTCAAAGATGTGAAGTCAGGTGACTCCAGAGATGATCCTGTTGGCATTCATATACTGTCCCCACAACATTTTATGATTTTACTGCAGAGGTCAGTGCCGCCCAGGACTCGTGTAATGAAAATGGTCATTTAAGATGATATGCTTCTCGGGAATTTAGATTGTAAGCTGACAAAATAGCTTCTACTCAACCCTTAAACCATGTTTGTTGTTGTTGTACTTGTTTTTGTGTCTCTCTTTTAATTAATGTACCAAAATAAGTACTTGCATACCCCAGTACCCCAAAGAAATAAAACAACATCCATTAAATTTACCATTGCAATGACGTATACAAAATTAATGTTACATCTCTTTGTGACATTTAGATACTGAGTCTTATTTTCACATAGAGCGACAATGAAAATTCAACATCATAAATGGTAAAGAGAATGTTTATTTTATCATCACAAATAAAAAGAACCATGCTTACTCATCACATAAAGAAAAAAATATTTGAAGAATCATTCAGTCTATATCTTTACCGACCCTGCTATTGGAGTGTATTTTGAGAACGTGATTGATAGCACTCAATGAAGATTTAAATTCTTTAAAAAAAAAAAAAAAAAACAGGCCTATTCCCACATACTGAAGCCCCAAGCCCACACCTCCCAAATCATGTACCCACGTCCTCCCAGCTCCTTTGTCCATTTTGAACAATGATCACAGCATTATTTGAGTGGGTCGTTTCATTGGGCCCTCAGTCCCCAGAAGTCTTAATAACCTGGAAGAGTGTGACGTTGTAGAGAACCTGGTGTCCGTTGTTCCAGGTGTACAAAACCCTCTCTCTGGGGTTGTAGTCCATCATGGAGATGTGGGAGTACTGATTGTGGAAGGGGATGTCTGTATATTCATAGGTTGATGTGTTGGTGTAGTAGGCAAAGTAGATCTTGGCGCCAGCAAGGTGGGAATTGGTGACGTACAGTGTGCCGCAGATCATAAAAGACTCCCCGGCACTACGTTTAGGAAAGCCGGTGTCCCAGGTCTGCAGCACCTCCAGACTCTGGGGCTCCAGGCGACTGATGACTATGTTCCCAGCGTTGGGGATGGTGGTGTACACAGCCCAGAGGCCGTTCTCATCCGCCATCAGGTCAATGTCAGACCACCCGCCCCACGAGTACGGGAACGTGTTGTTGTAGCCGGCTCCGCTCAGACTGCGCTGCACCAGCACGCTTCGAGACCGGAAATGGTACTTGATGATGATGTTGCTCTGGTACTTGTTGTAGTAAAGAGAGCCGTTGTAGACCACGTGGCCCGTGCCCGCCCACGGGTGCGGAAGCAGGTGTTGCACAAAGTTCTGGCCTTTCATGAAATCGTTCATCGTGCGGTACTCCAGGACGCGTCGGCCCTTGAAGTACCCGTCCATGGACCACACCTGTGTAAAAAAAAAGAAAAGAAAAGAAAGAAGTAGAGAACAAAAGTCAATCTCTGCTGGAAAGAGAGGTCAAAGTAAAGAAGCTCATGAAAAGAGCTGGAGCTTGCCGGAGATTATTGTTGCGTTGCACCAGACGAACCTCTCCATTGAATGCCCTTTATGATAGTGTTTTATTCATACTGGCAAAACTCCAAGAAACAAGTGTATGAGTGCAGTCGGCCTGTTTGAGGTTGAGTCTAAGCCTCCATACAGCTGTGCATACACATGCAGTACTACTGATCTCTCTGGCGTGTGGGTGAAGATGTTGCTTGAGCTTTGCAGGCAACCGCTGCTTGTGCTCTCTGCCCTTTCCAGTCCACATTTACAGAAAATCAATCCATTTAGCAACCCTTTCTTTTTCCTGAAGCACTCTCAGCGGATCTCTCGACTGACATTGGGCCTCTTTGGCTGCATCTCCCATATCATTTTCTGTGCTTCCGCAGAAGCACAGCTCGGCTTTTAATTGATTCAATTAATCTTTTCTTGGATACAATATTTATTTTGTTCTTAACATATCATGGGGAGCTCTGCAAAAATGAAGTACTTTTTAGGATTCTCTTCCAACTATTTTTTTCGTCCTGTCCTACATTTGGCGTCTTCTCAGGTTGAGAGGGGGCTCTTTTCAGTAGCACGGAGGGAAAGAGGATGGGTATGGGAGGAGTTAAGGTGGAATGGAACAGCAGCTGAATTATTTTTGAGGAGGGAGGATTATAGAGAATAAAGTGGGTTTCTCCTGTGCTTGCTAAATGAGTCCTTCGAGCAGCACTGAAGGCTTGAGCTCAGGCAAATTTAGACAAAGTTTCCCGCCTTTTTTGTTGGCCCCTGGGAAAGAAATTTCAAATCTGATTATGACAATTGCCACAGACGTTGACGCATCTGCCTATTAATCCAGAGAGAAACTGATCTAAAGAGTCTACCATGATCTCAGCAATTCTGGTGATTAAAGAAAAAGAGCAGCACATTCACTCACAGAAACTGACCTTTTCTACTTGCAGTAGCTGTTTAGACTGTTAGGATTTATTGTAGTCAGTGGAAAGGTCACCCTCATATCTCCTATTTAACTTCATTAGCCCCTACCCCCCCCCCCCCCCCCCCCACCCCCCCACCCCCACCCCCTGCCCTGCCTGTTCCTTTTCCTTCCTCTTCCTTTCCTTGGTTGTTATTCTTTCCACCTCATCCCACCTTTTCTGCCCATATATACCAGAATGGCATCCATAATCATCAGATGCCATTACTATATCATCTGAGTCCAGAGATTCTCAGAACACTCCTGGTAATTACTCGAGTGATTGAGAAAACTTTAGCCCCCACAACCCATCCATTTCCCCTCTGATGACGAAGTGATTTATCAGCCAGAGTTTGTAGTGACAGAGGCAGACAAAGAGGAAGAAGAGAGATGCAATCCATCACTGACCAAGCTTTGCATAACCATTGCTCTCTGTGTCCCTCCTTTTAGAGCTCACAAGAAGTCCTACTCAGGCAAAGCAGTCAATCAGTCATTGACATACCATGGCAGCAACGCTGTGAGGTATATTCTTTTTCATTGAGCAGTTGATAAGAGTTCAGTTGACTTGGTTAGTTTTCTGTGCTTCTTAATACCCAAAATACGGAGGGAAAGATTGAGAAAAACTTACTCTGTTGTCTGAGCTGGGTATCATTGTGTCCGTCATCCAGGAGCCGAACCTTGACCCCGATGCACGCACAGTGATGGGATTACTGACACCAGTGAGCTTCCCGCAACCTGGGATACAGTAGGCAGAAAGGAATATGACACATTCCTACTGTACAAATAATTTTTTTTCTTAGTGAACGTGTAAATAGGTATTTTGTTTAACTATTGTTTTTGGGAGAATCTCTGAGAAGCTTTAATTTTGTTTTCGGATTCCTCCAAAAGCAGTTGTGACGTTGTTGCCTCGTTGGCTTTCAGCCTGCAGTCAGCCCCCGCAACTGGATTGTGTCTGTGCTACTTTCCAAGCTAATTTATTCAGAATTCTCAAACAAATGGTTCACAAAAGTTTCTTTTACTTACATATTCTTCTCACTAGTGGCTTTGATCACATTATACTGATATCATACCAGTCAAGATCTCATGTTGTAAAAGTCTCCACCATGTAAACACACGTTTCTGAATAGGTTTTCATCATTGTTTGTGAATAGCATTTGTCTTGCTTGTATGTTTCTTTGTCAGTTTGAGTGCATCTTTCACAAAATGTTGCCATCTGTAAATAACCGAGTAGGGGCAAAACTCCTCCCTGGATATCTCTGGTAAATCTGTTTTAGAGTATAAAAATAAGAGGTTGCTCCATTTACATGCTATGGCAAACATTTTAGCAAAAGATTACATTCTATATGCAGTTTACTTTTGTTAAGTCATCACTTCATGCTATTTGTGTAAAATCATCATTTTAAGCCAAGGCATTGCATTAAAACATAATCAATTATTCATTAAGCCTCTCGCGGATTTTTTTTCATTGTTCAAATAATTTTAGCTTTGAGAAAATTGAAAACGTAGATTCAAGTTTACATTTAATGTTCATTCTTGTGATATTTTATGGATGAAGTGTTTTAATCTAAGATACCTGCAGACCAGTTTGCACATATTCCGTACCTAGTTTCTGCATGCAGGAGTGGAGCCTGGTCTCCAGGAGCAGCACTCTCTGGCGCAACTCCTCATAGTCATAGGCTCCCATCTCCTCTTGGATGGCCATGAGCACCAAGGATAGATTTCGCACTTCTTCCCGAAGTCGCAGGATCATCTTTGCGTCAGCCTTGTATTGTTCCAACACTGGCAACAAGGGAAGTAACTGGGTCACCTTGTCTTTCAACTCCTATTGCAGAAAAGGGGGAATGGAGAAGCAGTGAATAATGAGGACAGGAGATTAGGTTGCCAGTAGTTAGTAAGGAAGATTACACAAATGAGAATATTTTATTTTAATCTCTGGCACATGTCAGTTGTACGCTCATGGTAATTATTCATATTTCTCTTTTCATTGATTTGCCCCATTCTCATATAACCTCTGAGATTTTATTATCATGCTTCAATAAGATTATGATATAAATGCACTCTTTCTGAAAAGACATTTTCTAAAGTTACTGATATCTTTAGTCTTTATTTAGTTTGTATTTATTACATGACTGGACATATCTATTTCCTTTTACAATTGTATCATCTGGAAGGCCCATTATTTAGGATATTGCTGTCAGTGTGGTCAAACTGTTTCACTGTGTTTAGCTTGACTCAGTTCAGTCTAAATTAAGGAGACACTTTCCTGATAGAAAATGTTTCTTTAAGTAGAAGTGCAAGGCGTAGCATGGAAGGCAGACTGACAAGAGGAAGCCAGATGACTCAAAAGAGAAATTGGTGTATTAATAAAGTGCCACCACAGGAGGGGCCGTTTCCTCCTTGTTAGGGTTTATCGTAAATTTGTGATGGAGCAGCTCTCTGCCCCATGGCGCCACATCATAAATCTAATATTCACTTTTTCAAGCAGTGAAAATTTGCTCTCGTTAATCTCCCACATTCTGCCGCTGGCAACTTTAAGCAGCACACATTTATCAGCAATCTACTATGGTCAATTTTTTTTTTTTTTACTTTTTAAAGAAAGACATATCTGATCTTTTTTATCTGACGAAGCCAGTAAAATAGCCCTTTCAGTTCTGCATATTTGAGTTATCTCAAGCTTTACTGGTTAACTGATTAATTTCAGAGACATCTTCATTTCCTTTATTGGCATGGCATTCATAAAACGCACTGAAAGCCAAACACAGCCATTCATGCTTGTCTTGAAACACGGGCCCAGTGGAAATGCACACTTAGCATTTATCAGGGCATCTTTTAATCAAACTATTTTATGGCCCATCTCATATCTGTAAGAGAATGAGAAATGTGGAGAAAGCTTGAGTGAGACAGCTTGATGACAGGAAGACAAAAAGGCCCACTGATAATGGCAGCTAACCCTTCACTCCTATAGAGATAAGGTAGCTATAAATATGAATATATGTGCCCTCAATTGAAGAGCAAGAGCCAGAATGTTAAGTATATGGTATAATAAGAGAAGCTGGGTACAACAGAAAAATAGAGACACTCTCCTGCTTTGTCACTGCTTTAATAATTCAGTATAATGTGAGTTTGCTCAGATTAACCCACCTCTGCATGGGACCCAATAACGCAGATGGAGCACTGCAATTTAGTTTGTGTATCAATGTTTATGCAGTAGTCTATTGAGAGTCATACAAAATCTTATTGTCTGTGAAGAGCAAAAAAGATTTATATATGATAACGTTTCACAATGAATTTGACATCAACGGCTTGTACATTCACTGGAGTATAATAGAACATACTTTAACATCCAGGACCTGACACACAGCCAATTACCTGAAAGCCCTTTGGATTTAAGCTGCGGGGATTTTCAGAGGCCACCTTCAGTTTCCCATCGACCACTTTCATTAAGCTCTCTGTGTTCCTTACATACTGTAGATCTCTGTAGGTCCGCAGGTCCAGTACCTCCATTGACTGACTAATGTTTTGAACCTATAAAGAAAACACAGGCAAAATGCATTAAGTTTAGTCTTAAAAGAACTATTAGGATGATTTAAAAATTATTCCCAGAGTATGCAGGCACCATTTTATGTAAGCTATTTGAGCTTTACTATACAGCTGACTACTATTAAGTTGACTATCATTCAAAGAGAGTGAAAAAAACTAATATTCATGAGCAAAAGCCGTGGAGTGTTCTTTACCCTAACATCACGGGTGAGTTCTCAGTTGGGGATTTTATACTATCATGACAGAAAACTGCATGTCTGTGTGTAGTCTTAGGATTTGTCTTTGTGTTTATATCTGTTTGCTTGCTGCAAATAGTCACAGCTCTTCAGGAATAAGTTCCTCCACTCTGTAATATCTTACTTCACATAATCTTCATATTTGATAACACAAATGAAAATTCATGTTGTACTCAGACATAATTGGTGGGTTGATTCCAAAGTATAATCATCAAAATCCTGAAAAAAAATGTTAGATACAAATTAATGGCTTGCCTAGGGCAGTGTGATTGATTTAAAAAGGGAGTGTGTGATACAGGGAAGTGATGTGATTTGCAGTGTGCACAAACCAGAGCGTACGTAGCTGTGTTGGAAGAATGTTTGCACAACAGTCCCTGAAAGGGCGAGCTGCATACTGTGGAAGTGGGATTTATTTCAATAAGAAATTCATGGACTGCTTGAGCTGTGTGCTGATGTTAAAAGGCCCGGAGCATAGCTCTGAGTCTGTCCATTACCCATGAACAGACATTATGGCGAGTTTGAGTTCAACTCCCTCTGTTGAACTATGGAGGGCATGAAGCTATTTCCAGAACTGTAAAGATGCTGATTTACAGAGCTAGGAGCGACCAGGACCAGAACCTGTGGCTACATTGGAGAAGGGATGGTGGCAGTGGAGGTGATGAAGTCTGGATCTGTAACCTGGGTGCCAAATGTTTTCTTTTGCTCGCTCAGTAGCAATGTGGTCATTAAATTTGGGTTGCACAAAAACAGGAATGCAGGTTTTGTTTGAATTAGTCTGGCAGCTGTAGAGGACAATATTGGAAAGTGTGTGCGTGGGCCCACTAATAAAAGGTATTCTCGTTTGAAGAAAAGCACTTAGAAGATTTGATGCTGAATCTTCTTGGAGTATATATTTTGTTTTTGCTTTTAACGTTTTGTTGCACTTAGAGAGTTTTATTTTCATGAAGAGTCAAACTAAAAATTAAAATGTGTATTTCCTTTTCCTTTTAAAATGAAAACTAATTAAACTTTTATAAACATTATTACATTTTTTTGTGGCGTCATGCTTTTTGCCAGCTAAAATCCTAGGGTGAAAGTTAAATTCAATGTAGGTAAGTGAATTAAATTGCATCAGTTCCAGAAAAAACAGAGATCTAAGATACTTTTAAAACCTAAGTTAAATAAGTTTAAAACATTTGAGTAATACATTAAGTGAACCCCCAAAGTATGCCCTAAATAGTATACTGATGAGAGCTATGTTTAATAGAAATCTTTTCTATTTGTATGAAGGAGAGGAATGGAATAAATTAAGCCCTGGTTATGTTATGGGTAAATGGACATTTATTAAATGTAATACACAGAAACGATAGATTTGAACAACAATATTAACGCTGTGACTTTAAGAAGCAGTTGAAAAAGAAAAGAAAACAGGAGACATCATGCAGGTTTTATAAAAGCAGCGGGGGATGACGAAATGGAAGGATATGTGTTCTAGGTTTCTGGGGATTTCTTTGGTGCTCTTACATCTGAATAGCCACACCGTTTACATCACTTCACCCTATTCTCAGCAGCTTCTGGTGTGCTCATTGGCTGCACCTCTGTTGCATTTTAAATCAATACTTAGATCCATGATTTAAGACACTGAGTCAAAGAACGAATGCATCAAGATATGCAGTCGGAGCTTTTCAAAGGTCTAAATATGAAATTTGGATGTGGATGAGCAACATATTTACCAAATAGCTCCACCTCGAAAGCCTCATGTATCTGTTGATGTGAATAACAAATAGCTTTGGCATGAGACAAGAATGTGTCAAGCTTCTGAATATATTTACACAATCTTAGACACATCCATTAATAGAAACAAATGGAAAAAAAACAGTTGATCCACAATGAAAGCTGATCACACCGTAAATCATGACAACACTTCTGTTAAAGCTTGCAGCTCATATCTGGGAGCTGACTAAAGACCAAGTATAAGCTTTTCTGTATGCTTGGGATGGAAAGCATTTGAAAAGTTTATAATATTAGTTTAGAAAGAAAAAAAGGAAAAATGAAAAATCTGAGAAAGGGTTTCCCTAATGTTTCTAACAACAATCCACTCCTGACTGACAATGATATAAAAGTCTTAGAAGATGGGCACAATGACGATATTTATATATCCAGACGTGGAAAAAACATTACAAACAAACAGTAAATTAAAATGTTTTCATGTGCAAAGTCTAATGCAAAGTCTAATGTGCCCAAACCTTCATTGGTATTGCTTTGAATCAGTTGAAAGATTTAGTCATCCATGATTATTTTAATTGTGGATAGACCTATTACCTTGATAGGCATAAATGTATCAGCTCAGAGGTAATGGATTGAGCAAATGCAATTCAGGTAAGATGATAAGTGTTGTTTATTCAACTGAGTGATAGAAGGGTAGGAACTTGTTTGGCACGCCTGTTGGATAAAGTTTAACTTTGCAAAGAAACTTCTATGTAGAGGTTCCTCATGCAGACAGGCAACATTTTAGTTTTGTTGAAATAATATACAGCTAATAGTCTATATAATATATCATATAGGTCTATGAAGTGAAGAATATAAATGTTGTCTACGACATATGGGAATGTTTTGATCTAATTTTCAAAAGCCATCCAGCAAAAGGTGACAGCTTGCTGTAATATGGTTATCTCTAATCACGGCCACTACCTAACTGGCCACAGGGGTCATTGTAGTTTTGTAAAAATAGATTTTTTAACCTAACAATGATTTGTTCCTGCTAATGCCTGTACCTAACCAAGAAATCCAAAAGGTGTTGTGACATGTTATTCTGTGAAAGACCTGTGGTTTAAAAAGCTGCTCATAGCCACTGTGCCTGTCATATCTCACTTGAATAGGTGATACTTACAGCATTTTGTCGGTATTAATAAAAGCACGAGGCCTTGCAAAACCTCAGTGTTTTTTTCTATTTTCACTAGGCTTCATGACAAGACAGTACTGATATACAATAAAAGTGAAAGGTTCAGAGTTGGTGGACAGAGGATAACTATGCAGCTGCGAAAACAAAGTATTATGCTCCCATTTGTACAATTGTTTCAACAAGTTATGGGTTACCAAAATGGAACAGAATGAACCTTGCGGATGAGCAAACACGCTGCACAGTAGGCGTTTATTGAATCTCAGTTCTCAGAGGAATCAGATTTGCACTATATTTATTTTTTTCTAAGTACTAAGCTTATTCATACTTTGACAGCCCACTCTGTTGCTGCATAACAAACCTACTGCTTTACACACCTCCTCATCTTCTGCACGCTGCACTGAAACGGGCCAGAAATCTCCCTAATACCAACAATGTGGCTGTCACTCATGAAGGAGCCGGCATCATGTGTGCATATGTCTTCCACCCACATCAACAGGCGCCTGTCCATACCAACACACACACAACTCTAGGCACACAAGATATACATAATCAACACAACAGACCTAACTCTCAAAGGTCACATTTTGGCACAAAGTCTGTTTTGCACCAAATGCTGTGCTTGCCTCCTCCCTGACAGCCCACTCGGTTATTTCATGTCCAACCCACTACTTTCCACACCCTGCTCATCTCCCACACGCATCGTGAACTGGTTGGGGACTATTTTGTCCCAGAATAATTCCCCTACCGCTGTAAACATTTCACTGCAGTGCATGTGGAATAGATTCAGGGACGTTTAAGAGTAAAATGTTACAGCAGCCTGGGGTCTAAACAAATGCTGTCACCATCCTTCAGGACAGTTGGGAGGGCTCCTTGTCCTGACAGTCACAATCCTAAATCTACATTCAGTCACTGGTTCCTCTGCATCATGTCTAGAGTGATGACTCATTGTGCATCAAGTACGTTTGTGTTTGTGTCAGACTGTGCCCTCATACACTTATCTTATTTGAGATAATCTGAGCTTCATCAATCAGACAGAGGTCAAAAGATGATGAGATGATGATGAGAAGTCTGTGGTGAGTGATCATGCATTGCCATCCTTCAGGGCCATCTCTGCTTTGGATTGCATTTTTTTTGTCTGACTTTACAGGCAAAAAAAAAGACTTTACAAACACTGTTTTTTGCTCAAGGCTACTTTACATTCTTTAAACCAGGCACAGTTTTGACATTGTTGAAGCACCCTTGGCATTCTGTCCAGAAGAGCACTTTTGTGGATCTGGATTCCTCCAAACCTTCTTACACATGCCCTGGGTTTGAATGAGGATGCTCTGGTTTGCACTGATCTATTATGTGGACTCAGAAAGAGGCTCCTACACTTTTTCAGTACGTGCCTTCACCTGCGTGCTGCCTAAATAGAACTGCACCCAGGTGTCCTCATTAGGCTGATTTAAAAATGAGCAAAAATGGGGCGTTTAAAGAGGATGCAACTATAGGCAGTAAAGGTATATGTTTTGTACAATAAGCTTTAGTACAACAATAAATGAATTATTTGAAGTATTTTATTACATCCATGGCCAATTTTTGGCCAACATGAATGGTGTAATAAAATAAAGTCTAAGATTAAAATTTGAACAGTTTTTTTAAAGTGCTTCAGAGTGAAAAGAAAAATGACCAAGTAGCATGTATGCGTGATGTATGTGCAGTACAGCACCTGCTTTGGGACTTGAAGTTTATACTGTGAATGTTTTTGCTTTGACCCAACCCCTGATCTGATTGTTGTTTTTTCTGCCCAAGCCTACGCACAGGCTTAAACTTTCTTATGTATTTAATGAGCTTGAATCAAGCTGTAGAGATGAGAACACAACTTTGTGGCTCAATGAATCATGACCCATCAAGCAAATTAAAGCCAGCGCTGCTCCGTGGGCAGTATGGGACAAATGAAATGGCAGAGCTGTATGTTCCCCAGATCTGCATAATCAATAGGCAGCTGTTGATAGTTTGTGTGCAGAGATCCTTAACAACTGCTCTCCACCTTGCATCTATTTGTCACTGAATCCATCACTAGCAGAATATCATATTTGCATACACTGCTCTACGGGCTGGTAATACATCATCACATTTTTGTCCCACAAGACACAAGGATGCACAAAAATGATAGTTGATCGACAAGATACACAAAAAGAAAGTATAGTGAGCTTTGTAGTCTTATCGCATACGGACTGCTTTATGCTGCCAAAAACCTCTTTCACCACACCTATCTGTAAAAATGCTTTTTCCTTTATTTTTATCTACTGAGTTTGTGCAGTTAAACAAATACAGAAATGCAGAGGTTCACTTAATTCAGTTTCATGCTTTAAAATTTAAAGATCTTTTTCTTGCTCAGACCATTAATTCTTTTACTTCTTCTTAAGAACTTCAAAAACTTCCAAGTAGTGTCATGTTTGTCTTCATGGCTGACCAGTTAAGGTGAAAAGCATAACTGTTCACTTGAGCAGCCTGCGTGTGATGGCCGCTGCCAGACACAGCATGGTACTTTGTGTGTCTGTGTGGGTAACGGTTGAGTCTCAACGTGGGTGTGCTATTGACAGCTGTCACCTTCTCCATGAGCTGGCGAAGTTGTCTGCTGCGTGGGTCGCGGTTACACATGTTCTGGGCCGGTGCAACCACGGTGCAGATACACTTCCCATCTGCGTCCTGTGCTGAACTGTAGATTTGCCAGCCTTCCTCTGGGCTCGGGTAAAGAGCCTGCAAAAGAATATAGAGACAAGTATGAGTCAAATCCCAGAAAAAATGGTTGTTTCTGTCTGCTGTTGTTTATCTATGCTGCCACAGAGCAGGCTTTTCAAAATGCATAAGACCAGACACAATGTTTTATTCTGCCAGCACACATCAGCAGTAATCAGAACAATGTTCCGGGCTTCTAAAACATTTCCAAGCCCATAAATTCCCCCAAAAACCTAAGTGTTGAAGAAAATACTTGAAGGATAGCAGTCCCCTTTGATACTTTCCATACCATGATTATTTGTGCTCATTCTGTCACCATGTGTAAGCTGGTTAGTATTTTTCCCTGTGAAAATCTGTCAAAAAAATCTTTTGTAAAAGATGACAATAAAATGGCGACTAATTCCAACCGCAATTCAGAATCACTTATAGAGTAATTTCACTTTTAACTGGAGAGAAAAAAAGAAAGAAAAAGGCAGAAACTGTCAAAAGCAGTTAAGAATTGTCTAAATGAGCCAGGAGAGTTACACAGAAGATGTAGGAGCTGGGAAAGCAGGACTGGTTGTAGATGAAGATAAGAAAAGCATGCTGGTGGGAAAAAAATGGGACAGAAAATACAAGAAAAAACGATATAGGAGGGGAGCTTAATGGCTGGCCAAGACAAAGACAAATGGAAGAAATAAGGGGGCTTTCAAAAAAAGTAGAAAAAGGAGGGTTCTCTCTGGACATATGCGAAAGGTTAGTATCTAATATATTTAGACAGAGAAAGGAAATTAAGCTGTTCAGGATCAATAAAGCAGCCCCTTACCAGTGAAGGAAGGCTGAGGCTAAAAGGAAGGGTGAATCTCTCTGACTAATCTAATCAGAAAAAGTGATGTGTGTTTTCAAGCACACACGTATAAAATACACAGTTTACGCAAAGCTTGGCCTTGCTAATCATTCTGTCATGCTGAACTTTATTGCTCACAGTCACAAATTAAGCAAAAACATTCGAGAGGGAACTCACAACAGTTTTAAAGATGATATAAAAGGCCAATTTAATGAAGTGAGAAGGAAAGCTGAGAAATAAGGCCCCGCAGTTGCCTCACCTTCTTTTTATTGTGCTGTGCCCTCACCTCCTTGGGTTTGGGATCAGATTAAACTGTCTTGGGGGATAGGGGTGCTGTGTGTTTGGAGTGTAAAGCAGCAACCATCGTGCAAGCCAATGTGCTCACTGTCACATCTAGTCACTTCTGCCAGTCCCCTGATACTCCTACCACTCTTTATCTCTCTGGGCCTGCTCTCACAATGTTCCCCTCTTCCTCCCTCAGCCTCTAAGTGTGAGTGAATCTTAAACCTGTCATATTTTTAATTGAACTCTGGAAACTAGACTGTATGTATACTGTGCACACTCTAACACAGGCACTAGACATGTAATATCACTCATACTTTACCTCTTTCAATATAGTTAACACATTTAAAGTAGATTTGTGGCATTTTATGAATAATTGATTCTAAATCTAATCAAATTAAGTTGGAAGGAATATTTAATGTATGCAAAATTGCATAAACACGAGCGATATGTCAGATTGACTGAATGTCAAATCTCCACATGAATGACTTGATGTGAAAAGTTTTTGCTCAAAAGTGAAACACTCACTGCTCTATTTTCAGTACAGGGGAACATTTGTAAATCCATACACAGTCTTTCAGTCCATTTGCACAGGTTCTTTTACCATCAGAAAAGATGCTGTTCATACATCTCTCTTCGTGGAGATCAAGCAACAGAAGGTGGATCAGGTGGATATAAAACATATGCTAAAGAAGCCACAACTGAAATTTGAGGAGACAAAAAGGAACGGTCTCCTAACACAGAATCCTCTCTGTCTTTTGACTGTATATGATGTTATCTTTAACTCTGCTAGTTGCTGGAGGGCCATGGAGAGGGCTTTTCTTGTTAGTCTACCTAACCATCAATAATCATTTGTAATTTTTCCATTTTTTTCCACTGAATTTGTTTGGTCTAAACTCCGGGGGGTTAAGACCCACAAGGTTTACGTACAGCATTGATTTGTTATGACTAAAGAATTTGCTTGGTTTCTTTGTAAACTGTTTACATTAGGAGCACATGTTGTAAATGTAATCATTTTTATCTATTTATTACTGTTCGACACAGGAAAAAATACTCTTCAGACAAGTTGAAGTTTACCGTTCACTTGGATAAATTTGTAAACAAAACAAAGCCCTTCAATTCAAGTGCTGAAGAGCAGAAACACTCCACTTCTATTACACTAAAACGCTGAAGAAAATAAAGTATTCTTAATTTAAATCCATTTTGACATTAATATATTCTAAGCAAGTTGCATATGCAAAATTTGGTATTAGGTTGAATGATTGAAAATAGATATCGACTGCAAAACGTAGGTACGGGATATTAAGATTTTTATTAGTGGTTTGGGTTTAAAATGAGGTGAAAATATAGTAACTCATGCAGTTCTGATGAATGGGCGATTAGAAAAAGCCAAACTCAGAAAGAGTCCCCACAAAGGTAGTGGGAGAAAAACAGTAATTGTGTCATACTGATGAGCAATTGTTGGCTTTGTTTGGAAATTCCTCGGGTTGTAAGGCATACTCACTGCAGAACTGCAGGCCATGTTTAATTGATGCTTTAATCCTGTTGATGTGCATATGAAAGTGGATCGTGGATCTTGAGGCACAGCAGGCACTATAGCTTCTCATTACAGATGGTATCCTGCAGTGTTAACAGGTGGGGGGCTGCGCCACACTCAAACTATAGAAACACCTGAGGCTGATTTCAGTAAAAAGAATAAGCTCATGTATGCATGCATGTGGGGCTGTCAGCCTACACACCCAATATTCAGTTTAGATTTAGAAAGAATCATGTGAGTGGATAAAGAATTATGCATGAATTTTTCATATTGCTATCATCTTCAAAGTGAACTGCAGCTTGTGTCACAGTGACTTTCCTCATAAACCGATATGTTACATTCGTGTTTGGCAGAGAAGTTTTAAAAAAAGAAAAAGAAAAATGAACATAGCACAAATCAACATAGTAATAACGGGAGACATGTCAGCTCCATTATCAGATGCGTCGCTTGCCAACATATTTAAACTCATGCTGGGCTCTTCCTCTGCTTTTCTCCGGCTGGTTTCACATCTTCTCCTCGCTGCATTAATGTTTCATAAATGCTGGTCTGAAATTAAGAGCTTATTTGAATCTGTACCAACTTCATTACCACCCACCTATTCATTCTGCTTTAACTTTCCTATTCTCATCATAGTGGCAGTCAGAAAAGTAAGAGGGAGATAGTTATAAAATGCAAATGCAGCTTTGTCCCTTCCTGCTTTATAGTTGAATCCAAAGTAGATCTTTTTATCTATTCTCACAGGCAAAATTGTTGCTCAGCAAAGAAAAACCTTAATTTTATTTGAATAGCTGGTCCATTTCATTCAGTCTTCAAAGCGCTGTGGTGAACAGGTCTGAGTTCATTTAAAAGATTCAAATTCCAAGCACACTCTAAAGGACTTAATTAATGTTGGAAAAACATGTTTTTTCAATATTTAATGTTGCTGAAAAATATGTTCAAAATATGCAAAGTGAGCTGGAACATGAACAATGTTTGCAAACTGTGTGTTGAGTGGCAGCGACGACACATGTAACAAAAGGTGTCATCATCACGTCAGGAATGGTAGCTCACTTGAGCATTTCAGGTTTGGAGGTCTCATCCAAGTCACGGACAACAATTTCAGCAGAGACGAGGAGTTTAGTGCATAAATCTATCCATTAGAGGTGAGGGATAACACGGACTGTCTAAGTGTCAGATTTGAAGCTGTCACGAGGCTGCTGTGCAAAAGCCCATTAAAGAAGACATCAGCAATAAAACAACAGGAAGCCACGGAGGATAAGAGTAATGGAAAATCAATTTAGTTTTTGCTTTCATAAGAAAATAAATCCTCAAAGATTTCTGGCTCCCTAGTTTTAGGGTTCCCTCTTGGAACTTTACATTTCAAAACATTGTCATAAAAAAGCTCACAGACAGACGCCAGCATCCTCCAACCATCATCCCCATAGAAAACCAGGTTAAGTTGAAAAAACTGTATATACTCATAGGTAAAAATGAGGCATTGTGGTTTTAAAAAGGCTGACTTAGAGGCAAGAAAAACCCTGTAATGCCATCCAGTTCACATCCTGATTGTCAGTTTCAGGTGAATTCCAGCTGAGTTGGATGAAGAAGAGATGCACTTCAGCTTCTGTCTAATTTCTGCTGCAGAAAACAAGATTGAATTTCACACCGTTGGTAGTTTGCAATGTGAGCAATTGCAATTAAAATGGTGAAAACTGACCCACCGCGTTGTGCCGTCATCTGCAAATGTTTTTTCAGACAGGAACACCCAGATTCTTTATTTAGCTAATCTTAAGCAAAGTTCAATGGCATTATCCTTTAGACCTTTTCACTGAAGGTATCAGTGTCAACTTGGAACATACATTTCCTCTGGTGTTTCATTAGATGGGCCCTGGAGCAGCAGAGTTAAATGAGATCATAAATCCACAGCTCCTTACTTTATGAGTATGACGGGAAGTCTATAATAACTTTCATAAGCAGCAGTTGCAAATGGTTTTACCAGGCCTCAGGTCTGAGACATGGAGGGGAGTTCACGGGAATACAGTGAACTGAGAATGCAGAACATCTCACTGGCTAGTTCCACAGAAGACTGTGTAAGGACGAGGGGCTGAGACAGGGCAAAGAAAATAGAAAGACAGATGGTTCATAAGAATATAGAGTGCATAAAGGATAGTGTCAGAGAGTAAGGATAACAAAGCAATAACTATTTGCTACAATTTCCATTCTACAATGCCAGCTTCTTTCATCCAACTTTTACAGCTTCCATCTATTCCCCCTGCAGCAGAAACATTTTAGAAGCATCAGCTCCTTTTAAATACTAGTTTCCAGCAAAGCACACTCATCCCTCTTTGACTCTATAGCCAAACAGTCAGATTTCATTTGTCAAATTTGCTGGTCATTGCTGTAATTGACTATATACAAATAAACATGCAAATACACACCCACACCCTTCAAGTGAACAATCAGTCAATTCTCAATGCACAAGCCAGCTGCCGGCTTCTGAAATAAAACTCAATGAAGAGTTCCAGTGAAGCCCAGAGTCTACTCTGCTCCCAAGGAAAACCGATTACCACAATCGGCACAGCATGGTTGCCAGTCAATAATATGACTCATAAACTCATCATGCTCGACTCCCTGCTGCCTCCCCTTTCCTCCCTGCTGCCTTTCATTCTCCCACTCCATCAGAGCTATGACTGCCATCCCTCTGAATGGCTTTCTGCTCTTTACCCATCTGCTTGTGTCTTGTATCAATCTGGATCATACCTGAACAACAGCAGTGCTAGGCAGACGCTATTTACCTTTTTCATTTTGAGTCAGAGGCTCTGTTTGAAAAGTGCAGCGCGCAGCTATAACTTAATACTTTTTGGAGCAGGCTGCTAGCACCATGCCAGGTGCCCTGGTGGAGGCATTTGGCATCCATTCTGCTGTTTCATTTGAACAAGATAGCTCCATTGCATCTTCTGTTGAGTAAAATGGGAGGCAAGAGAGAACTGGGGTGGCCTGTGAGAGAAAGCACTACATAAACTGTTAGTATTCAGACACTGCCTAATGTGTTCAAATATCAATAACAGAATGGCATGAAATAATCACTAAGTTGCTTTTGAATGATAAAATAACGTATCATGGTTAGATTAAGTGGGTTGGAATAGTTTTCACGTGATGACTAAGAAATCTGATAGTCTTGTTGATTTTTTAAACTGTCACAGAAACATTTACCAATGGAACAGTTTAAAATGACTTTATGTCCAATGAAATTTTGGCTCTGTTCATTACTGCTCACTGGCCAGTCATAAACTGACGGGTCCCTATTGAGTACCTGTCAGAGCACCAACCTAAATAAAATGTGCCTGAAAGTGGCCGACGGACATAAAAGCAAAGTGCACAAATAAAAATCTGCAAAACCATTTGATCCTTGATTCTTAGCCAAGGATCAATCTTAACAATCTTTTTTTATGAGACTGCATGGTTGGTGTGATAAAGTTCCCAGCCCCAGAGCCTAACAGACTGGGGTGGGTGACCTCAATTGGATTTTGAGTCAGGGCTCCCTGTATACTACTGTTTTTCTTGTTCCGTGGTCCTTTTTCATGATGAGAATATTTACATCACCCCTCTACCTCAAAGACTTTTCTATTTTGGATATCAAACAAGTGTAGCCTCACGTACACACATACACATCCTGCTGCTCTTCCTCTCAGAGCAGCATTGTAGGAAAATAACCACAGTACGTGTGTGATTTATTCATGCCTGCCTTGCATACGCCTTCCTGTAGTTATCTTAAAGATAAATAATAATGCAGTGGAAGTCCAAATCCATGACTTAAATTCTGTGTCTGCTGAATATGTTGAGAGAATCAGTACGAGTGATTAGTATAGTACAACACTTGTTTTATCAGAGGTACTGGGCCCATCTTTGGGATCATGGTTATTTTTCAGTACATACCATTATAAGAATTTTATAGATGTATAAATTACAACAAAAATTTGTAAATATACAAACTTATCTTGCAATAATGAAAAAAATGGACAAAAAAGACATTTCTGGATCATAGAATGATGAATAATTGCATTTGAAATGGTCTTCTTATTCTATAGCTTACATTTGCATTTCAATGAAGAGTTAAAAAAAGTTAGAAAATAATTGTATTTAAAGATGTCCCATTATTATTATTATTATTATTATTATTATTATTATTATTATTATTATTAT
>CAJRST010008890.1:11727894-11751734 GCA_907169785.1 Menidia menidia | reverse complement strand
ATTATTATTATTATTATTATTATTATTATTATTATTATTATTATTATCACCCCAAGAACAAGGATACAATTATTGCCATAAACAAATTTGAATTGTTTGCCTTCAAGCAAACGACTTCTTGAGCTTAAACTTCATATTTATGAATACTTCTCCGAACTTATGTTCACATAACTGATATATCCAAGCAGTTATTAATTCAAAACTTTTAATAAATCATCTAAAGTCTTTTGGCTGCGGAATTCAAATATGTAAAACTTGATTACTACAACTTCATAAACAGCTACATTAACGCAGGACATGTTCTTTATCACATTCCCCAAATATTTTGGAAACACTCTTTAAGCTACTCCAACAGTGCCTACGGGTGATATAGCATTCATTATTTTCTGAACACAAATAAAAGTAAATACTGTGCAGCCTGGCCGGTCTTCATACCTTCTATTTGCTTGTCAAAACTTAAACATCATTCTGGCTCCATAGTGATGTTCTTTCTGCTCATTAAGAAAATACAGCTCTGTATTTTCCAGATGTGTACAAGTATCCAGGCAGTGCTGTGCCTAGTGCCACGGCAAAAAAGGCATATAGAAACTCAGTCATCTGTGTTCTTGGATCAGCTGGTTATAATATGAGCATCGTGAGCAAGTGAAACAGACTTTGAAAATAGCTCTGAGCGTTCAGGCCGCATGCATGGATGCCAGGGTGGGGGGAGCAGCCATGCAACAGCCAGTGGCATGTTAGCTGAAGAGTGTCACAAGACCACAGCAAGATTGTCTTTGATTAGAGTCTAAACTGTTTGTGAGTCACGACTGCTTCTTAGATCACAGGCAAGTTTCTCATTAATAGTGATGGGACTCTGAGGCAAGAATCCACATTAAAGTTGCATTTGATGCCATTGTTCGGGGGTAGGTGTGAAAACACAGGTTTCTATCATCATTGTTGGTTGTAAGGAAATAACTCTGAGTAAAATATAACCGTCTCATCAGTTTTAATCAAACTTTGATGATCCGAACTTCTGGAGTTTTTTTCCCTCCACTGCTTTTGTATAATATAAGGAAAATATGCCATATTATATAACATGTATCATGACACATGGAGGTACTATAGTCAAGCCTTCTGGAGAACAGATAACAACTACAACAGGTGCAGGGCTCTCTGTCAGATTCATGCATGTGTGACAGGCCAGTATATACTTGGTGGTACAAGTTATTTTCAGCAGGATGCCTCCAAGTCCTCTACATTATGAGTAAGTTTAGAAGTTTGGACAGTGTTATTCAGTAAAGATGTCAACCAGTGCGACTCAGAGATAAATCTGAACCATATCAGAAAACCTTGTGATTCAGTTGTAAACATATATCTGTGTCTGTCAAAGAGAGGCATGTCCTGTAAATCCAATTATTTTGCTTGGATCAAACTTTAGTCGTGTCTCTTCCTACCCTGTGAAGAGACTATTATTTTGAAAACTTTTGCAGCTTGTTATAAATAATAATGTTTACAATTTTACTCTGATGTTGGACAGAAATCTAACCGTCTCAGTTTTTGACATTTTCCGAAAAACATCAATAGATTGTCTCTTATCTTTGAGTCAAACATTTCCATCTGATAAGGCAACATTAAAGAAATTTAAAAAAAAGATGGGATATGTGATGAATTACTAAACAGACGGCGCATAACCCAATAAGTACACTTGTCTGAACATTTGTAAATTTTTTCACAAAGTGCATGATTTCAGATAGTTGTACACCACATGGGATCCAATTTCTGTCACTCCAATAGACCAGAGTATTTCATTAATGGGTAATATTAAACCTAGACACACACTGGATTAAGGAAATTCCCACACAACCCACACAATATCTTCACAGTCTGAAAATATCCTATTGGCACCCCTGGTTGTTATCCTTTTCTGTCTGTCTTACCTCTCATTGGCAAAAGGAGACAGAGAGAACTTTACAAACAATATATGAATATGAAATCTAAAAAAAAGAACCTTACTTTTAATATCCTAAAACACCCCTGAAGCATGCACGACTTGCCAGCAAGAAGTCACCTCTTATTAATAAAGAGACCGTCAATTTCAAGGATTCAGAATTTTAAGACAATGTAGGAGAGGACAAGAGCACAGTGAACGCTATCATACTGTGGCAAGTCTCCTTCATCACGTTTCAAAATGGGCACCCTCCCTCCAACTCTGGAGGTGACTGACAGATAAGATCAGCCAGAAAATAAAGAGGAACATTTCTTTCCCTCCCAGCAGCATCACTATATCAAAGACAAAAAAAAAATCGTATTTAACCTGACATCCAAACTGTATTCCTCATCATTCATAGCCATACAGCATCTGTTTAGCACCGTTAACCTGTGCATCATTCCTACCTGGTTGAAACATTCCCCTCACATGCATATCTCGCTCCATCATGTCTCTCTTCTGACACAGTATAGCCTCTGAGGCAGACTCCGAGTCCCACTCCCATCTGTGCATCCCCTTCTGAAACTATCTGATTCATTCTTTCACGTTTCTTCTCTTTCTTTTCGCTGTCTTCTGCTGTGTCACTCTCTTTTATTTGTCTCCTTCTTGTCTTTCACACTTCTACCACTATTTCACACTAAAAAATGAGCAAACAATCAGAAGAAAATTTGCATACACATTTCCAAAATAGCAAATTACAGATAGTTATACTCACACTAACAATCCTCTCTGAGGTACCTCCTCTGGAGATAGTGGTCCCATTAAGCCCCACCAGAGAGGGAAGAGTCTGAGACATCCAGTTGGTCACCATGGCCATAGTGCTGAGCACTGCCCCGATCTTAAGCATAGGAACACTCATTGTGTCTTCCAGCGGGGCCCAACAGCCAGCTCTACCCTGCCCTAGCCTACACCTCAGCTCCAGTCAACACCCACTCTATTCCAGCAAGACTGGGCAGGGAATCAAGCCAGTCAGCGTCTCCTTTAGCCTGTGCAGCAGCAGATGCCCCAGAACTGGTAGAGCACAGCTTCCAGACTTGCACACCCTCGGCTTGGTCAAAGGGATGGGCAGAGAGGAAGGCAGCTCACATCCAGGAGCATCACACTCAGAGCCTTTCCTTCTGAGAGTGGCTGCCTCAGCTTCACCCCATCCTCCCTCCCATTTCCTCTCTCTCCCGCTTCTCTTCTTCAAGATGCAGAGCTGCGCATTGGCTGCCTCTCTCTCTCCCCACCCCTCCCTATCAGCCTCTGCTCTGTTTTTGCCAGCCCCGTTTTGCATGGACATATCCAGTCTTTTCCTCCCTCTTTTTCTCCAACATTTGGTTGTTGTTTTTTTTTTTTGTTTTATGACTCACATGTTGCTGTCTCAGTCTGTGTGTCTATGTGTGTGTGTGTTTGTGTGTGCCAGAGTGTAATATCAAAGTGGTGATCTGTTCTCTATGTTATGTGACATGTTAGTGCCTGGGGCACCTGAATGCCATTCTTTGTACGGTTAGCTGTCCGGCAGTCTCAACACACTGTCTGCATGGAACTGAGGACTGAGGATGTGGAGGGATAGCTGTGAAGGTTGGTCAAGGGCTAAGTGTGTGTGGCCATCTGGTTCGGCAAGGTAATAAAGTTGGTGCAGGTGTCCCACCCTCTGCTGCCTCTGGCAGCACATCTTTCGCTCTGTTTCACGGCATATCAGCCCGTACTTTGTGTGAGCCATGAGTATATTTCATTGATCCATTTTCTGTACCCACTTTACACCTGTAATAAGTGTGAAATTTTTGGTTGAGACTCACTATATCCAAAGTTGAGCAATATGATGAGGAATACTTTAAATAAACTATGAAATGGTGGTTTAAAGTATTTTTCTGTGTTGAATGTAATTTTCAAACCATATAATTGAACTACTGTTCTTTTGCCGTAGAACAGCTGGCCTGCCTGAACTTTCAAAACAATCACAGTCAGCGACAGATATCAGAGAAAATGCATCTCTGCCAATATTGAAGTCATTCTACCTCAGGGAGAAGGTCTCAGAAGTGATTTTGGCTCATTTTATAGCAAATATCTGATATGTGCAGACGTCTGGCAGGGTGGGGGAATTTCTCTCAATTCTGGATCCCCGAATTTTGCAATCACCTCTATCGCAATAGGCCAGAAGAAGGGTATGAAAATTGCAGGATGTGTCAAATTTCTCTTTGGAGGCTGAAGCCTCTCCTTGCAACTATTTCTGGCAAGATATTTGGCCGCTGGCAGTGTCATTTTATGCCTTAAACAGCCATGCATAATGATGATAGAATGGCCTGCTCAGACAAAATGGCCAGTTCATCTACCTTTCTTGCTATTCTCCCCGGTCTGCTGAGTTATTCATTTTCTGAGCCATGGGTGGGCTCCCATCCATAGCCATTCACATGGGACGGGTGGTATGGACTCCTGTGTGTGGGGTGTACTGTGAGGTGGAATGAGAAGAGACAGCTTTCTGTATTCCATCCAAAAGTGTTGGCTTCAGCTCACCTGCAGGTTTCCGCAGCAATGTTGGATGAAACTTTTGTACCAAGACTACCTCCATGTGGTTACCACTGGAACTGCAAAAGCTTTTTAACGTAAGTGATGGCAGCCCCCCCCCCTGTTGTTATTGCATGAGATCAAACCTGGTGACAGGTAGATGTCACATCATGGTAATGCTTTCAATAAGAGGCGAGGGTGACTGTGAAACCTCTGTCCAGAGTCACGCTTTGTCACATCTAATAAAGGCAACATACACAAGTAAACACCTAATGACACAAACTGCTGCTTTCCAACATTTGTCACATCAATATCTAATTCCTGGCTCAAAATTCTGTTTTTACAAGTCAATTTGTGTTATTACTGATTAAATAACCATTATTATAACGATATGTCACTTGATGTCGATGGCCTGTTCATATGTGGATGCTTTGGCAATCTTTATATTGTCCTATGATATACTGAAGAGTTGTTTAGATTTGTAGAGGTGTAATTTGGATTCTGTATATAGGGAAAACACGCTATATTTTGCAACATATGAAAACATAGATTTTGCTATATAAAACAAATGCATGCAGTAATGTTCACATTCACTGGGTGGCAGCAAAGATTTAAAAACAGAAAAAGACATTGTTGAACCAAGAATTTACATGTCCGCAAGGTCTTTTTCATCAGAGGGAATACATCACTTAGATTTGGACTTTTTCAAATCCCCTCATGAATTGTTCAAAAGAGCTGAACTGTTTGAGAGATACTATGGATAACTCAACATGCTGTCAACATTGTTTATCCCTAAAGATTTCCTGCAGCTGGAACAGTTGTCTGCTGAATCACATGCAAAAAGCAAAATGCTACCCATTAAGGTGAACATTTTCTATCATCAGAATTTCACCGTTCATAACTTCAACCTTTAAATAAAATCTGAACAAATCTCAGGTCAAAACTTAAAATGAACTTAAAATGAATACTTATCCAAAGAAATGTCCATTAATTTAAATTTTTTAAGGTTTCTTTTTAAATGTCAGATGTTTTGTATTTTGTTTTGTATCACAACATTTTTAATGACATGAAAATAATCTGTCTGATTGTAATAATGAAATAAATGCGTGCCTTAATTCTGAAATAACAATAATCAGCTGTCAGCAGGCTGGTTGTCTGATATGAGCAGAACAAGGAACTGAACAGATTCCCTGGACATTTTGATATGATCCTCTTACTGTAATTGTATCAATACAAATCAGATTAGCCAAATGCTGTGGCACATTACACGAGCAATGCCTGTATAGAGATGGATTTAGTCCCCAATTTTTAATAAAGAAATACTAAATTTTAAGTTTATGGTTAGGCTTATCAATCATTATTACTCTTTCATTAAAATGATTGCACAGCACTTAATTCACATTTATTCCTTCATTTTGTTGCATTTTCTTTTTTTAGACCAAAGTTGGTTTTGCTGTGTAGAGTCAATTCAGCATGAACCCTTTAAAATTCCAATCACTGAGTACAGGTCAGATGCCACCTTTGCAAAGTGATGGACCAAATCAAGGATGGAAATAATGAGAACGATGAGGACAATCTGTTAGACCTCAAAGAATTTGAGGCTCTGCCAATCAACGGACTAATCACAGAGCCTGTTGGCAGAACAAGCTTTCATTAAATATTAGCTAGAGAGGAAGCTGGCTATTTAACCTGTATTAATTAAATCATTTTTTATGACTTTTACTGTCATTACATTCTATATAATTTCCACTTTAATAATTGACAAGCTTAACTTTCTTTTCAACTCCATAGTGTCATTATGTGCTATTCTTTATCATTCTCTTTTGTTCTTCACAAATCTCTTAAGCCCTCAACCCTACCCTCCATTCTCTTTCCCTCCCCAATGTGTCTGTGGCAGTGAAATAAAAAGGCATCAGACTATGAGTCTCTCCCTTACCCTGTATATATCTCTGTCTAAACTGTTTCCGTTCTGAGCTTTTACACATTTTCCAGCAGTCTCATCCATATTGTAATATGCTGCATGACACGATGATGTCATAGATGCAAGTCTGTTGAACACAGATACATTCACCCTTTTTTTGTGCTATGACATAATTTGTTTTCAATAGTGTTTTATTATAAGCATCTAAAAAAAATCTCTCTCTTCCTTCCTTGGGGCGTGCTCAATGAAGGGCATTTCTAATCAGTTAGAATACCCAGCAACCTTAATATCTGCTGCATTTGTGCACAGTCATGAATGGCAGCAGAGGGCTACAAAGCCCCAAGGCAGCCGGGACTTGCTTTAGGTGAGATACCAATATTTGGGAACAGAAAGCACCGACCATAGTCAACATTGTCCCTGAGCAGAAACGCAAAGCCAACAACAAATTTACAGCTAAAACACTGAGCCGGACGCTAATCACGCAGGATTCCTCCATAGTGATACAGACCTTTAATAATGGAGGTGGCAAGGCAGCACAAAAATTGAGTCCGTGCCTGAGCTTTAAAATATACTGGAGTCATCTGGCCCTTACCACACAGGCTAGTTTTCTGAGTCATGATTCATTAATTAGCTGATGGACAAGAAGACCCAAAGCCTTCTCAATGAATCAGGATCAAAATCAGTTTCAACAAAGTGTGACCTAATTACCATGGCAACTTTCTAAGTGGCATAAATAGGCTGCAGCCCAAGGTCCAGGTCAGAAGACATACCATGTGTTTTCCACAGGGAGTGTTTTAATAGCTCCTGTGAGCCTCTCATTGAGGAAACCCATTTGGGTTTTTTATTTGGAAGTGACCCGAGGAGGTATAAATTCATTTGCATCCCACATTTGTAAAATATTGAACAGAGCTAATCCAGAGGGTTATGATAATTCTATCAATTGGCATCACAAATGAAAAGATATATGTTGGAGTAAATTTGTTTGATATTGTGCATGTACGTTAAACAAAGAACCTTGCTGGTATGTCAATAATGTTGCTTGTTCAGCTTGCATCAGTCGAAATGATTGGAAAATAACTTCCAAACTTGAGGATATGTACAATGAACATTGCTGGGAGAATTAAAATGTCACAACTTCTTTTTTTGTTGTTGCTCGGGTTAGCACAGTTTCAAATCTGCATATCGATGTTTCTCCATGTTCCACTTGCATGTGCATGCCGTTTTATCTCCACTGAGCTGAAAATGTTTATAGGACTATTTAATGGTAGTTATTACATTGTTGTATGAGAGTCGTAGTTGGGGTGTGTTGAGTGTGTCATGGTACTTTGATTATTATATTTAACAAAAGTAATCAAACAACACGCTTCCCTGAGTTAAAACCGTAGTATGTTATGAACAATAGTGTTTTAAAAGGGGAATGAATATAAGAAAGAGTCGCCCAACGATATTGACTGTATTGACCTTTACGCACGTATCATAACATTAGCAGATCTATATTCTCCCAGCTCTGTCCTTCATAATCAATGATAAGACAAAGACTGAATATCCAAGCCCGACACGCTTCAATTTTTTCTAAAAATCTTGCAAAATGGCTACATGCAAATATTCGTTTTTAAAGTTTATAAGTGAATACTATTCTCATATCTAACTAAAATGTTTATTTCTTGGCTATCATTTTTTTAAAACTGTACCATTGTACATAATGGATCATTTAAAACATATCAAGAAAGATTAAGTTGTAGAGATTTAAATTCAAATGGCTAAATGACAAAGATATTCACATTTCAATCACGCAATTGACCAAGGAAACACTTAGAAGGAACTTATTTAGTCCAGTGAATAGCTTCCTCCATTTATTGTTGGAATATTCATTCAAATTTATTCATACAAGGACTGAATGCTCTTGATTGCTCCCTTGATTACAATCTCAACAGTCTATGGGGGCTTTTGCAGTATTATTTGCAGGGTATTTGAGAGGATAAACTATGTCTATATGTTTAAGTCCCAGATAGCTCAATCAGACACAAGCAAGGCATCGCGTTTTACCTCAGACTTGCTAAAGAAAAGCCTTGATCAAAGAAACACAATAGTACTTCATGCAGCAATCAGCTGCCATGCATTCTGCAGCACAGCAAGGCTCTGTGTTCTGCCCCTTCTCATGCCAACACCACAAGATGAACACAACTCACTGCTGCACATCCTAAGAAAAAATGAATGCCAAATGACCTCCACATGCAGAGGCAACTGCATGTATAGCTGCTCTCACATATGTAATTACCATCACTCTCTGCGTGCATAATGACCTAATAAATTCCAACAAACCATCCTATTTCCGTGTCAAAGAGCTGCAATCCAGAGCCACCTCCTGACCTTTTGTCCCCACCCAGATACTCAGAAATTCTCTCTGTTACATAGGGAAAGCTATTCCTATAAATGGAGTAATTACTGCCAGTAAATTGGAATTACTGCTTCCCTGCAGAAAGGCAACAAGCTGAGGCTCAGAGAAAGCCTTCTAATTGAAGCTGCCCCCCCATGGCCACTTGCTTCTTCAAAATGCCCTTCACTGAACTTGGGGAGCTGCCTTGTTCTTAATATCCAGAGTACTTTTTTTAAAAACTGTGAAGTTATCAACCTCTCCTTGCATGAACAAAAAATGTGTCCAATTGATGTGGTGTGATTATAAGATTTTGCTGACAAGCTGTGAACATTTTCAAATGTATTTTCACTGCTGGTGTCATTCTATTGTTTGATTTAGAGACACTCAAAGTACTGTGTTTCCTTGATGGTGCATTCATCTATATTTGTGTATACATCTATATTTGTATCTGTATCAGATAGCTGAGAGCTGTTTTAGATGCCCTATAGCCAGTGATTTGCTAAGATGACTAAAAAGACAGTAGATGGGCGATGTGTCTACATGCTTTCTTCCTGGTCACTTCCTGAGTAATTGTTTACAAATGTCATACAATCGCAGAGGGTGAGTTTCACTATGATTGGCCAGTCACTGTGGTAGGTTACACATGGTTACGCAACAAGAGAAGAACAGGCTGGTGAATAGAAGAGAAGGTTCTGAAGAGGACTGTGATGTAGTCACGTAGATGCAAGAGACTCAAAAAATGAAAAAGATGGATACTGTATTTTAAACTCATGAAGTGATGAGTTAACATTTTTTCACGTGCCAAAAAAATAAGAATAAAAAAAAAAACAAGAACAGCGGGGAATGTTGAGATTCTGCTGATTACAGAGGATTTGCACAGCCAAATCCATGGTAGATATGGTCAAGGGAAAAAGAAACATGACCAGGAGCCATCAGCATTGTATTGTATATCAGTAATGAGGGACAGAACCAGCCTGGAGTATCCACCCTCTTTGTCAAAGCTCACACTGAAGCCTCCATTTTCATCCTCTGTCTTCAGGTCATTAATGCTCACAGAAGCTGTAACATTTAATTAGGGAGACGTTATTAGCATAACACAGACACATTGTGCGGTGGAGAGAAATCCCAAATCAGCCCCTAACTAGATATTACATTTACAGCCAAATGGAGTTATGGGCTGAATCTTTAACAGAAACTTTTAGATAAACAAATTAGCTTTTCATTTTGCACTTTCATGGACCTTTGCAATGCTGGCAGAAAAATAGGGATTAGTGACATTAAAAATGGTCTTGTTCTCCTGTTATTCCCTGACGCCCTGAATTCCACACATACAATCTGGAAAAGCTCTGTCGGATTGTTAAAATAAGGCTCCACTGATCCGTTTAGTGATTACACAAGCAAAAATACATACCCACGAGAGAGAAAAAATGTTTATATAGATAATAAATACGAGCTTTAAAGGAATATTAGTGCGGAACCAGCCAACTATGAGATGAGAGGTGAATAGGTGTGGAAGGTGGTGGTGAGAGAGCACCTAATGGTAATGGGGTGGCGTCAGAATCTCATTGTAAACCACAGGAGACTGCTCTGGATCACTTGATCGAATATTGCTGTGACAGATGTAATGTTCTGCAGGTACAAGGCATTGAGCTGTATAATGAATATAGAGTCCTGGATTACAATCTTAATTAAGGCCTCATCCGCAAATATGAATTGGAAGGAAAGTTCTGTTAATTAAAAAGTAGGCAGTGTTCTTTTGGAATGGGGAGCTTTACATAAACAAAAGCTTTATAGATTCCCAGGTGATGCAAAATGGCGTGCAGCACGTTCCGCTCTGTCAACAATATGCAGATACGCTGTGCTTAGTGATTACATTGTTAATATTTCACACAGTAAAAGGAGGCATGGATGATACCCCCCCCCCCCTTTTCAGGGACCACTTCCTTTATTAATTGTTAACATTAGGCCTATCATTTACTGTCCTTAAGGCATGTCAGTCGTAAGCACTGCTACTTCATCCTCTGGGGACACATAGTTGATTATTGCCTGTTTGCCACAGGAAGAACTATTGAAGAATATACACAGAACACAAAGCACTGGAGATTATGATGAGAGAAATGGCTTGAGAGGATAAGAAGAAATTCAAGACAATTTGAGCACCTGCATATTCTTAATTTCATCTCCAATGACACACACTCAAAGACACACACACCTCTGCTCAACGACTGGCAAGCTAACAAGCTTTGTTACGCTAACAGATTATAACTTGTATTCAAAGGTGGAAACGTGCCTCTTGCAGAGCAGAATAAATTAATTGTCATATATCATCAAAGACATCCTCGTTTTAGTCTCTGAAATGAAAATAATCACCTCCAGTACATATTCTTCTTATCAGGTGTTATGCAGTGGCACAGCTAGTTTTTACTAGGATGGATACTTCAGCTCACAGTGGTCTTAGTCAGGGCTGTTTGGATAAGATAAATACACTTAAGGATGGCAGCAGCAGATATTGATCCTGAGCATAGCAAGTAAAAAAAATTGTGCCTGACAAGTAAGAAGCGCTCTTCTTTGGAGATTCTAGCTACAGCTCATTTCAAGCTGATGCTCTCACTAGGAGGAGTAAGAATTGAGTGCTGGGCCAGAGAGGGCCAGTAGCCTGAGGCAATAAGACTTAAAGAGAGAGACCTCTTCAGAATACCTATTCATCACATCACCATTAGTGTAGCTGGAGCACTCGGCTCTGCTGCTCAAATTCATAAAGGGAGTTATGTGTTGGATGCAACAGCAGATACTGACATAATAGAACCATCACCTGATGCACGGCTACCTTTGTTCCTGTTTGCCTACTGTGCAACATATACGTCATGCATGCACTAGCCCAAGATGCCAATAAAAGGGTGCAGACTGAAATTGTTATGAAGGCAAGATTTTTGTCAGCTTGTTCCCCACACCTACAAGGATGCCACTGTAAATCACTTTCTTCTCTTGTCTCTTGTGTCAACACTCGTCTTCTCTTCCCGTGGCGTCCTGTCCTTGTCACCCGAGCGACGGGTTGCACATGCCATTGTTTTGTCCCTGTCGCGGCCATATTGATTCAGTGTTGTAGAGCTAATTAAAGACAATATGTGAGGGGCATCTTGGCCAGTAAGCAGAACAAAACTGCAAATGACAGAGTGATAGGTCTTTAATTATTGTTTCAGAAGGGAAAGATAAAAATGCTGCAGGCACAGTCAGTCTTTATCCCCCAATATCCATCTATGCAATTTTCAATTTTCATTTCCAGCAACTTTATTTAATCTATTCCTTTGTTTTACTCCTACATCCCCAGCCATGCTCTCCTGATTGGCTACTCCTCAGGGCTCCTATTTAAACCCAGTTCACATCCTCTTACTTTGTACTGACGCTGCCCACCAGCCCTGATCAACACAGCATCTTCAGTTGGCAGCATCTGTCTGCGCTGTTGTCTGACCGTGGTAGTTTTTAGTGGGTGACTGACTAAATTCATTACATTTTTATGAAACTGAATATATTACGCTATATCCTCTTACATTTTTGCTGCTATTTTTTATATAGTGTTCCTACACACTGTAACATCAGCATTAGGTAGAAGCTATCTGCATTCTCACTGCCAAGAGCATTAATATGGGCTGAAAGGCCAAAACAGAGCTTGCTTCAGAGAAAAATAATCATTTTTACATTTTTGATAACTTCATTTGTATGCTATCTTTGTGTGTTTGAAGCTGTAGTTTAATGAAAACAAAGGTGAAAGAAGCCTTCCTGTTTGAACAGGACTTCAAACGACATGCCATGGATATTGGTCCTATATTGCTGCAGAGCAAAGGCTTCTCTTTATTATATGTGATCTAAAGCTTGATCAGAGCTCAATCAGATTTCCTTTTTTGGATGTCATCTATATTTCACATACAATTCAATTAATTTGTATTCTATAATATTAAATCATGAGTTTCCATTTAACACGTCGCTAACACAACATCGTCTCCACTTCACTCAAACTCAGAGGTGTTCTGTAGACTGAAGAATTCCAGGGAATCTGAGAGAGAGATGGAGATTAGCAAAATGACAGCTGCGGTTCCTTGTTATCCCCATTGTCCTGCACGTTGTGACTATATCCAAGGACCTTTCTACTTTTCTCATCATGGGGCTGCTGAGTACAGCTCTGCCAGCCTGCTTGATATGCAGCAGTGACTGGTGGCTGCTGGGCTCCCACGCCTCCCTGACTGGAGCCTTTAGGCCCTGGCACAGTCTGAGAGAGCTCCCCTCATCAATGGCCCGACTGAATGGCTGTGATGGTGCCACGTGGAAAACACATCGATTAAATGGTTCCGCTAGCCCCCCTGCATCCGCCTCTACTGTGCTACTCAGCTCTCGTCTTTTATTCCCCAAAATGAAAGCTCGGAAATTATTGGTTTCAACACATAGGGAGATGCTGTCACCCTCATGCATGGTGAGGGGACAATTCGATGGAACAAAAATAAAATAAAAGAACAGATACATAAAGGCAAGAGCAAATGTGTTTCAAGAGAAAGAAGTATGCTGAGAAATTCACAAATATTTACTCTGTCTATTTCTATCACCTCTTCTTCAGTGCGACTTTCTACAGTTCCTCATAATGGATTCAAACAATTAACAGGTGCTCACGATAATTGTGTAAAACATTTTAAGAAACGAAAAAAGGCTGTAGAAATAATGTGATTTGAAAAGGATAGACATTAAAACTGCTTTTAAAGGAAACAAACATTTCCGAGTGACGTTTTTAGCAGGGAAGGTTGAAGTAACGTCTTCATATGGTGTTTGGGAATGCATGACTGTCTCTGATGTGCTTCTTCTGATAAAAGTGGAGAGATGTGAAGAGCTCTGTTCAAGCAGCAGCTTGCCCAATCTGCTCTGTCTTATGAAAGCTTTTGTATCAGTGCAGGAAGAGGAGCTCTAGGCGCAACAGCCATATTTATATTCCAATCTTCTACACAGAAACCCACATTGCCAGGCTCATAAAAGATTCATTGAAGCAGTAGAAAGCAAGGTCGTACAGAAAACTGGTCAGGAGGTGCCTACTGCAATGCAAAAAAAGCAGATGTGACACATGGATGAGAAAACATACTGAGTAAGTCTCATGGTGCCAACGATTAAGGTAAGTGCTGCCACCCATATTACTGGCCCTCGTTTTTAAAAAAACTTTTGACCAAAAGTTTATGCATTTCTGCGCTCTAATTGGCATCTGTCACTCCTACCATGCAATAAAGCAGTTTTAATAGTCTTGGCTCTCTGTGTTAGAATCGATTCGATGCATTGTTTGGATCTTTGTCTGCTGTGTGTTACTGATATGTGTGTGCACTACAGTGAAAAGGCAAGAAAGGGAGGAGACAAAGACAATGTGTGTGAGAAGGAAGGGATCTGTGTGGACGTGCATGTGTGTGTCTGTTCAGGGTGTTGTCGGAGAAATGTCACTCTTGCTTAGAGTCACAAACATAAGCCTCTGGGAGTCCTGCACTCCCCCGTACACGCGCACAGAAGGAGAGTGAGAAAGTGGGGGAGAGGATGCAATATAGGGATGATATCCATCCCACCAGTCAAGCTGATACTACTATACACCAGTGGTGGGCCGTCAGGGCCTGCAAGGCCTTCTCTGAAGGCCTAAGAAAATATCTGAATCACAGACTGATGTTAATGATATTTTGTCCATAAAAAAGGTATTAAATATCTCTAAATAGTCTGTCAGCTTCCTTTCATAGCTTCTCCCCTGGTTGCGCTGCTTCCAGACATGTATTTTCATATAAAAGCATTTAACCAATCACATTTCAGACATCCTTTGTCGCTAGGCAGGGTCAAAGTCAAAGATGTCTGCCTGGAGGCCTTCACAATCTGTTCTGCTGCCCCCCCCCCACAGAAAATACATGTCGAGTACACTGTTGCTTCAACCAATCAGATGTTAGGTTGGTGATGCCAGGGCCTGCGCGAAGGCCCAGGAAATGCCACCGTACCCACACCCGCTGATTGGATAGTCAGATATCCAATCAGGGCAAAGCTAGCAAACAAACCGAAATATAGTTGTGTTAGTTAGTGTAATAGCTATTTTATTATTTTGTGGCGGATTTACTGTCAAGACCATTTTCAAAACGGACTTTTCAAGAAAAGTAAGTGAGTAAAATGTTGTTTTTTTCCTAAATGGTATTGCGAGTTTATGAGGACATTATTGATGTTTTTGTTTTTTTGTTTTTTTTTGGGGGGGGGGATCGCAGCTGTAGCTGCAGGAGTAGAAGGTGCACCCCTGATCTTTAGACTGAATTTTAGGATTGTCCTGATCCGATATTTGGATCGTATCGGCCGGCATGAGAAAATGCCAATCGAGACTCCAGATACATTTTTTTTAAAAGTCCGATCCCACCCGAGCATTAGCATTAGCATTAGCATCTCCTAACCCACAGGTCTGTGTAAACTTTAGTTGTTATAAGAGTAAATCCCTGTTCTACATGAGTCTGACAACTAAGTAAGTAGAAAAAAAAAATCAACTTTAATACAAAAAGCTGGATCGGGACATCCCTACTGTATTTCTACATATTAAGATGATTTCTATAACCATAAAATAGTTATTGAGGGGTGAATTGATTCAGACGGAGCACTACTGAAGGCCTAGGTGTAAAATGCACGGCCCGCCACTGCTATACACTCTTGACAGCAAGCATTCAAAAATGTCCTATAGATTATGATAACACACCGAATATTTTGAGAATTTTTCTGCATCATTGTCTGCCCATTGTGAAATCATGCTGAAATAAAGTAAGCATCAAAAGGGGTTCATGTGTTTATCTTTTTCTGCATTTTGTGAAAATGTGCTCAGTCCCTGAGTGGACAGCTGGCTGCTGGTTAGCTGCCAGATTAGCCATGGTGGTACAAACAAGGGAAACTCTCACAACTGTATTAAGTACTCATTCCCAAAAGACCTCAGAGACCTTTCTAATGGTGATTACCAGCTGCCCCTAGAGTTAGCCAGCTCGGCCCATCGAAACGCTTATGGTCATTTTAGGACAGCTTGCCGCTGGTTTTTTAACAAGACAGAAAACAGCAAGAGAGGTCATTTGAAGCCCACACAAGCCTGGAGCATGAGTGGCGGTCAGTGTGTAGCTCAGAATGTGTAAGTGGCCATTCAAAATATGAACTAAATACCAAGTCTACGGGATTCTTCCTTATGAATCATACAATCCAGATTTTACAACAACTGTCTCACATCGTAAACAGTTACATAAAAGATGGATTGAGCAATGGTTGTGATTTTTCAAGTTTGTCATTTGACCCTGGCTTTCTTTAGTTATTTAAGTCATAAAGAAGGTCTAAGACATTAATCTGACTGAACGGCTAACACCCTATTAATAGGAGGCACATCACTAATCTGTCATATAAAGCATTCCGAAAATACGTCATCTGAAGCATCAAGTTTATTTTTCATTTGAGCTGGTCCCCCTTTTCTCTTGTACATGGCTGCTGTCACGCCAGTGAAAAAATATTCACTGAAAGCCGCATGGTCTGTAAAGGTCTGTACAAAAATGTTTATTTACATCCAGTTGTAGCAAAACAAGCAGCAACTTAGTTTTTCCCAGACTGTAGAAGCTTTGCAAAGTGATGCTCAATTTTTGTTGTCCATCTTGAAATAACAATATCCCAAATCATTCTATAGTGCTAAGATTTTATTTTTCATAATGTCTCCATGTTTCCATTTTCCCTTTATAACTTAGACTTAATCAGAAATAACTGCCATGACATCCTATGTCAACAATATGTGCCCTTCTGTTCCAAACACAAGCAGTTCTTTGTTGTTTGACTCACCATATAAAATTGCAGCTGTGAAATCTTTGCCATTAGTTCTTGTTATGAGGTTTTTCGATAATTTTGTACGTTGAGTACATTTTGAAATTTGGAAACAAATCAAAGATTCCATTTTAGTAAACACAAAACCCCCCAAATTATGTAAATATCATCTAAAAGAAAGAGATATTCAAACATTTTTTAATTCACCCTCAAACTGTTAATTTTTTTATAAGACCATTAAAATAATGTTTTTACAATAACTTGTACCAGAAATATGTCTATTTGTGGACTAACATACATACAATAGTCTGCAAAAGATTTGCAATTATGCATACATTTACACAAAAAACACACACAACAGACTACTTACATATAAAGGAAAAACATGCAATTAACAGCAGGAATGTAAACAGCCCGTTGAGTCTGAGTTTGTTCGGATCAGTGATGGGTATAGAGCATAGCTCTGTCCATAACATTCCTTTCATCGCAGTAGTTTTCTGATAAATGCTTAAATACTGTGCATTTCCAGAGTTTTAAACCCAACGAGAGAATCAGAGCTTAATAAAACATGTGTGGGGATCTGCTTCCTGAGATTTGTAGATTATATATGGCATATGGTTTCCAATGTTAAGAAGGGCTTTGGTTGTTTAACATTCTAAGGTAATGTGGGTCTCTATATGTATGTGAATGGAAATCCCATTTATCCATTGAAAAAACATTTATTTCCTTCAGAGTTATACTGATAGACCTCCACCTCAGGGGCCCAACTGTAACAGCAAGAGAGCAAGACTACAGAAGTCATATGCGTGTGTACCTGGTGTTGCATCCATTAACTGGTCACGACACAGACAACTGTCTGCTCGTGTATCTCTTCTAAGGCACTGCAGCTATTCACTTTGTCACAGAGGCACACCTACAAAAGCTAACTGCTGTCATGACACACTACTATCACTCAGTTGTGAGTGACAACCATGTATCACAGATAAAAATTACCAAGAGCAGATGCCTTTTTAAAAAACGGGCCCATGCCCACCGATCCTTTGGTTTAAAGTCATTACAGGTTTCATAATTTATGCTAAGTTTCAATTTGTTCATCCCCAAACCAAGTATTGACGGAAAAATGAACCTTTTAGTTCTCAAATCAGAGGCCACTCCCCACCGTGTCAGAGTGTGCCCAGATTATTTGTCTCTTCAAACACACACGAGTGTACAAAACACCTCTGATGATGAAGCAGCAGACCACATGAAAGCACATCAAACATTAAAGATGAGGGAGTGAACAGCGGGCAACACAAAGGCTCAACAGCTCTCTGTGCTTCTGCCTGTTTCTTCGGCAGTATCCTTTAAAATACAAGTCTCACTAAAGGCTCACTCACCCAGTGTGGTATCATTATCGTGCACTTTCACGAGCTCTACCCTAATCAGTCATGACACAAGCACACACTATTCAATCTTTCCAGTAGCAGCGAATCAAACATAATGCAGCCCCATTATCTGTGGCTGATTGTGAAGCAGCACTTTTGCATCATGATGGGGAGAACACAAAGGTGGATGCTGCATGCCCCCCCCCCCTCCAACACTGTAGTGCTTCACATGATGGTTACAGAAATTAGGTCAGTTGGTGTATATATGGTGTTTTTTAACACAAAGTTAGTCATGGAACAGATAAGACGATTATCGATTATTATCATATCTTTTGGTAAAAAAGACCCAAGTAATGTCCTACAGCTTTCTGGAAAAACACTTTCCCCACAAAGAAAATGTATCATATGCAAACGTCATGCAGAATATGTAATGGGTTTGTGTTAGAGCTATAAATGCAGTTGTTCTGCAGCTTGACCTTCTGTGGGGCTGTGGCGTCATGCAACGTTCACAACACGGACCAGAGCTGGAACAGTATGGTATTCTGGAGGTGGTTTTAGCACTTGTGTATCTAGTGTTCTTACTGGGAGATTTATAACCACGCTCGTGCAGCTTTCCATTTGTATAATGCTCTGGGCAGAGGTTGGGCTGCTGCTTGGCAGAGCACACTCTGTCTAACCTTCTGCCTTGTGCCCTTCCCCTTGGGAAACACACACAGATCTCATCAAGCTGGGAAGTCTTATTAGTCAAAGTTTATGTTCAGTTTTAACAGTGGGTTTCAGTGGAGCATGTTGAATAATCTGTTTTGCTTTTCTTTCTCGGTTGTTTACCATGCAGGTCTGGAAAAACTGCAGCAAGACAAGCTTTTGGAAAGGAGAAGAGACAGAAATTCCCCATGAGTAGTTCGATCCCCGGGATCTGTGGAGAGGGGCTTTTACAGGAATCATGCTGCTTCGCTCTCACTGGTCTGGCATCAGAGGAAGCGATTCTTGGCCAAAGGGTCACAGCTAGAGCTGGACTCTCTCTGCTGGATATTACCCAACCCAGCTGTTTGTTCTGACTTGTTTAAAAACGGCTCCATCTTATGGAACAGTCCTCATCGGCTGTATAATTAGCTCAATGTAAATAACTGTAAGTAAACTGTAAATAAATGTGCCAAGTGATGTTTTAAGGAGTAGCTTGATATATGAGGGCCCGTTTCTTCCAATGCACTTGCCTATAAGCTATAAATCTGCTCAAGTAGGCAGAGTTTCGTCTGCAATTATCGCACAGATTCAGAATGAGGAAATATATCTTATCCAGATCCTAAATTGTAGTCTGCTCACCCTAATTGTTTGTCATGATCCCTGGTGAGAGCAGGGATCAAGCAAATTACTGAAAAGTTCAGCCAGTTGCTCGTGCAGTGTTCTGTGTCCTTCCATGAGAACAGCAAGCAATTAAGTTCTGACTCCCACGGCACACTGTGGTTGGACAAATAAATAAATAAATTAATGAAAGACATAAAAAGCAAGCAAGTGTTCCATCACTTTCAAACACAGTATTGCTGGGAGTCTTCGGGGTCAGGTCTCTGCTACTAATGATAACATTTCCTCGCACTCTCCAGTTGCATTTTTGCCAACGAAAAACATTGTTTTAAGAATGTGTTTTTCAGTTCCTTCAGCAGAAATGTATTTACCTGCAGAGAAAGACATCAGTTGTCTTCCTTGAACAATGAGCTCACACAGAGGTCCTCTGCAAATGTGAAAATGTGAATGATGACCTTAAAACTTTGGTATTGATTAAAAAAAAACATTTTCACTTTTGTATCTATTTTTACCAAAGGAATTCAGTGTCACGTCATTTAGGATAAAAAATGTACTTTACTGCTCAATCTGATAAAATCCACATGTCTGGGTTTAGTACTAGAGGTTAAATATCTAAATTATAGTAATGATTCTGCACAGAACCTGCGATGAAGGTGCCACAATTAGTTGAAAAACAAAAGTAGCAATTCTTCCATTCTTTTCTTGCCATCCTCAGATTTAGAACGCTTGTGTGTAACAGATGACTGCACACACCCAGACACTCACACATATCACATCTTTCTCTTCACTTGTGACAGAATATATCTGCCATGGAAGGTTTGATCCACACATCATAGCAAAACAAATGTGCCAAGGTCAAGCAGGTGCCCATCTGTATCAGTAGCACCGAAGACCCCCGGGGCTTTGTGCTTACTTAACAAACATATGCAGTGAAGGAACAAGTGCATCTGTCTCATTAAAGTCCTCTGAATATTTCATGGGAGCTTATGCTAAAACTGTGACTGGGAAATATGCAGATGTCTCAACTCTTTTCATCGAGAGTGTTACCCTCATTGGTGTATATTCACACGAAATCATCAATTCTTTATGTTCACGGGTAATCTCAGAAAGATGGGTGGTGTCATATATTCTTTCAGACCTTTTAATGTTTAATGAGTACACTTATAACAAATTGTCCCCCAAGGCCAATTACTGTGTAAATCCACTCAAGCAAGGTTTGAGATATGGTAGTATATTACCGGCTGCATTTTCAGTGGTATGTTTACAAATGTGTAACATTTACTAACTTACATCCACTGTACTATGTCAGCGTTTCTTAGACAAGCGAGCTGTTTATGGCACTATTTCCTGTCATTCCAGAATCCATTTGTAGTTAAATAAATGATGTGGCAAAACTGAACTTGACTAATTAAATTCAACAAATGCGTTTGGCACAATTGCTCATTTGGCACATCGCAAACACCTGCATCTTGTTTCATACCCCTTATAATAAAATCTGTTGGCTCTCATGTAATGCCATCTGTGCTGTACAGAACCCTGCACACGGGGCTACAAAACAACTTCATGGCACCTCCTTTAGATTGAAAACAAACTATCTTAAAAATGTTTACAGGCAACTTTATACGCTTGGCTCTTCTGGTAAAGGTTATGTGTAAAATCATTACATATCATTTAACTTTTATCAGTGACATTTGGTTAAATATACGGTGGCTGTCACACATTTCATGTCATTATTAGACCATTTTGTGTGGGACACTAATCATGCAGCACTTTTGGGCGTAATAAATTATTTTGTGAGGAACCCTGCCAAAAGAAAAACAGCTATGATAGATCTTGAAACAGCACGGCCTCTGCAAGTGAATAACACCGCCAACGTAGGAGGAGGCGCTGTCCGTGGCGCTAAATTGACCGCTGTTTTTAACCCAAGACGCGACTCGGTGCTGTCTCCTCGACGGAGCTGTCCGTGGTGCTGAAAGGTGCACGGAACCAAAGGTACGAGACCGCAGTTTTCTACAAACCTCTCTACACACCACTGCTGCTCCATCAGAGGAACTCACACATATTCTAATCGGTCATTAGTTATGCTGAACACAACATGCATGCTGTCCATCTGCACCACTGCGAGTCCAAGCTCTCCCACCTTGACTGAAAGCTTTTCTGGGCCAAATGATTTACCGTCCTTCACTTCAATTTACAACTGTCACATCAAAGCTCGTCGTTTTTACCAAACGGACATGGCTTTTCCCCCCTCTTAAGTGTCATGCACAGGAAGATGACACACATGCAAATACACATCTCCCATCATCTTTGCACACCGACATTTGCAGGTCTGCAGTGTGCTGAACGTTACTCACTCATTCACGGCCATAAATCATGTGTTGTTGCCCGTTTCTTTCTGCATGATCACAGTCACTTTTGTGGATTCTCGTGGGTACCTGTACCACTCTCCCATTGATGTAGAGGTGGTTAGGAAGATCTAATCAACGACCTCCAGGTCATCAAAGGCATCAGAGCGAACGAGGAAAAACGTTACTCAGTTATACTTGTTTTTGTATCCTTCAGGACACTGCCAACTAAGATTATATGTCAGTTTTTATACATCTTCAGATTTGCAAGAGATCTGTTGTGTGGAGAAGTTGTGTTACTTATAGCTCTATGGCTTTTCCTATTGTCGTACCTCCAACTTTGTTATCAGTCAATGTAGAATTACACAACGAATGCAGACTCTCTCAGACGACCAGAAAACGCACATATCTAATACAGCTTTAGGTCTTAGCAGTGATTCGACGTGGCTTATTGATTTCTCTTCTTTCAAACGGTGTTAGAATTTCTCTGGTTTTCTATTTCAATGCACAATTTCTGCAAACACGCGCACTGGTACAGTAACTTTTAAGCAATGCTTATTCATTGCACGCGAGCGTGCTTACCTCACTGGGCATGTCGGCTAACATCACAAGTAGGAACATGGCACTGAAGAGATGCATTCTTGGCGAAATGATAGCGTCCCAGCCGACACCGGTTCCTGCAGCTCTCCCCTCTGCTCCTCTACCTTATTGGGGCGGTTTCTTCCGATCCAGAGGGATTCCTTTGATGCTGTGTCGGCTGTGCGCCACCAGCCTCATCACCAGGACCCGCTCTATGTTTCGGTAAAACGTTCAGCCACTTCTGTGGAGACGAGACTCTATTGCAGGTGGCAAAAAAAAGCAACAACAAAAAAAAAAGCCCCAAGCTCTCACAGTGGAAAACTCCTCGTATGCTGGGATCGGAGCACGAACAGCGGTCCCCTTCGTCCTGCAATAGAACTGCGACTCAGAGAGGAGAGCGGAGAAGAGTCGCAGAGGTTGGAAGGTGACTGCTGTGCTTGCGAGGTGCAGACGCTAGGAGCAGCATGTCTGTGTACCACAATCCCGGTCTGAGAGGTGCGGGGCTGTGATGCCTCAGAGTGCGTGTGCTCGAGCTCTGTCTCCTGATTGTACGATAGATCACACTAGAAATGTTCCAGATAGATAGATACGCATTGCCATATTTTTTCTAAACTAAATCATTTCTGATCTGATATAGACTATGACACGCTGCGATACAAGAAATCAATTTCCTTAGGCTTGGAAATGTGATGAATATAATTATTGCCTTTGTTATGGATACAGTACAGCTCACCATCTAAGGGAGTTAATGGGTTGACACGTTGATAAAGAGACCATTCTGTGGGCCAGTGGCATGAATTTCCTTTCTTGTTGTAGTTACTTTTGATCCTGAAATTGGTAGGGAAAATGTCACAACCTTTGCTGCTGTGTCTGTCCTCGCTCCTTGATGCAGTCTGGCGTAAATATGCAGCATGTCACCTGTATTCACTCTTTTGACCGGCTCGATGCAGAGCTTAGAAAAATCCCCAACATCAACACATGGTTACTAGGAAGCGTCAGTCCCCCATTGTTTGCTTTGAACACCTGGTAGTAACTTAGGTTTTCTGATTTATAAAACTTTTCTAGATTGATATCTCTTCATCTTTAATTTGGACCTCTTTACAGTGTCATCCTTTGGTGCTTAGGTTTTTTGAGTTCCTTCTGCAGTTTGTTGACCAACACTGTGCCCAGTTGGCTTGCCATCACAAGTTTATCCTTCTCCAGCTGGGCTTTTTAATACATCCTGCATCTTTGTGCCAGAATGCCCAGAGGCTCCCACAGCCAGGACAGATATATAGAACTTCCCAGTAAATCATTTGACCCCTGTACAATACATTTAGTGTCACACATCTGTCTGCTCGCATTTTTCATCATGTTCCCAGTTTATTTCATTTTCCCAAAGGTCAAACAAGTTGTACTTATATTGGAGATAAAACGGTATTCTGACAAATAAATAACCCTGTTGTTCAAGCGGGTCATGGCCGTCAACCTTTGGAACAGTGGGATAAGCTCAGTATAAAGAGGGGAAACTGACCCGAATAGATAGTTGGCTTGTATCTTTACTTATATGTTCATTCTCATCCCAGTTTGGTTCAGCAGTGGGAGGACTTTCCCCACTCTTGATGCTGCCATCAGTGACATGATGCACACTTTCCATCCATCCATCCATCCATCCATCCATCCATCCATCCATCCATCC
>CAJRST010008890.1:11560879-11727494 GCA_907169785.1 Menidia menidia | reverse complement strand
CATCCATCCATCCATCCATCCATCCATCCATCCATCCATCCATCCATTTTCCATACCTTTTATTCCCAACGGGGTCATGGGGGGCGGAGCATACCCCAGCTGACATTGGGCCAGGGGCAGGGTATACCCTGGATACACCCTGGACGGGTGTCCAGTCTATCGCAGATGCTCTCTATTTCACAGGAAGTAAAAACCATGGCGAAGTAAAACGGTTTTGATGTTGTTTTGCAATAGGTCTATTGCATCCCTCCATCCTGGAGGGTGCCTTTGCCTACAGTAGCCTACAAGTAAAGCCTACAGTAAGGCTTGAGTTTAATGGTGAAACCCAAGGGTGCCATGATGAGTAAACGTGATGTTGAGTCATTGCATGGGCCCCAGAGTACAGCATCATTTTTGTACTACATTATGAGGTTTCTGCTTTCGCCTTTTTTTTAATCCTTCCTCACTTCTTCATCAGCCATCTCTTGTTAAGTGTACAACATGAGGCATTAAGGAAGCTCGACAAATGTTTCCAAGGCAAACGCATAAAACATGACCCATTTGTCAAAGATGGAGTGCAATTTCCTCTTCTCAACCCCAATTCAGTCCAAGAAAACCAAGAGAAGGAGAAAATAGACCTCAAGGGCTAATATGTGTTTTCCCAGGCAGGCGTCTCCAAGTCACTTTCTATTTCTGTCATCTCACTGCAGAGTGTGTAGATGTACCTCTGAACCCTCCAGACTGAACTGGTCTCCATTCAAGAGCTTAATTCTGTCTCCGTAGAGTTGTCTTTGTCTCATTCTGTCTTTACCTTTCATCTCCTCAACTATGCAGTTTATTTATTTCCTCTTTGTTTTTCAATTATTGATGAAATTGAAAGACTACTCTCTGTGTTTTCGTCTGCTTTAAGTGCTTGTTTTTTAAAGGAATCCTGGGAATTTAATTAAAAGCCATATACACACAATGTGGCACGCAAACAAAGGCTGAATTTCTGACTTTCTACAAATAGCCTTTTTTCATAAAGACCATTAAGCCTTAATGACTTACATGGGTCTTTTAGTCCAAAAACCATAAAGACTTTAAAGGTCTGAGACTTGGTTTAGCAAAACAGGAACGTCGAACATATGAAGTGAGTAAACTTAATTTGTGAAGCACTGGAGGCAGAGCTGTGTTGTGTTACTTTCAGTGTTTCAATAAATCTTGGGTTCATCAGCCAATTTAGAGACCAGATTGTAGATCAGCATAGAGACATACACAGACAGTCGAATTGGATTTTGTGAAGTTAGAGCACGGGTTTCTAAATCTATTGAGCAAACATTACAAAGCTTATCGTTGTTATTGATCTTTGTAATGATATTGTTGCTGCTGGTGTTGCTGAGTTATTATGGAAGAGAAGCTAAAAACCATATGCTTCCTGAAAGTATCAAGAATCCTGAGTTTATATTAGTTTGTCCGCTGGGCATCAGCAATGTGTAAAGCTTATCCGATGCACAGACTTTACTCCATAATATTACAAATCCCCACCAGCCGGTTGTGCTCTGGCACACTTCTCCACAACATGTCAGGACACACAAAGACGATGAAGCGTTCACCATTCCACTCCTATATCTGCAAGCAAATAAAAAAACATTGTGAAAACATCACTGCAGTGCTCACCTCACACTCATGTGCACCAATGCATGTAGAATAAACTGGCACCAGCAAAAACAAAAAAGCATCTTACTCAGCTCTCCTAAACATGCACTGTCCTTTGCACGGACAGGTTGCTCACCACAACCAGATGATCCACTTCCTTTCTGCTACATCAACCTGCCATTAAATTACAACGCAGGCACTTTATGGATTTTGAATAAAGTCCATGTGAATTAATATGATTTTTTCCTTATTTATACAGATAGTTCAAATTCAAAAATATAAAAACAGCTCTTCAACTCAGGTCTCTTATTTGATACAGATTGAGGAAAACATTTTGGCTAATTGTTTTACTCTTTGGAATCTGGACATCTAAAGCGGTACATGTGAAAACATGTTTGTTGCCATAAAGCTCAAGGAGCCAGTGGGTCAGAGGGTTAAGAGTTCTCTGCTGCCATAGAAAACGCTCTGCTGAATGCCCGGAGGGAAAAGTGTGAAGCTCTCATGGATGCCTGGAGATGGAACTAAACATGGCTTTTCACACCCATCGGGAGCTGCAACACTTTCCAGCCTGTACATGACCAGTGCAACCTGGACAAGGGTGAATTCAGTTCAGAGAATGGAGAAAGGATCCTCCCCTGCTCAGTATCTGCGCCCCGCCACAATTCTGCAGTAAATCATCGGTTAGCATCCAGAAGAAAGGGGATGGCGGTCCCCTGCCGTCAAAGTCTCAGACATAAACAAAAGAGGAGCGACACAGAATGGCAGATTTATGACGATGGTCTGCCAAGAAGCCCATCTTTCAAGTGTAGTCACAGACACAAACACACACAAGATCAAATCTGCTCATCCCTGTCTCCTCTTTTCTTCCATTGGCGTGCCTCTCTGCATTTCCTTCCTTCTCGTATGTCACCCAGAATGAGCAATGCAAAAATTCTCCCTGAGTTGTACTTTGTAGCCCGTGTTCGTGCTTAATTGGATGAAAAGATTATGCATAATGCGAGAAGAAAGACACACGAGGGAACCAAAGTCCATGTCGCCTGCAGCTATCGAAACCAGCAACTATTTGTTGTTGACATTTTTCTCGACTGTTTTTTTTCTGCATCATTGAAATCAAGGGATTTTCTGATTTTTTCATGCATTTTATTTTCCCCAAATGAAGCATGTCTATGCGGCAGAGCTCTTGAGCATCCGAAGATTTCACTCTCCACTGCCACGCTCTTGAGGGGCGAGGGCAAATGTGTGTGAGTACATGTTTTGCCGTGTGCAGGAGGTACACAGCGATGCAGGGATTTTCTGAAGAAGTGTAGAAGTAAAGCTTTGATGTAGGTCTATCTACAGAGTACAGTTGGGCTGTCTCCATTAGGGACATCATGAAGGATGTTTACTTCCATTGCGAATAACCTGCAGCATCAAGCACACATCTTCAGTAGACCTGTTATGATTAACCAAATGTTTGCAAAGGAAGATTGGATCCTAAAATCCAAAATGAACTTGGAAGGGAGCAGAAAGGATAAAGCCTTATTCATTACCTCCAAGGTGTAAGAGTCCTCTGATAAATACTATGTAGGGCATTAAAAAGGGAACTAAAAAGCTTTACAGACGGATGAGAGCTTTGTGTCTATTGTTAAGGTAGAGGAAGGTGACACACCTCATCCCTGGTGTTGTGTGGTGCTGTGATTTAAATTTCAACAACCTTTCGGACAGCTTGTTAAAAGTATGGACTGTATGTCTTAGGTTAAAGTCCCTCAGTGTGCGCATTAATTTCTATTCCGTTTCAGGTTTTTTTCCCCGTACCAGTTCATATGTGAAACCATGACAGGGAATAAAAGGAGTGAGGGTGAGATAAAGAGCTAGACACTAGTGGGATAAAGGAATGGTTTTACATAATTAAGCAGATAGAAGTGATTACAGCAGCTTATACACAGAGCACGAACTGCGCACATTCAGCCTCATTATGAAGTCAAAGACTCCAAACTGTCGCTGATGGCTTAATTACAGTTCCACAGTGGAACAAATGCTAGAGCCATTACAGCAATTCACGAACCTTTTCCTGAATACATTCACATAGGAGGTGCTTTCTTTTCTCCCTTGTTTGGTTTAGATTTCTATTCCTACCCACTTTCATCATAGTTATGTCACTATCCTCTGCTCCCGATCAAAGCATAATTCATCATTCACTTCTGGGACTCTTCTATCCAGTCACGTAGAAATAAAAGGAGAGAAAAATGTATATTTCATTCAATGCTTCCTCAGCAGCCTCAATTCTTGAATGCTTAGAGGAGTCTCTCGCAGGGCTGTGAAATCTTAGTGGTGTAGGAGGCTCAGGTTGTCCCCCTTGGCCTTCTAAAAATCCACAGAGGTAGGCCAGCATGCAGCTGATTGTGGACTCAGCACTTCTGAGAAGTTACTGTCTGAAGCCAGGCAGTTTATATTTTCCCTTCTGCCTCTGCATTATTGAGTCAAGGGACTGCTGGAAGCCTGGCGCTGGACACGGCTGAGGGGTAACATGTAGATTTGATGAATCAATACATTGCAGTGACGCTTTAAGGAGGAGAGGGCAGTGGAAAAAGTCACTGGTCAGGATGGGATCAGACCAAAAAAAAAGAGCAGTGACTTCTTTCTTTATGTGTCAGCTACTATATGTATTTAGCAACACATTATGGCAGGATTCCCAAGAAACTTGCTATAAAGTGCATATTACAATTATATACACATACACACAAAACACACACACACAGATACAAAACACACAGAGCCATGCTCCCTCCCCCGAAGGCCTTCATTAGATAAAAGGAAAACAGCTCTTTCCAGAGCTGCAGTGCAATTATTCAGCGTAGTCAACCATGTCTCTGTGTGACAAAGCAAATTGCTTTTTCAGTTTCTGTTCCCGATACAGATAGAGCTCTCAAAATCTGAGGGGAAGCCTCGCATCACTGCTCTCGATACTGCAAGAGATACCGACAGTTATTTACCCCCACTGTGAGTGTTCGTGTTTACCCATCAGATGACTTCATACATGCCTGGACATTGTGTATTTGTGAGCAGACAGCACTATTTCGTTAAACATTGTGTTGTGTGAGAAACGACTGTTTTCCTTTTTGCATGTCGGAGATAAATGGCTTCATTGATGAAGGTCTGATGTGATACGTTACGTTAAGAGATAAAGATTTGATGTTGTTACCCTCATGCACGTTGTTTAGTTGTCAGTTTACACAAAAGCAGGCAGCTGAAATCGTTCTACCTCATGCTTCGTGACAAAAGAGGAACCTCGCACCAAGCTTTTGTTTATTTGTCATTCTATTTTCTGTGACATGTAAAAACTTCAATCAATCAATTTTTTTTAACCAATTCCATCAAATTGTCCAAAGTGTTAGGTTTTACTTTTCTGTGGGAGCTGAGTCCTTCTGAAAGAAACTGTTGAGCGGATTTGTATAAAAGTTGCCCGAAAAATACATCAACACTTTCTCAGGACTGGCAGATTATTATCCCTCCCTTCATGTTAGGGTGAGCGAGAGAGGTCTTCATGGCCACTGACTCCATATTTATCTTATCCCCCACACCTTCCAGAGGCTCCAATCAATAACCAGGGACTTGGAGTGAGAAAGAGAGACTGAGGACAAGTCATCTGGAGTGAGGCAGAAGGAAGCAAGCACAAGGACAGAGCAGAGCGTGGAAATGTAATTGTGCTGCCTGCTAGTTTGTGGCCAAACACCGGGAGACAAATGTTCATGGTAAACTTAAAAAATCTTTTACATGATTATGGACCATGTCAATTGGATTTGAAATGATTTTCATGTCTGTACAATACTGACCATATCATGTTAGTCAAAAGGAATCTTATCTTACTATTATTCACCTGATGAATTTGGAATAAAGATAAAGAGCAGTGAAATTCTTATTTTCAGTATAATTTTTTGCTTGTGAGTATATATACATATACATATATATATATATGTATGTCAAAATATTCCAAAACCGAGTTGCTGGTTAGACTGTTGTCATAGAGACAAAGTTGTCATGCCAACAAGCTGGCCAGTGTTTACTATGGACAAACAAAAGATAAGGTGGATTAGACCATAGACATGCCATAACTTTGCTGTTGAATGATTAGGTGGCGGTTCTTTTGAAAATCAGTCACTACTCTCATTGCAAGAGCACAATACCAGGACACAAGTTTCATTTGTATTAATACATATTTGAATAAATCTGGGTAAAAGACAGAGAAACAAAAATATCAAATAGTTAGCGGCAAAAGCGAGGAGAACTTTATAGATTTCATTTCCAGTTTCCCTGCTAATTACTACAGAGCTCCGCGTGGGCATTTCAAAATACTCCCCATTTATGCCCGTATGTGGCGTCCATGTGTGCCTAGAATGTTGGATCAATTTTATATTGATGCAGCCTCAGATTGTGCAAGGGATAGAGGGATGAAGGAAGACTGGAAGATGGAGTGAGATTGATACCAACAGGAAAGCTATATGGGATGACCGAAAGAAGAAAATACTATTTTAAAAAACAGGCTTGGCACAGACTGATCTTAGATTGAGAAATGTTAAAAAGAGGCTGACAAAATTGGAGGACGTGGATGAAGGAATATAGAAGAAGAGTAAGACTGAATGGTGTTGGGCTCCTTGGAACCCAGTGACCACTCCAATTATTGTCTATTTTCTTCAAAACTTGTTGGAGTTATTGTGCATCAGTCCCTGGGGCCCCAAAACGCCCCTCATTTTCTCTGCGATTCATCTCCACTCCATCCTCCCCTGTCTTTTACATATAAAACACTTTTTTCAATTATTCCAACGACATTCATATCTGTATTATTGGACGCTTCGGCCTATTCCAAGTGACTGCTCATTTCTCCCCGCTCAAATGTGACTAGAATCAATCCAGGCTCAATCCAAGATGGGCTGGAAGAGTGAATGTGTGGGCTTTTGTGTGTGATCACCCTCTGTGTAGCTGTGTGTTTACTATGATTGAAGATAAGATGCACAGCGAGACTAGAGACAAAAGGCAAAAATCATAGAAAAGGAGTTTGCAAATAAGTGTTTGTGCGTGTTTCTGTGTTTCAGAGAACAAAGAAGGGGAGTTTGTGTACGGTGTATATAGATGTTTCCCACTCATCCTTACCTTGCTTTTTGCTTTTGTGTTGAACACCGTGGCTTATTTGGGACCAAACAAGCCTTCAATGACTACAATGCACATGTCTGTCTCTTGCAACTGATTAGAAGCAAAAGAGCATTGTATCTCATGACTTTGTCTGAAGCTGCTGGTGTCTGCAGTTATCTGAGATGATTAATCCTTTGCTTTTGGTTGGCTGTAAGAATGGCAACAGCTTGAGTTTCACATGGATGCCTTAGAGCACTTCTGGCATATTAGAAGTGAGAAAGTATTAGCTGCCCACAGTGTCTTACACAAAGTTTGGATGATATATTAATATATCTTTGGAGCTTGTAAAATATTACCCCCATTGCCAGTCTGAGCTCAATAAACCATCACGTTGAAGTGAAAACAAGATGAGCCATTTGTTAGAAATCAACCAAGTTGTTACTTTATGTTTATCTACATTCCAAAAGTTGAGAAATTCAGCTGAGATACTTTATTTGTTAACTGATGTCAGAAGTTTAAACTACTGTGGATTTTTTGTATTCATACTCATTCCTGTCTGTTCATCACAAGAGGGTGAGGCATTAGCCAGAATTTGGAACGAGAACTAGAAAGTGCATCAGGGATTTAGGGACTCTCTGCTAAATGCCATCTCATTAAAAGTCCGAGCAGCTATAGCACCAGTATACAAAGGTTAATTAACACTATAAACAACGTTGTGCTCAGCTGTCTTCCAAACCAGATGATCTTACCTGGAAAATGCCTTTCCCTATGTCACATACCTTACTTGTTATTTAATTAATTTCACAGTCCATGTTGTTTGTTCATAATCTTGCTGATTGTGGATCTTCAAAAGCCTGAATTTGGTCAACATTTTGGGCAAATTAAAGTCTGCGTTTCCGCCTACCAGAACAACCTTTATTCTCACGCGTTTCCTTTAAGAAGCCTTTCGGTTTAATAAGGAAGTACTAGTTGGCCCAGTAACACACAGCTCCTTAAACTACAAATGCGTTCATGACGCATGTTCAAAACCAAAATTTAACAATGGGTTTTTCATTCCTGAATAAAATAATAACACGATAGCATTCTACTAAATACTTTTGTCACCTTTTCTCGGGATATAATGTCCCAGCTTTGGTAAGAAATACACTTATTTACTAAAACACCAATAATTCCATGGACATGCTTTTAACAATTTACAAGTAGATGTTCTCATGGCCACCAAAGCTTTATTTGCTTCTAAATAAATATAGGTTCCAACATCCATTGAACACAGACATTAAAATGAAGTAATTGATCTGAACAGCAATTAAGATGAGGTCCAGAGGTGTTGGCACCTCCACATGTACAAAATCTTTGTTATTTTTGTTATTTTAAATGATTTCTTCTTTTAGTTTGTATTGTGTAAAGTCTGTTTCCTTGCCGTCTCACCATTTTCTGAAATTCTGATTTAAGCTATAAATAAATCATACAGATTAATGTGGATCAAAGGAAAACACACATGCATTATTTTTGATGGCTGTAATGAAAACAAAAAAGGAAATAAATTATGAATTCTGTAGATATCTGTGAATGATGCTTATTTGAAAAAGAAACAAAACAAAAACTGACAGAGTAACTGCAGGTATAAATTCTCTTCCCAGTCCTACTGACAGATTTATTCATGCTTATTGAGTTATAACTGTCTTGACTGGCAATGCCTGTAAGCTATGATCAAAACCAAATCCACTTGCACGGAAGTCAATACATTTGTGGTATGACAGAGAAAACTGCAGAATTCGATACAACCAACACATTCCTTGCGGCAGACTTTTTATTGTAATTCACTATGAACAAACACAGGACACCATATAGAGAAATTACATTAGTGAAATAGGTACTGATGTGAAGGGCTGAATTAGGGTTAGTAATGAAACGATTTAGCAGGCTTAAGTGAAAGGATGAGCTGAGAGTTGAATAAGGATGAGTAATGAGTGTTGAGCAGCCTGGAGAGGGAAGAAGGGTCGGAACCAGCACATCTCACAGAGCCCTGGCTTTACTTACTTACTTGTGATTCCTGCATTATGAGAGGAGAGAGGGAGTGGTTTCTAGGAGCAGGGGGTGTTGAGAACTATATCCTGCATTTTATGCCCTGATTGTGTTGTTGAGTAGTGAGAATGACAACAGGAACACTATCTTGGTACATGTCAAAGTCACAATGCATCCAAGAGTTTGAACTCGCATAGGCGGGTTTTGCTTCACGTGCTGTTTAAAGTGCTTGTATTCTATCTTGAATTAAATAATCATTGAATTCACAGATTTGTACGCGATGCTATCAGCTGCAGGCATTTCTCTGTGAGTAGTCATCCTATTGTCTTAGCTTTGAGTAATTGTGATTCTCGTCCTCCTGTGGCATTGTCGTCTGCAGCTGGTTTCTTGTTACTTGCATCAGTTTCATAAGATTCCAATTAAAATCCCTCTATCAATTTGGAGGACACCACTAACATAATTCTTTACCCCCTGTGTGTAGGTCCTAATGTCAATTGACAAGCAATCCTAAATCTAATTTACACATTCCGTCAATATGGTCTCACCATAATCCTATACCTCAAAGTGCTTGCGTCATTTTGTTCAATGGAATTCTCAACTATCCTCTAAATCTTTTTCGGGCATTCAGAACCTGTTTATTCTTAATGCAGTGAGCAGCTATTTGAGCAAACAAACACTGGAAGAAAAATATGTTTTTTCTTCCAGTGTTTGAAGAAAAAAAAGCAACCTACAATGTTTTTAAAGTGTTATAAGTTACTTTATTTTTTCTTGTTTTATACATTATAAAAGTCTAAATTGTAACACGGCAACATCTTTGGAGCGGTGAATCAATCATGTTTCAGCAGTAATCAATGCGCAAGATGAGTGTGTGTTTTTTCTCCAAAGTAAACTGATAATGGATTTCAGTGATGTGTTGATATCTACATGTAAATGTACATCTCCAAAAAGATTTAATTAGTTCAAAGTCAATTATTCCTAAATACAGTATATTGTTGAAAAGCCTACTTTACAAATCCCTCAATATCTATAAACAAAATGCCAAAATGAAGGTAAGACAGGTGGTTAATATCAACAGTTTGAAGGCATTTAAAGGGGGGATATCATCTTTTCTGTAGGCACTACATAAAGCTCAATCTTTTGGACCTTTTGCACTTTTGGCCTCATTCAGTATTTACACGGAACGTGTTTCCATATTCACTTTGGCTCCTGTCCCTGTGGGAGACGTGCAAGCGCACAGGTAAAAGACATGCTGCACAGCGGTCACAGGGGACCCAGATGAAGAGAAAGTGAACTCTGTTTATTTGTGAACAAATCTGCGTGGGCTTGTGTGTTTGTGTGCGCATTTTGGGGCTACTGTGCGTGTAAACATAGGGGAGGAACTGCCGTTCCAGTCTGCTGGCTGACAGACAGTCTTGTGGTTAATGAGCAGCTGTCGGCCATCACTATTCATGAGCCCTGTCACTCACCTTCTCTCTCAAAGCACCGGCACCTGAAACCCTCCAGTCTCTCATTAGCACTGCGGCAAGACAGACATGCACACCTACATAGAGGCTCCATTGTAACCACAATCATTCTCTGACATGACTACTTGCATGTAATGAAATAAAACAAGTCAGAAGGTTCAGGGCAGGCCGGATCATCAATGGAATTCCAATTCAGCCATTGTGGTGTGAGCAGCGTAAGTTCATTCGAGAGGCGAGACACTCAATCAGAAGATCACTGCTCTTTCATCTGATGCTGGAAAAGGCACACAGATGGGACTTTACTAGAAATGACTGTTTGATGTGTCCTAGAGGAAATCGAAAGAGAACAGCGGGTTTGAATAAAAACCTCAGTACAAGCTCTTCTATGTGGAGCAGTCAAGCAAAATATCAGAATTAAGCTTGTTTTTTTTTTCCTCGTCCTGGTTAGGAACAGCATTTTCTGCTGATGTGCATCATCCATTTTCCTGAGAATATCAAAAACCTTCCTGATGATAACTGCAAGAGAAGCCAGAGGACATGCAGCTTTTAAACTAACCTTTTTTATAGTTAAAAAAGAGATTATTCTGAGTTGTTCTAAAATAATCAAAAGACAAAGCATGAAAATGTGTGACCACTCAGCACTAATTCAGAATAAAGCCTAATGGCCTTGAAATATCAAAAAGCAGATTTGTATTGTACACTGTATTATAAACAGTAAGTGTAGCAAAAGGGATGTGCGTCTGATTCCAAAGGCCTTATTCATTTTGCTGGGATGAATACTGAGATTATGTGACACCGGCAATTTACTCAAAAGGCAGAAAATATATTGCACCACCATAGGCTTTTATGCTCATTCAAACCTCACAGAAAGTATTCTGTCTTTGCAGTTCACCACTGTTTTAGGAGATTTATGAATAGCTTCCAGATGCCAACGAAAACTGCCAGTTCTAATTTTCTGTGATAGAATAAATACCATGTCAATGTCACTGCTGATACAGGACAGGTGCATAAATCATTCAGAAAAGGAGACAAAACAAGGATGGGTGGTTAGGAAGGAAAGTTAAGGAAAGGAGGTGATGGAGTGAAAGGAAAAGAGAAAATTGGGATTTGTGTTCTTTTAGGACTACAGACAGGGGCAGCCAGACTCATTGACGTGAATGGAAACGATTAGTTTCCCTCTCTTTTCAGCTGAGGTCTGAGCCAGTGTAATCCCACAGCTGAATCACTCACTCTGTCTTTTGCTCACACTCCTCCCCGCCAAGCCTGATTTATGGGGAAAAATCATTTCTATTGAGTGATTGGGTCATGCAGCAACACTTTTCCCATGCACACTCTTACTCACTGACAAATCAGAAATACATCCATACACACAAACACACACGTCCCCTGTGTATTCATGCTTCTTGTCATGATTAGACATAGAATTGTTCATTAACATTGTCTACCTTGGATTTATGAACAGCTGTTCATCTTTAAATTTGAATGACAAATAAATAAAAAAAATCACAGTCTAGCTATCGATTGCTACTCTCTTTTTTATTGTTTCTTCTGCTTTTGCTGTTCTTCATGTCCCCTTTCGATTAAGTGAATAAGACGTTATTGATTATTTTTGACTGTCTGGGAGAGGCTTGCAAAGAGCTTTGTTTTCCCTGTATTGAGGGCTAAGAGAAGCAAGTGTGGTGTGACAGTTGCAGTGTTTGCAGTCGTAGAAGTCGTTGTGAATACTGAGCGCTGCAGCAGACGGCAAATTGTATGTTGGTGTTGGAGGTGGCGGGGGTGTTCTCAAGCTGCGTGTTCAAATCTGCGCTCTCCGTCTGCTAGATAATCATCTGACACTCGATCAGACACACAGGGCCTTGGGCTTCAGAATCACCACTGAGCTACTTGTCCACTCGGTCAGGACTTTCTATTTCCCTCCCTCATCTTCAAGCTGTTTTTTTCACTGCTTTACTAATGTTATCTTTGTTGATAAGCGCTTGATGGAAAGCAGCATCTGTGGAAATGACTCCCCCTACCCTTACAAAGATAAAGGAGCTGTGGATGCGACCTGGCAGGAGAGGTGCTTCTTTGCACACTAATAAGAGAACCCCTGCTCAGCCCCCAATGCCGATGATTTCACATCCCCACATAAGCACACGTCCAGGCACATGCATCACAGAACGTTTTCAGCACAAGCTGAGGGATGATCTGAGCAATTCCCCACCCTTGGCACGGTACAAGATGCTAAAATGAGAGCAGCGTGCAATTCATATGCACATCAGTGGTTTAAGAAATAACGTCTGCTATTGCTTTGCTTTGACACAACATTGCTAGATATGGGGACGTTTTGAGGCCGAGGGACTGTTTCTTCAGTCACCCTGAAATGTCAAAATTCCTGCTCCATATTTCTAATTAATCTCAACATCTCTTTAATTTGTTCAATTCTCACTGTTACTCTGTGACATGTTAAGCTTAATTCAAATCAGCGACACAGGAGAGATGCAGAGGAACAAGATGACTGGAAATAGGGAGAGCAGGGAGAGGAGACGGTCCACAGAACCAGCAAGATTTGTATCTAACATTATCAGCTCAAATGAAACATAGATATGAGAGTCATGGAAGACAGAATTCTTAAGAGAGAAATAGAAAGCACTGAGAGGGAACAATGGTTTAAGCACCACGATCCTCCAATCATCTTTCAGTCCAGGGTGCATACTATGGATCTATGCCTCTGGGTTACACTAATGTACTCCTCCATCTTAAAGTTGCTATGGACTATGGACTCTCAATTCTCTGGAAATCACTAATGGAGCTGTGAGCAATCCAGAGCTAGCTTGCTAAAACTGCACTTATCATTTACGAACAGTAAATCTTATCCAGTGAGGGTAAATGCGCATCAATACCTTATAATGTTCACAGATAACTTTGTTAAAATCTGTCACCCCATATTTGCAGCAGCAGCTATACTATGAGAGTAATAACGTTCAGCCCAGTTTGCATTGGAAAAACAGCACAACAAAAAGTTTGTCATCAAGAAAGTGTACTTTTATGGCTAACAGTTTTATGTAACAAAACCATGATGCTGGCAAATGCTTGTTAGAAAAGCCAAACCTTTCGATCTCTGAAATTTTGTCTCACAATGTTACAGCAATGCAGGTCACTGCTGGATGGAATGAACAAAGGAAAAGGGAGTTGTATGTGGAAATACTATGTTCACAGTCACTCTGGGGTTTTGTAATCATTACTTTTTTGAAATAGTGGAAACAGATGACCTTTCCTGGTCGAACGCTTAGTGTGTTTAAATTTAATTGAGAGTAGGGAAAAAGAAGAAAAACATGGTAATCTTAATTCTGCTAATGCTAACCTTGAGCAATTATCCCCAAAGAGAATGAAAGCGACTTGTCTGTGTTCATGAATGTATGTGCTTAGCAACTACCTAAGTTGGAACATTTGATTCAGTTTGTTTCACATAAACACCCAGTGGCATCGCCGGCCAAAAGCCCACAGCAGTATTTCTTATCTTCGCCCATCTCATTACTGACCTCTTCTAATGTTCTTACCATCTATCTTTCCTTGAATCAATCTCTTTAGCGCCTTCCCTCTTGTGAAGTGAAACAAAGCTAATTGAAATAAATGAACTGGAGAATAAATCCATGTGGATTACATTGATTGTGTGTGGTTTCATACTTGCATAGGGAACGTTGTAAAAAACTGGTAACGAAAGGGCTTCTAGACTGCAACTTGTCATTAACAACCACATAACGTATTTTAAGCAGGTTGTAGGTCTATGCGGGAAACAGAAAAGAGATTATTTATCTTGTGGGTTTTTATTTGCACATAAATTTTGACAAATAAACTTGCTGCCATTCAGGCAGCAGTTATTGTTCATAAAGTCCTCAGAATAACTGTACAGCATATAAAATAAGTACAACACTATACAAATGAAGGGCAGTGTGTGTCAAGAGAGGAAAGGATAAATTGTACTGCTTAAATGCAATGAAATAAATAGAACACGGGGACAGAATGACATGATTACACATGTTGTGTGCACACTCTACCATTCGAATCAGGGGAGGTAGTTACAGTGCTGAGAAATTTAATTTGCTGGAGGGAAAACTAGGCAGAAAATGGAATTCACATACATAAGTCTCACCAGCTCTGTGGTATTTCACAGTTCTATTTGCCAATTCAAAAAAGGCTCTTAGGGGTAATATGCAGAAACAGGCTGCAGCATTTGCATCACCTAAAAACAAATCCTGAATAATGCAGTTTAATTTGTAAAATGATATGATAGGGATTCCGCTGAGATGGGACAATGTTAATTTTACAGCTAAACAGAACAAATCAATCTTTCAAAACTTGACTGAATTGCAGTCTTAATAATACATTTGACTCTATGAAAAGAGCTGTCTGAGTTGATATTTAATTTCTTATGAGAGAAAATCACTGTGAAGGCAAAGTGTAAGTGTGGTTTAAGGGTGGATTTTCCCTTTAAAGCAATCAACCATGTTGCTCTGAACTGTTCTTTGCTTCGTTCTATTGGCCCTGTGGAAATAACACAGTCAGCCAGAGGATGTGCAAAAACCAAGAAACAAGTATCTTACCTCCGAGGGTCTTTTGTACTGTTGAATAAAGCAATAACCCTCTCAATCTCTAGTACTATGATCATACCCACAGAAACACAAATAGTTTCACAAATATAAAAGACTCATCTATAGCACCACTGAAGGGCAATTCATACCAGGATAAAGGCATCTCTGTTCATAATTCTGCATTTAAAAAAATCTTTGAATAAGTCACCACACTTGACAGGAGAACATTCTAATTGGTACAGTTACAATATCCGCAGCACAGGTGCTGGAATATGTCATGATAGCAAGTGCATACCACTGCTAAAATGATGTTACATACATACTGTGGTTTGTAGATACAGGGAGGGCTCAAAGACCATATTACCAAGCATATGAGGGAAGCAGAGAATACAGAAAAATAACCTTAGTCATTCAAGTAAGTGTTTGGCTCAATAACTAGCTACACCTTATGAACACAAAACAAGATAATTCATTGAACAAACTGCTGTTGAAAGGTAAAGAGCGCAATTTATCATCTTACTCACAAGAAATTAATTATTCTGGTTTTGTGGAATTAATGTGCTGGGGTAGTTCACAACTGCTCTGGAATTGTCATTAGATTGAAATCTATCTGCAATATAAATTAATATGATTGTGACACTGATTTATTTAATCTCAGTCTTTGAAAATTGTAAGGCAGGAAGTAGATGTCTATGCTATCCAGTCACTGACATGCCCTGGTCAGTAAGACAGATCTTGTTTATGGCTGGTCATTGTTAAGTGGTGTGGCCCTCTAGAGGATTAAATATAGCCCACTTAAAAAAGGTAGATAATCAAACAACAAAAGCAAAAAAACAAAAAACAGAATTAGATATATCTAACTGTAATGATTCCCTTTGGTATATTGTGTTTTGTTCCAGCTGTAGCATATCCTCTTTCTTGCTATTGTGCTATAGTTCTTACTCTTGGAAATTGAAAGAAAATATTTCATTGACTGTTTAACAATCCCAAATAAGACACCAATAACCCATCACATACAGGAACATAACAATAAATATTGAGTGGCAGTTCAAGTCCAGTTTCTTTGACTGAAAACTTCCTGTGAAGGTCTTCATATGTACTCGTTCCTGTCAAGATGTTAGCCGTTGAAGCATACTTGTCCGACTTGGAATCCAAATTTCTGGCTGTTGCGACCAAAATCTGCTGGTGCCACATCTATAATAGGGAGTAGCTCAGCCGAGGGGGAGTTAATCTCTAAAATGGTCCTCTCCTGACCTTTACGGAACTGGAAAATAAATATCAAGATCATTGTCAGAATCTTATAGCTATTAAGTAGATCCTTCCATTTCATTTCAGATCAGATGGTTATCCACATACTGAATTCAGCTAACAACAAACACATTATACTCATTAATGCTAATTCTCATTTGTTCAGCTTGTCTTTTTCCCAGATGCATAGCAGACTGACCTGGCATCCATCATGCACTGCTGTGATGAATGGGCTTTTGGCTTGTGTCAGCTCCTCATCATTGCTACCACGGAATCGGAGGGCATGCTGGTATGAGAGGGAGGTGCTGTCAAACCAACCCACTGAGTTCTGACAGGTATAGGTGAAGCTCTGCTTGGCTGTGGCACTTAATAATTTCAAGAAGGTCAGCTGAACTACATGAACAGGGTTCCCATTCCTGTCGATGTAGGAGAACTGAAAGACACACAAACATAAGGTGGCAGAGAATGTAAAATGTGATTCTGCTCTACTTAGCAACAGAGTTAGATTAATTTATTTTATTATTATAAATGGTCTAATGAAATATTTCTATTCTTATTTTCTAATTCTAATTCATTTCCATCATTGAAAACAAAAGTAGACCTTTTTGTGCTTGAGCTCACCAAAACAGTGTGTGTAAGATAACACAAACAATGACTTCAAAGGAAGAAAAATACAGATAACAAACAGATATAGTCTAAAATGTTGTGTGAATCTTTCTAACTGATGGAATCAACTGTTGACAATAGAGATAAGCTTCATTGCACATATTCAAATAATTTAAATAATTAATAGAGAATTATACTTATGGCAGATTTACAAAACATTTACGCACAGTAATGCACATAGTAATGTCATGGATGTACAGACACAGGCATGTCAATAAAATCAACCTTGTGCATGAATATTTGTCCTACAATCTTGCTTGCTTTAAACTATTTAGCTGAGGAAAATTAACTTTTCATAGGTGAGGTCTGATTTTTTTATTTATGTGTATATTGTACCTGTTTGCCCTTCTTGTATTGGCTGTACCAGCTTCCTGGTTTCTCTTTGCTCCATGCTGATAGTTTCACCTGGACATAAGGAGGACAGAACGGAGATGTAAAAAGATCTAAATATATCAAGATACAAATGAGTTCTGTTCTAATTTAATTAGACAAGGTCTGTTGTATATGGGGCTGACTGAATGAGATTGGAGGCTTACCCTCTCAATCCTGTTGTCAGGGTAGAGACAGGTCTGTCCATCGGCTGTGAAGTTACAATAAACCTTGATAGAGTCTCTATGACAACCCTGATTGGGATCAATCCAATAGTCTCCTAAAAACACCAAACAATGACACTGTGAACAAAGGTAAAGCAATAAAACAAAAATATCTAAGTGATGTCCGATTTTTAATCTTTTTAAAAATTATTTAATGAAACTTCATTGGTCGTAAATAGCCTTTATAAAGCTGATTTTGCAAACCATCTTTGTAGTCAGGGTGAATCATCATGAGCTCTTTGCAGGTACGAGCAGGGCTCTCAAAGGTTCCAAGAGGTCTCCTCATAAGCTCCACTTCATTCTTCATTGAAGAAAGGGTAGCAAAAACTTCCTCCATTCCTTCGGCATCCTCCAGGGGCTGATCTCCTTGCAGAAACACTTCCGTGTCCAAAGCTTCATCCCCCTCCCTGGATGCATCTTTTGTTTGATCTGTATGCCTTCGTCTCTTTCGCCTGCCCTCCCTAATTGGTAGGGGTTGAACCATAGTGGCAGGGGCTCCCTAAATATATCACAGACGAGTGACAAAAGTGATCACAGGTAGCTAAAGTTGAAAATTTGCAGTGATACAGCCATGAAATGGATCAGTAGATGCACTTACAGGGGGTCCTGGAGGACCAGCAGGGCCCGGATCTCCCCTGGGACCGACCACACCCTGGACAAAAGAAGAGGACAAAGGATTTTGCTATCAGATCTTACCTGGACCATACCCCGTGCCTTATGTCTCATTGCTGACTTTATCCAAGCAAATACAGCATGACCAGTGCTTATAGGATTATACAGCTGTGTGCATCCGTACTTTGTGGTAAAAGCCCCAACTCTAAACGCCCACACAAAGCAAGTATGGCTCTCCAACAGGCTTTTACATTCAAAGACATTCAGGAAACACAGTAAAGCATTGCAATTAGAAAGCATGGAGCATTTAAGCCAACAAACATAGTTTCTCCTCTGTGCAGAGCGTATGTTCCCTGCAGCTGCTTTCTAAGAGGTGTGAACAGAAATGGCAATGCATAAAGAAGAGAGATTACACAACTCACCAGCTCTCCCTTCGATCCTTTCTCCCCAGCAGCTCCCTAAGAGTGGTAATGAAGAGTAGGTAAGCATTAAAAACACCATGGGAAGCATACCAGCTATTAAAGATAAGAAAATGAACTAATTACTCAAGTTAATACGGGAAAATATCAATTAAAAGTAGCTTGTGGGCTATGTGGGTTATCATTACTCCATATTTTTTATATTTTAAAGTCGTATAAAATCATTCACATTGATTTGACATTGAAAATAACACGGCCTGAGTAAAAATTTGCATATTGTGATTTTAACACTCAAGTCTTACTCAAAGAACAAAGAAAAAAGGGTAACTAGTAATCTACTAATTAAAGACAGCAGCATTTCCACTTACAGAGAATCCTGGTGGCCCCGGTGGACCAGTGGGACCAGCTGTTCCAGTCACTCCCTAAGTATGAGCACAATCATGTCTTGTTACGGAACTTCACTTTCTTTACCAAACATGTATTAGGTGCACCATGATGCAGCCGATATACCTCATCTCCCTTAGGTCCTTGTAAACCCTGGTTTCCTGGCAGGCCTCTATCTCCTTTCTCACCAGGTTCTCCTGGGGGACCAATTAGACCAATCAACCCACCATGACCCTGCAGAGAGAGACATAGTTCATCGCTGTTCATTCGCCTGTATCATACTGGTGCAGAGTTCTCACTATAAAGGCCGAAACACTTACTTTTTCTCCTTTACTTCCAGAGTCTCCTTTTAGTCCTGGAAGTCCTGGTGGTCCCTTTGAGCAATGCCACACATTAGAGAGATCAAATCAAACTCTCCATGGTGTTAACCCTATTAAACATGTATGTATTCGATTGATTTTTGTACATTATAGTTACTCCACAGAACCCATTCCCAGCTCTATGTGATGGTCTTACCATTGGTCCTGGAGGTCCAGTTTGTCCAGATGGTCCATTCAACCCATGTTCACCCTGTAAAAACAGAAACAAATGTGCTACATATAACTATGATGAGCTCTTCAGAGCTTCAGGTGATGGGATATGTTTTGTTTGTGTAAAAGCAATATTTTCTATCTCAAGTGCTCATACTAACCGCTGGACCAGGAATGCCTCGAAGCCCTTCTGGACCAGGCCTCCCTGGCTGCCCTTGGGGTCCTACTGGGCCTGTCTTCCCCACTGAACCAAGAGCTCCTGTCATCCCCTTAAAGCAGGAGGACCAAAATAAACAAAGAAAACACATTAGGAGGAAAAAAGAATGAAAAATAAGGCCTACTTGAAGGGCACATCATACAGTCTCTGAGCTCTGCGTTCTTATCCTTACTTTGCTTCCTTTCATCCCTTGCTTCCCTTCTTTTCCTGCAGCTCCAATATGACCCTGACAGAGACAGAAAGCAATGTGGTTGTGACGATAAAATGAGCAGAATTACACAAAATGGCACATGTATGCGCATACATATAAGATGTTTAGAGAATATCAATCTCACCCTCCGACCTGGCGGCCCTGGCGGGCCAGGTTCTCCCGAGGCCCCGGAGGGTCCCTGTCGAGAACAGAAAAAGCTACAGCAAAAATATATTTGCACCAACAAAAAGACAGTGAGGGGAAATCCTGAAATAGTGTTGCCATGCCACAAACTTTAGCCGAGTTGCAAAAATTACTTACGGCTTTCCCAGGCTCTCCGTTGTCTCCTTTTGGTCCATGTGCACCATCTATACCCTGAGTGATGTAAATGTAATTGTAGAAAAATTAGCAAAAGAGAGGCATACATAAAATGAAAAGATTATAAAGGAATACAAAAACAAAACATGATCTCACATTGATTCCGGGTTCTCCAGGGGGCCCCGAATCTCCAGGGAATCCAAGAGGACCCTAAGAGTACAGGTAAATAAAATAGCATGTTCAAAGACATTAAAAGACCGACCTACTGACTTGGAAAATATGAGCAAGAAAATGTCACTGGTCTACTCACAAGGTTGCCCTTGGGTCCATCCTCTCCTGGTACTCCCCTCGATCCAGGAGGACCAGCTGCTCCGGGGGGACCGGAGTCACCCTTATCCCCCACATCACCTTTAGCACCCTGGTGCATCGGCAAAATAAAATTGTAGTAAGTTTGAACAGACTTAAATACCAAACCATGTGCATTTAGCAATAAAAAAGGTAATATGAAGGCGAAGTGACCTACAGGGATGCCAGTCTCCCCCACTGACCCAGGGTCTCCTGCCTCTCCATCCTCACCCTGACAGAAACATCATATTTGGCAGAATGAAAAAACAGATTAAAATAGTAAAGCGTGCATACAACACAAAGCACCATTTTTTGCACGTGTAAATAATCACTATTTGATTTGCTGACCTTCTCTCCAACAAGTCCAGGCTGACCAACTCCTCCCGATAAACCAGGAGGGCCCTGTGGCACGAGGTGAAAGAAACAGCTTTGACTAAAACAAGGGCAAGCTTTAAATATTTATTTTACTTCTGAGAATCAGATTGTGAAGCATTGTGGTGCATTTGCTTGTCAGCACCTTTGCCCGCAGAATGCTGAAACTGGAACAAAATACAGCGACACAAGAAAAATACTGGGTGTCAGTTTTTGCAAGAAAATCGGATGAGGATATTGTCTAAATCACCAAATGTTATTTTTTTCCCCCATCTTCCAGCCAGTTTGCTTGTTTGTGTGTGCATATACTGTATATTGGTATATAGTGTCCCGAGATGAGCCCAGAGAGTTCTGTATTCAGCAGAATACACAAATTAAAGGGATGAGCACAGCCATGCATTTCTGCTGAGGCCCAGCTGTCAACTGCTTCCCTCACAAGGAATCTAACCCTTTTCACTTCTTTTTTAGTATTCCTATATTAATCCATCTCTGGACTGTTTCCTACAATGAAGCCCCAGTGAGGCTCTCCCAGCTTTTTGCAGCTCGTTGCTGAATAATTGACCATTATGAGAGGCTGCAGAGGGACAGCCATTACCAGAGGTAAATATAACTGCCTCTCAGGGATAATAGTCTCATTCTTCTCAATGATTCATAAAGCAGTAAATATAACTTTCATGGGGATTATATTCTAATGTTTTTTAATAATTCAAGTTTAAAAGCAGTGGAAGGTCTGCAGCAAGACGTGCAGAGCAGACGAGAGGTTGGATAATATCAAGTGTTTGTGGTGAGTAAGAAGAATAAGCAATTGCACTATAGGTAGTTTGATAAAAACGTGTTTGTGAAGTGGGAGTCTTCTTTAAACCATAGTTTTCTTTATGGTACACAGAGACATGATAAAACCATCAAATTAAGAGATTTAAAAGCTGCAGGTGTTTTTTAGCCGAAAATTAGATCGACAAAATGTATTATTTAAACTTACTTATACATATTAAAAGAAAGAAAATAATCTCCTCAATTAACTGGGTTAAAAGTGCAAAGAAATCTAACCAAACTTTGTCAAGTTGAAAATAATTTACATAAGCACATTTATCCATTATTAGAGGGTAGTTTGTCTTATGCTAATGTTAATGCTGATAATGTTGATTTGTATTACCAAAGAATGTAGAACATGTTGATGCATTTATTACTTCAAGTAAATCAATACTTAGAGCAATTTTTTGTGTTTTTCATCGGGTTGTTTCTTTTGAATACAAATATAAGTTTTAAAATATAGTAATAAAAACTAAAATTGCACCTTACCTCTCCACCAATGGGTCCCTGAGGGCCCCGTGGGCCATGCTGTCCTGGAGGACCCTAAGGAGATCAGAATGAAATATTTTAATTAGATCTAATGAAAAATTCAGGCTTACAAACTGAATTTGAGCTGGTGCCACCTAAATTAAATAAGAGCTAGATGTCAACCCATGCTGGAGTGCATATGAATTGGCCCCAGTATCTATGATTATTATCATACTGACATGATGATGAGAACCAGACAGGTCATTACCCTCAATATGACACAGGCTCTGACTGTTTCTCATTTTTGCCTCCCACTGCCTTCCTCTTATTCTCACTTATTAATAAGAAACCTCCACCCTGTGATGTGTGTGACCATATTCTCTGAGCGGGCTACGACATGCGATTTGACTCTTGGGTGCAGCTCGAGAGAGCACCGAGCAATTAATGCTAACTGTGCTTGGCTTCAGTTTCAGCTGAGGAGATGTTCAGCTGTGCTCTGAATCACTCTGAAGTCTTGGAGAGAGCCTTGTGTTGTAAGGATGACACTGAACAAGAGAGACAGACAATCTGTCCAGAGAGAGAATTTATGAAACTGGGAGAAACACATATCCTTCAGGCAGAGGTACTTCATGTGTTACAGGGGAGGATTCTGTGATCTGCAACACTGAAACATGAATAAAACTTTCCCACTGAGTCCTCAGCATCTCTCCCAGTCTCGCTCTCTTGTTTTGGTTCCATTTTAGTGCATTCCCTTCCTAATCTGAGTGGGGATAAGAAGAGCTAGAGAGAATCTTCTTGAGCTGGCGTTCATGGCTGACAGTGTTGTGAGATGACTGTCACAAAGGAGGATGCTCATTAGACGGCCATGGCTGAGGCTAATCTGATTAGCAGCTGTCACACCGTCTTCCTGTTCACAATGACAGTCCGCCTCTTCCTTCCATGCTGTTGCCCCATACTCTCCGTTTGTCAGTGTTATTCTTTTTTTCATCCATCTCCATATTCACACTCAGTCACTTCATTCATGCCTGGGCTCATCTGTTTAGGACATGATGGAATAGATTCTTATTACTTTGAAGCTTTGGAGATGCATTACAATAAATAAAATAAAAATCAACTTTTGATAAATTGCGCTTTTTAAAGCTTAAAGATTCCTTTTCACTATCATATCTTTTTTTAAATTGTAAATAATTCTAAGACAAAAGGATGCCAGTGAGACTATTGCCTGACTTTGCAGCCAGAAAACGGTTGACTGTAGAGAACAGCAGGCTAAAAAAAAGTAAAAATAGTTCTGTTTTGATAGATCTCTTTTGTTCCTTCATTCTGTGACTGAACATGCTGGTTTGCTTGTTAAGATCATTGCAACCAGCACAACTGTAATTAGCATAATTAGGTACACCTGTGATTTTGCTTTTATGAGCATATAATTTGCTCTCAAAAATTTACGTTCTTCTGGAACGATTTAGATTTAGCCAGCATGTTTCTTGGTCACAAGCCTATTTGAATAAAAAAAACACCTCTGAGCTAACAGGCTGGAGAAGTAGCAGCTAAATCTTTTTTCTTAATTTGTGTTAAATTGCCTCACTTTAAATTGATCTAAACACAAATCCAAGACTGGCTCCCCTTTAAAGATCAGCCTGATAACCAGGAGCTGAACAAAATGAGAGTAATCCCTGATCAGAGAAAACTCAGCTCCCAACCAAAACCACTTGAGATTGGGGGCAGTTAATGTTAATTAATATCGACAAGGGGAAAGGTTGGTTCCCAAGTTTGACAATCAGCAGCACAATGAAGCTAGTTGTCTCTAATTAACCGAATGGGTGGCACTGATTAAAGTTTAATAGGCTCAGGTGGATTGTCTGAGAGCTCTATATACCTCATACAATGTTGTCACTGTGTTTACTATTCAGAGACAAAGAGTCTGTATTGTGAAACGAGCAAAGTTGCTGAGATTTTTCTTTTTTGGCAATAGTTTTTCTGATTTTAGTGTCACAAAGCTGGTTGGCCTCATGCTAGGTTGTGCTTCATATTTTATAAAGGGAAGCTAGTGTCCAGATAAGATAACAACACATGCTACATCCCGACTAAGCAACATTGTTGGGAAAAAAACTTATTATAGAGACAAAGTCTCAGGTCTCTACCATTTCAACCCTATGACATTCCCATTTCCCAGCCATTAAAATGAGATCCATTCAGACTCTCAGCAAAAGGAACCTGCATGTTCAAAGCTAAGATAAGTAAAGCACTAATGCTGTCCCAGGTCACCAGTCCATCGCAGGGCCACTCAGAGACAAACAACCTCCCACACTCACATGCACCCCCAGGGGCAATTTGACAAATTAACCTAACATGCAGGTTTTTGGACAGTGGAAGGAAGCTGGATTACCCAAAGAGAACTGTTACTGTTGACACCACTGCAATAAATTATTAGTATCACACATTTCCTTTTTCACTAAACTATAAAAAAAGCATTAAATTCCTTTTCTTCCATACTTTATTCCACAAAGGTGTCAGGGTGCCTTTATCCAATTACAAAAGAAAATGTTCAAAATAGCTCACATAATACACTTTTCTTTACTGTGTGATCATTTAGCACCACCATGGTTACACTTAGGAAACGAAGGCTCATGCTGTGTTAAATGCCATAAGTATACACCTGTAAAACATGGACGATAGAAACAGGTGTATGTTTGTGAGAGCTTATTTGAAGCCACTCAACTCTTTTGGAAATCTATTGCTGATAACCACAGTCATGTCGGTTCACCAGAAACATCAATGAGAAGAGCTCTGTGTTGTTTTAACTGAATTATTCTCTATCTTATAACTTATTTCAGTTTGGCTAAAACTCAGTTTTTGCTGCTACTATGTATTACGTTCATAATCTCTCTGACAGAGTTTTAGTATTCTGTTAAGAACTAAAACATTTCAAAATCAAATGCATGAGGAAAAGAGTAAACACGGTCATTATTTCTAAAACTTAGTGATCCCACTGAACACTGAATGTACTTACCATTGAGCCAACATGCCCACTTTCTCCTTTCTCTCCTGAAGGCCCTGGCATTCCCTACAAAGATAGTAACAGACAAGCGAGGGCGGAAGAAGTAGACGTTTGCAAAAACAGTCAACATGACGTTATCAGACTTGAAAATGTCAGTAGCTTTTACCTGTAATCCAGGGGGACCAGATGCCCCCTTAAAGCCCCTGGGTCCTTCATCTCCTTTTGCCCCGTTTACACCCTGTTGGCCACGAGGACCTGTTTCTCCATCTGCACCCTAAGTCATACAAAGTTAGTTCACATTGTATCAAACAAAAAAGAGTATCATATGATGATTTGTTTCGATAAGATGTACAATTCATACAAATGGTCCTGGTTGGCCCACAGGTCCTTGAATTCCAACAGGCCCTTGGGGTCCCTAAAGAAGCATAGTAATTGTTCAATACCTGTTCACGAAGGGTGAAAAATGACTAAAATTGTTGTATATGTACACTACAGGGGGCAGTGTCAATACAACAATCTCTTATAATTGTTCAGCCCAACCCAATTATACCCAGCTTGAATGTAGTTGTGCATGCTTATGTTATTACATAGTGACTATTCATTAAAAACGTTATACTCACAGCCTCTCCTTTGATTCCTTTGCTGCCTTTTTGGCCTGGTCCACCCCCTTCTCCCTGAAGAGACAAATACAAACACACAACATTGAGTCAAATGGAAAAAGATTTACACTAGAGCCACAGTCCAGACTTGTTGGCTACTATAATAACCTTGTCTCCATCTTCCCCTGGAGGTCCTAGAGGTCCTGCAACCCCTGGCAGCCCTAGAGGTCCAAGTTCCCCGTCATGTCCAGCCGGCCCCACAGCTCCCTTCTCTCCCTACAAAACATGACAAAAAGGGACACAAATGCTCACCAAATGCTTTGATACACATCGGTTCCACATACAGATGGAAAAGCACTTCAGAAAAATAGCTTCATCAAAGTTAGTTTTTTGTTTTAAAACCTCTCTTGCTCTCTGTCTCAAAATAACATGTTCCATGGTGGGAGTGCTTGTTATTTTTCTACCAACTGGTGCAAAGTGATGATGCTCTCTGTTCGTGGCCACCGTCGCTTATAAAAGAAAATGAGCTATTTTCAAATCTTACCGGCTCGCCTTTCTCTCCCATCGGCCCAGCAGGACCCACGCTGCCGGCCCGTCCTGGCTGGCCAATTGCACCAGCAGGCCCAGCAGGACCCCTCTCTCCAGTGGCACCCTGGAAATAAGAGGAAATGAGAGGTGAGGTGAGTATATCACATGAATCACTCTTTTATCTAATGCAGTAGTTAAGACTGCCAGTCACTATGGAAACAGCCAGGCCTTTTATGTGTCTAGTATTTTATATGGGATGGAAAGCAATTTCACAATATTAGACTCACAGTAAGTCCTGCAACACCAGGAAGGCCTTCTCCTCCCTTTAGACCAGCTGGGCCCTGAAAAGACAAACCATTTCTATAAGTAATTAAGAACTGCGTTATTTCCGATCAGATCAGTGAGTTTATAATTACTTTGGTTCTCATTAACGTAGAGCCTATATTTGCAAACCTCCAAAACTCCAGAACACATTCATCTCGCTTACTTGGAATCTAAATACAAGCTGCACATTTCAAAAGAGTCTGAGCAGGTGAGGATGTGCGAGGTCTTAAAAAATGTTTTACCGTTGCACCAGGGGTCCCCCTACTTCCTCTGAAGCCTTTAAGCCCAGTAGGGCCACTCTTCCCTTGGGCTCCAAGTGGGCCTGGATCCCCCTTGTATACAAGAATACATAAATGTCCATTAGATGGCAAGGTAGGCATGAAGCTTGCAGACAGGAAGCACTTACGCGGTTATAAATCACACCAAACTTCACACCACGTTACAACATTAATCTTTTATGAGCCATATAACTCTCAACACTGTGAAGTTTCCTATGTCATTTACTACTAAATTACAGGTCAGGATGAGACCCGGGAGATAAGATATTCAGGCTGTGCTGAGAGATTCAATGGGCTTTATCTAACACCATCAATGATAAAGGAAGGTGATTATGACCCTGAAAAAAATTATAAAAAGCACTCACCTTAGCGCCCTCCTTTCCAGCTGTTCCTGGTAAACCGTGCTCACCTGGTGGTCCTGGTGAACCTGGATGGCCTCTGTCTCCAGTTGGCCCTGTCTCACCAGATTTTCCCTGTTGATAATCATATCAGACAGCACTCAGTATGTAATATTTAGATAATACTGAAAATAAACAGTTTTCTTCAGGTTCAACTAAATGCTCTTACCTGGGGTCCAACAACTCCTGGGGGACCAGGAGGTCCATTCTTGCCTTGGAAACCCTGACAAAAAAAGACAAATGACTCTCTGTAATGTTGCGAATATAAGGAATCAGGCAAAGAGCCTTTGATGGGGGCAAAGGCCCAACTTTAGAACTGCTGTGGAGACAGATGGACTACATCACATTAATTCTCAACATGATTGACTTAAATTAAGCACACATAATGGAAAAAAATAATAATAATTCAGATGAGGAGGAACTCACAGGTTCTCCTCTCTGTCCGGGGTGGCCAGGCAATCCATTCTTTCCTGCAGGACCCTGAAACACAAGCCATGTCTTACATCACTTACAATTAACAAAATTCTCTGAACAATAAAAATGGATTCATATTGATCTTCAGGTAAAATGAGCCATTATTATTCTGCAGGATGGAAACGTGAACCACTCACATTAGGTCCTCGAGGTCCTGATTCACCATGCCTCCCTTGTGGTCCTTGAGGACCCTTGAAAATAAAAACACTGGCGTTGCTGCAAAATGTCTGTCTGTTTTCACAGTGTGGATCAAATTATTTTGGATTTTTTTTTAATCAAAAGCTCACCTGATCTCCAGGAGAACCTGGTGGACCGTCCAGTCCAGCAGAGCCCTGCCACATGGACAAGGCAAAATACAAAAAGTTAAACGTCAACCCCTCAAAACTGCTATGCTCTTGGCCTGCCAACAATCTTATAACTGTCTCAATTCATTCTTTGAGTGTGGTAATGTAAACTGAAACATTGTTTATCATTGAGAAGCAAACAGGTTCAAACTCCATCAGTTCATTCATCCTTACTTTTTTAGACAACAGGCTGTGTGTTTGCATGTATAACTCTAAGTTCATATTTCTCTGTTTATGTCACTAATCTCACCTTTTCTCCAGGCTTTCCAGTTGGCCCCCTTGCTCCTCTTCCCCCTCGGGCTCCCTATTGGAAAACAAACATCAGTCTGATTATTACTTGCATAACCGATCTATCAGTGGAGGACAAATATCTGTTGAAATATTTGAAGAATGGTTTCAGTTGGTCGTTCATAACAATTTACTGGTGATAAATAATTCAACAGTTTTGTTTTATACATGGCGAGAAAAAAACGACGTCACTCACATTGGGACCTCTTTGGCCCCCTGAACCTGGCTGACCACCTGGACCCTGAAACATACATGTTTATTTATCAGTCATGTACTTCATAATAACTCTTCCATGGTAACATTTGCAAACGTATTAAGAAGTCATAATATGATGAAATGTCAGCACAGTCCTCACCCTTCGTCCTTTTTCTCCAAGGACCCCTGCCACACCAGGGAAGCCGAGTGATCCCTGCAGACACAAGTAGAGGTTAATCAGTCTCAGCCCTCCATTTATCATACATCACCTCAAATGTCTCATTAACTTATAATTAACCACTGTATCAAATTAAAGCAAATCTAATCCACGAGCCCAACACAGCTTTAAATACACCATTCATCAACATGTAATGAATTGATGTCTCTAATGAGCTATAAATAAAATAGCCCGTTTTAATATGCCATTCATCATCCTTTATTTTTAATCAGACAGGAAACACTAAGGCTAAAGACACACATCTTTCTGCCCAAAACTCTGATAAAACAATCCTGGAACACAGTCTCTAATCAGAAAAGCTCATCCAGGCTAAATCACCTTAAGACCTTGTCTTCCTGGGTATCCTGGCAAACCAGGCACACCGAGTTTACCCTGCAAGTAATGCAAAAAAGATGAAAGATACCAGAATTTTTTTTTATTAAAACAATTTGCTAGTACAGCATTACCGACCTGAAATATTGAACAAAGATGGTATTAGTAATGTTTATACGAAAGTGTTACAATTAGATTAAACAAATGTAAGACTCACTGACATACTCATGTCATAGGAATGTTTACTGGCATAGCACAAAATTGAACAAAAAAAATAAAGACACAATCTATTATTATATTGTTAGCAACATTAATCATTATTTTTAACTTGTCAGGCCGGTTTCAGTACTATCTCCAGTCTATGGGGTTCAACCTGGTTTTCTTAATAATTGTTTTTATTTCAAAGCATACCTTCTCCCCAGCTAGTCCGAGGGCTCCTGCTTCTCCGATGAGTCCTGACTGACCCTTTGGACCTTCCGGTCCGTCCTCTCCACGTGGACCAAGAGCTCCATCATCACCCTAATGTCAAATTGAAGAGTAAAATAATAATTATGACAACAGTTTTACCCTCTAAATAAAACATTATCTGAGAAACACTGATACTTAGGGGACATTCGAGGGAATTCTCACCCTGTCTCCCTTGATACCCATGTCACCTTTCAGACCGGGAAAGCCATCTTCTCCCTGAAATGCAATGAGAGTGTGTGATGTGAAATGACCACATTTAAATGGAACCATTACCATTTGTCAGACATGCTTTAAGTTTTAGCTCAGTTTGATAATTTGCGAGACAATAAAGCTCTTTTTCTATTCTTTTCCCTCACCTTTTCTCCTTTGCTTCCCTTTAGACCTCTGACTCCATCTGCTCCCTGTGACATGACAAGAAAAATAATTTAAAAACAAAAACAGAACTAAAAAAAATAATCTTAATTATGCTTCTGTATTTCATTTACAATGGTAGAAATAACAAATCTTAAAAAAGCAAACACAATTTTAATAGTGTAGAAAATTTCCTTTTGAATTATCTTTGATCTGGTGTAGAGCTTTAATTTGACTTCCTACTCAGTTTTTGCTCAAAAAGCCTGGTACATTTAGTCAAACTTTTGGAAAAATATTACAAAATCAAACACTGAGCAAAGAGCCGTTTCACTTTTTAAATCCCACTCAGTCAAATTGGAGTTCTACACTCCCACACACTACTCCACTGTTTCTGACTCCACAGTTCTCCTACATATCAAATCGTCCTCACTCTCTTGTTAACAGGGGTGCTCTCCTTCCACCTGTCACCTGTCAGTTATAGACTCAAACAGCTGGTCTGTCATAGGCAGACACATGAGCAGAGGGAAGTGAGTGACGGAATAAATACATCAGTAGACTTTACAACACAGATCAAGATGCGGTGATGTCTCACCTTGACACCACGAGTACCTGGGTACCCAACTGGCCCCTGCACACCCGGTAAACCCTACACAGATTAAAATGCATTAAAAAAAACAAAAATATATAATATCACTTCTTAGTATGAGCAGCCACAAGATGGTTTAAATGAGAAAGGCACTTTGCAACTTAATTTATGTAATTTATATTCAAAGAAAATGCAAATGACTGATGAATAACTCTGTAGCATACTGTTGGAACACAGTGATCATTACGATTAAGCTCATTGTGAGTAAATGCACAGTTGGAGAAGATTGGAAAAAAACCCATGAAACTATGTTTAATTATCTTGCTACACCACAGCCGGTATGCAGTTACCCACTTGGATGCCTTTTTCTCCAGGGGGACCTTCTCTTCCTGGGTGACCCTGTTTTCAGAAAAAAAACCCCATCAGATTATAAGAGCACTGCTGCAAACATATCATTTTTATGTCACTTGTTAATACACTTTTCCATTGCAGCCAACAAATGAGAAAGAGGTGAAGCACCATGAAGTATCACTGTGTCAGAAAGTGTTGCAGAGCAGGGAAAGGCAATACACGAAACTCATACCAATGTGTTCGACTGCAAGCTGAAATGAATTCCTAAAGATGAGAAAAGCCTCCCCGTGATAAGATTTGTAGTCCTCATCCTCAATGTCATATTGTTTTGGATCGACTCTAGAAAAATGACTTTTGCAGTCTAATACTAGAGAACCAAGAAAATGTAAGTTATCAAATTGGTTTCTGTTGTAAACAATAGATTGGCCTCTGGGTTATGTGTGTGTACTTACACACATATGCATAAATTCATTATTTGCTTGATAGCAGTTACTGTAAAATTAGTGTCATTAAAGTTTCTTACATTTCTTTGGTGGAGGTTGGCAGTTATTCTTGGATAATTGATGAGAACTTGTGTGGAGATGCTTTGTTTTTTAATGGCATGCTGAGTTGCATGTGTGCTTGCACTAATTAATGCACTTATGTTTTTGTTTATCTGTGCATACTTACGGGAGGGCCATCAATGCCTGGTAGACCTTGAATTCCTTGTTTACCCTGGGGACCCTGAATTAAATGAATTTAAAAAAAAAGAAAGGATGAAACACTGAATACCTCAGCATATACCTTTCCCACTGGACTGCTCAATTATGTTTTGTCCATGTTTATCTTATTTCTAAACACTGTCTCATACTTTACAAAAGCCTAGGCTGTGTGCAGCGTCTGCAATGCCTGTGAATATATTGAGTATTTATTTTTTTGTCCTGCCAAATCTTGCATGAATGGGAGTCAGAAATGACTGGGTAATACTGCCCTTTTTCACCTGACCAAAGGTCACAGTTTTAATCCTACAATTAAGTGAGATACACGCCACCTACCTTCTCTCCTGGCAATCCAATGGGACCCTGAGCACCAGGAAACCCCTGCGAAAAATAAGGGTTAAATTGGGTTCTGCCCAAGAACCTTATATTGCTTGCATTTTGTGTGGAATTACAGTGTTTTGTTTTGTTGACAAGAAGGCAAAGTGATGAGTCTCGCTGCCTGTGAGAAACCTTCAGTTTCAGTTTCAGATCCTTCTAAGTATTATGCAAAGGGATAATTACTATATTTTAGAAAATGAACAGACCTCCTCTAAAAGTCAGCCTTCAGTAAAAATGAAAGTAAAAATAAGAAACCAGAGTTTGTGTTACAATCTGTTAGTGATTGGGAATTATGTCATTACGTATTTTGAGATATTCAGTTAACTTACTGAACATGCTAGTTACTTCTTATGTCAAGAGGAGACTTTTGTCTGTGTGACTACAGTACCTGCATTCCGGGATTTCCTTGTTGGCCTGGGGGCCCTATCTCTCCAGCTGGGCCCTAAGAACAAAAAGAAATTATGGTGTTTACATATGCTCTTTTTCATAAGCCTGTATCCAATGACTTGTTCTTGGCCTCAGGGATCATGCTCTCAGAATATTTTTCTATATTCAAAAGTTAAAAAATGTATATTGTCTAGTAAAGTAGGAAGACTAACCAGGTTGCCCTTTGACCCTTGCACTCCATCAATTCCAACAATCCCCTGGAAATAAAAATGGTAAAAACAGTTTAAATGTCCGATTATTTATCTTCAGGCATTATTAGGATTCCGTGCAATGAGAAACATTTTATGTAGTTGAGGAGACTGAAAGAGTCTGATCCTGTAATCAAGGTGATGGTGACTTACCGGTTGACCAGGCGGACCAGGTGGTCCCCTCGGCCCAACAAGACCTCGTGGACCCTAGAAAGCAAACAAAACAAACAGATAGGAACCTGCACTCCCACTGACACTGAATAAGTCTGGAATACTAAACCATAAATCAAAACGGGGAGGGGGAGAGGGGGCATGAGAAAATTTTTTTATTTTCATTTCTATGTGTTCGCCATGAAGAACGTGCTCGCTGGTTTGTGTGATCTGTTTCTGTCAGCCTCCCTCTTTGTAGGCTGGCCAAGCCACCTGTTCCATAGTCACATCTGTGATCTCCAGGGAAGTGATTGATATGGAAATATAATCATTCAGGCTATGATTTTTTTTTCTCTTTCCTTACCTCTTTCCTCACTCTATCTCTTCACATTCACCACAAACCAAAATTCTATCCTGTATTTCTCTCCTCCTGTGCCACTGGTCCCTGCTTTTCCTCTCTCTTATCAAAACAACCTCTTTATGCTTTAAAACACTTTTTATGACATGGCCTATGGTAACTCTATTTCCTCAAGCACTGAGTGGTCCATTTGGAGGGACAGATCCCTGCAGAGCTGTAACCTTACCTACTGGGGGAAAGACGGAGAGTGAGTCATAACCAATTAACCAGTTTTCATTGCACGTACACAAAAGCAATGACACCACCTTCAACATCGGTACTAAATTGGGGCCACGGCAAGACAGTCAACTTCTGGGTCACTGAGGAACAACAGACAAAATTTAAGGCGACATATTTAAAATAAAGACCTGTGTTTTCTACCTTTTTCCAGCAACCTTTTCTCTTCTAATGCCAGTTAAAACTGTGACAGCATTCATATCATATATAAGATGTGACCATCCTATGCTACAACAGGGGTCTGTTGTGTTTAGAAGAGAGAGCAAATTTTGAGTTTGTAGAAGTTTCTTTTCTATGGCTTTGGTAAAACGTGAGCTGGGCCTACAATCATTGGGGTTTTTTTGCATGTTGACAAAGTGAAAGTACAATTCAGTTAAATGGAACCTCTTTATCAATTATTTTTCATGTAAAAGTATGCTGTGATATGTGCTGCTTTGTGATGTGGATACTCACAGGTTCACCCGGCTGCCCTCTTGGCCCTACAGGTCCATCAGATCCCTAAAATACATGGAACAAATTCAATAAACAGCTCTTCTGCACCTCTTTAATTTAATCTTCAGAGTGGGTTTTTTTCACCCTTCCAGTCTGATGAAAACAGCTCATTAAAGGAATTTGCGGACTGACAGTTAAGGTTAAACTATCTTCGAGCAAAGATTAATGTCTGCACTCTCAAACTTCACTCGAATGCCTAAATATATTGATATTATGCTGAAAGAGCTTAAGGTTTTTGTTTTTTCAATTCCACATCAGGGATGCAGTAATTAGTTTTCATGTATTTTTTAAACTTTAATGCAGATTAAACCTAAGATAAAGAAGTTATGTATACAACACAGTGGTTTAGTTCACAAAAATGTGCTTAGACCTGTGGGACTTTACAATCTAAAGATTTACTCATTTATGTAAAAAGATATGGTGGAATTGGGTAAAAGAGGATATGTCTCCTGGCATTGTTGGTAGGAAATATAATTCGTTACAAAATAGAGCACTAACCTTTTCTCCTTGCTCTCCGAAAGGCCCATGAGGGCCCGGCCTCCCTCTGTCCCCCTACAAGACAAAAGCATTAGTCTAAGGCCTTAAGAATTTTGGAGTGGCTTGTTTTAGCATAGCCATTTTGAGCAGATGCATCTTATTATATACTGTCTTCATACAAACCCAAACAATCATCATTACCATAATGTGCAAATAAACATCTGCCATATAATGTATAGAGTAGTCAGGCATGTCATGTTAGCGCAATTATGTTTGAGTGTCTAAATACATACAGTGACAGTGTAAAATGACCAAATCAAACTCACTCTGTGTCCCTTGTTTCCTGGGAGACCTGGCAGGCCGTCAAAGCCTCTGTCACCCTGGGAAGTAGAAGGGAGGCAAGTAAATTAAACCTTGAAATACTCACTCATAGGGTAATGTGTAAACATTAGCTGAATTGTACTGAACGTCTCCCCTGGCTTAGCTTTCCATCTGCTCTCAGACTGTCAGGGAGGGAGAGCTTTCAGATTAGCTGTAGGTCTGCAAAAATGCTGCTCTGAGTGATAACGACCCTGTTCGGTCGGACCAAACATCAGAGGGGACTGATTTATTAACTAAGCTTTTCCTGCAGCTGTTGTGTATTGAGTTGCCTTGTTGTCAATATCACACAATAAGCTGGGAGCTGTTTGATTCCTAAAGACTTACACTTGCAAGTAGAGATAGTTGGTTATTGTTAAAGAGCTTCTAACATTAGCTAGTGGGATTTGGTTCTTTTTATTGCCCTATATGGACCAAATACTGCAGTATGGTGCAGCATTACAAACTGCAACCATTCCAATCAGAATGCGGTATCATCTTAAATGACATACCTTTGAACCTGATTCACCTGGAGCGCCACGACCGCCATCCACTCCTGAACGTCCCTGTAGAATATCCAATAGAATTAAGAAGAATTCTCCTTTGCAATCGTTATGCATAGTAGGCATTTATCACAAAATCAGCAATATTTGTCTTGGACCCCTACAATACTGAAGGTACCACACCCTTTTGCCAGACTTTCCGTTAATTCCAGCGGTACCAGGCATCCCGCGAGGTCCCTACATGAGATTAGAAAAGAGCACAATAAATGGGAAAAGGGTGTTAAAAGGAGAGCAAAAGGACAAAAGGAAATCAATTGTGTGACATGAATGTTGTGTGTGAGGTTGAAATGACTGGACTGTTCTTACAGAGGGTCCAGTGTCGCCTTGGTCTCCTTTGAGCCCAGCTGGACCTGGAAGTCCCTTAAATCAAACATATTTTCATCAGATGTTTTCAAAGACGGGACTTATTTATTTTCCAAATGCATGGAAATATCACAGAAAGCAAAACGAAATCTTGTAAAGATTTGATGAAATGCTGGAAAAGTCCATTAAGTTTGGTGCAAATTCGTTTTGAATCAGAGGGGTGTCTTACCATTGGTCCTGGTCGCCCGGTGAGACCCAGTGGACCTGGAGGTCCCGTAAGTGATAGCTGAGGGAAAAGCACAACTGTGTGGTTTATGCATTCTACATTAATTCAAGGTTTGAATTCAAACTAAATGATCCACACACAACAGAAAATGGCTTCACAGTATGACCTGACAGCGTGTGTCAGTGTGGGATTCTGGGAAGTGTACCTTTGTCTGTTGCAGAATAGCCTGTGCTTGTGCCTCTTGGGGAGACACCACTGGTCCCTTCTGTGAATCACCTCCATACTGAAACTGGTGGGAAGTAAAAGGAGTAAGGTCCCAAGAGAGGATCCCCCAAATTTAAATGAAGTTCAGTCAAACAGCCTCCCCTGGTGGTCATATCACAACACTACATTAAAAACAAAGATGTGTGTTTGAGTGTCCTATAAGGTCTCACTGGTAGCATCAACAGCGTTCCTGGAGGACCTGGTATACCATCTACCCCAGCAAGACCAGGGCGTCCTGGAAGGCCCTACAAAGACAAGACAAGAAAAAGGTAAAGCGTCATGTATTTTGCTAATTCAGCATTGTTCATGGACTCAGGGTTTGGGCATTGCCCAACAAAAAGCAACGACCCAAATGATGTCATTTTGAGAGAAATAGCTTGTTGGAGATTAGCATTACAATTAGACTATTAATCCCTCTGGTTTGGATCACTCTTTAGGAAAGCAGGGCTTTGGTGGTAGATGTTTGGTCCATCTGTCAAAGAACAATCTAACAAGGATAGTCCATTTATGATTCTGAGCATAGACGGGGGAGATGTATGTGTATGCAAGGTTTATACCAGGTTAAAGAATTCAGAGTTTCAGAGCAAAGCTATAAAACCTGTAAACTTTTGGAGACAGTAGTGCATCTGTCTGTATGTGCCTTCCATTCTGATTGTGTGTTGAAGTAGATTTTAAATCTCTCTCTCACACCCACACATACACAGGCAGATAAAAAAAATTAAATCGGGTCACACATGTGTGAGTCAACATCCTTCAGTGAACTCCAGCAGGGTCAAGAGGACAATGTAATCCACCAGACATGTTTCAGTTTCAGGGCAAATCTGAATTCCCTGTTTCTGACCCTCAGGTGAAAGGGTCAAATTAAAGGCAAACAAATCCAATTAAAATTCAGCTGGTGCGCTGTGGCAGGGTCAGAAGCCACACTCACCGATTCACCTGGATCTCCCCTGGGTCCTGGAGGGCCTGTTGGTCCGGCTGGGCCATCAAGCCCCTGTAAAGGATTATACTCACAGCACTCAGAAAAGCTTAGATTTAGAATTGTGTTAATTTTATTTTTTTTACTGAAAGTAACATTTCCAAAACCAATTAGCTGCTTTTTGATGGCAACTATCCACATAATCAAGTGTTTTTTATCTTATATGAACAGTTATAAAAAAAAAGGCTTACCTGTGGACCCTCTAGGCCTGGGGGTCCTTGCACTAATGTACCCTAGACATAAGCACAGACTAAATGCGATGTACAATAGGACATTATCAAGCTGTTCCCAAGCTAATAACAAGAGGCGTCTGTTCATTAAATGCTTTCGGCTACTCACTGGTTCGATAATGGCTTGCTCTCCCTTCTGGCCTTTCTCTGCCCTGAGTGTTGCCTGAAGTGGGGAAATAGATGGGGTTAGTAAAAAATCACTTGACACAAGCAATTTAAACATCAATCCACTTGATGTATGAAATTTACCTCAAAATTAAACGTGTCAGCCTTTTCCCGCTCTGCAAAGTCAAAGTCGTCCTCATAAATTTCATACTCCTCATATTCCAACGCTGAGTCGTTCTTCAGCTCTTCATATTCAAGAAACTGTTGAAAAGTTAGAGGTTATTCTATGAATGGGTGGATGCTAAAATAACCACATAGTGTTTTTGTTTTGAGGGTATTAACATTCAACCAACCTCATATGCTGTCACATTGGGGCCGACTGTTACTGTAGAGAGCGAAAGATCCTCATAAAGGTCTCCATAAAGGTCACTTTCATACTCCACCTCCAGTGGTTTCTTTACTGGGGTGTCCTGAAGGCAAAAACAAAGACTTAAGTGCCTCATAGCAAAAAGCAAACCAGAGAGCATTGAGCACACAGTCTGTTATTTTTTTCATTAAATTCGCAAAACATGTGAGTCTCACAAAAGTGTGTCAACAACACAGATACAAACTGGCAGCTGAGCAGTTAATTACAATGCTGTAGGGAAATTAGCTGATGGACAGTATCAGATTCATGTAATGGCTTGGCAGAGACAGAAAAAGCTAGAGAAACACTGAACATGAAAAAATAGTTTAGGAAATTTGATACAAAAGGAGCAAAGGGACACACAAATCTTCCTTTTTTTTGCTGAGAGAAGAATTTCTTTTATTGAAAAAACGTGTTTTTGAAGCATGTTCACACGATATTCATACTTCATTTAACTTATTTTTCCAACATCCAAATCCAATTTTCACTTTGAGTGGACTTTAGAACAAATATTCATTCCTAAAAGTGGAATAATATAAAATGTACTGTATTCACACATGAAGATCTTTATAAAGATTTTGTTAAGGTAATTGTGTCCTATAAATACACTTTGTGATTAATTCAGATCATCAAAATGTTTTTAAAAACTTTCAGATAAAATCTGGGAGTATTTACGAGGAAGCAGTGATTAGAATGGTGCTGGTTAGTGGTGACAGGCAACTGAAGAGGTGAGAATCGGAAGAGGTGCTCACTACAGTTAGATGATATTAGGCCCGTGACTGGTTAGAACTGCAAACGGTGGGAGGACATCTACTGATAAATTTTGTCTACCTCCTCAGTAACCTCTGATACAGGCATTGTGCTCCACACAGTACTGTGAGGCACCACAGTGGGGGCCTCAGTTGTGAAGCCAGGTTCATGTGTGGGCGTCTTCACGAAGGTCTCGTCGAACACTTTAGTGGATGAGACAGCTTTAAGCGCACTCTCAATTTCTGGTAGATCTGTGGGCTTAAAATGATCCTGGGAGTAAAACTCGGGCAGCGTAGTGGTCACTCTGAGGAATCCCTCCTCAAAACCTTCCTCTTCCTCTTTTTTCCTTCTGGACCCCTTCTTGCCCTTGCCTTTGCGTTTGCCTTTAGAGCCCTTGTCCCTCTTCTTTTTGTTCTTTCTGTTTTTCCTGCCCTTTTTGGAGACCTCCGTCGGTTCAGCTGGCTGGTCGCTCTGCATCACAGCATCTGACTCAAGGTGAGGTATCTTTTATGAACAAGTGGGGGTGTAAGACGAAGGCACAGGTGGAGAAAAAACAAACACTGCTGTGAATGAAAACACAATATACAAAAAGGCCTGCGAAAAGAAAGTCAAGCAATGCATACAGGCCTGGTGATGCACCTGCAGCCTCAGGCACTCACTGATTCCCACTGTGACCAAACCCAAAATGTGGCAAACGCTCCTTCCAAGAAAAAGTGAATCGCATAGTTGCATCTGTGGTCATCCAGTCTATGTGTAAGTATCATGTACATGAGTAATGTTAATTGCTGGTCAATAATGTGAAGCCCTTTGCCTGCACCTTACGCTGGAGCCCAGTCTGGGAGATTCATGAAGTGATTTATCACTTGTAAACATGGTCAGTGTGTTGGTAAGTGATGGAAAGTAGGTCAGCCAGGTGACAGATGTTGATGTGCTCTGGACCAAGACAGCGTTGCTCATCTGTTGTTCTATAGAGGCCAGCTGGATGACCGTTCAAATGGGCTCACACTTCATTGTTTTATCTCTGGCATCCTACACCTGGCTGTGTGCAAACACATGTGCATTCTTGTAATTAGATAAATGCAGAGGACCTAAGTGCTGAGTTAAAACTGAATTCCTTTAAACCTAGCCAAAAATCCAGGTACTGCTTTCTTTTTTTATGTCTTATTCAAGACTAAATATATCACTACTGAATCATAACAGTGATTGATTTATTTCCATACATGCCTGGAGGGAAGTGGGGGCTATTATATCATATTTTAGCTGTAAGCCTCTGGCTGATGATAAATGTCTGTGCGTGCATGTGTGTGCATACACGCGTGTGTATATGAGCTGGCTAAAGATCACCTGATATTAGGGATGTTTCCGCGCTGGCTGCATTTAAAAGAAGTCATTTCTCCTTTGAGAGATGGTTGATTCTATCTAATCTCTAAATTCTCTTTTGGCAGCCCCTTTTGGAAGACAGATCTGATGATACATTTGCTTTAGCTTCTTTTCCTACTTGGCTTGGGAGCGAGGAAACTGGTAAAATAGTCAAAAGCTTTTCAGAATGTTCCAACCTTATGATATATAGCATATAAAACACAATGAATGAAACGAGAAGTTAACAAATCTGACACACAAACTATGTCTCTGTTGTTCATTGACTTGTGTCATTGTAAAAGTGTAGAAGAGATGTAACTATACTATAACACTGGTGTCATTGCTTCATCCTGGTGCTAATACTGACCTCTGGCAGGCCAACGGCTTGGGGGAGTTGTGGCAAAGCTGACTCACAGTCTGGCATATAGTTAACACAGTAGGAGGCAGCAGCATGGGGGTCTTCCACAATCAGAAGTTGCTGAATATCTCCCTGAAATAAAGAAATCAGAAAGCAACAAAAAAAGTGTAAACTCCTTTTGAATGTGGAACCACATTTTGCAAATAAAAGAATATGATAGTTGCCCCACAACAGGATCTTTAATTTCTCATACTGTTATGTGGGCACAGTCGCGGCATTTATACAAGCATGGAGCATCTTTACGCTCAAACATTCCTCAACAAAATCACATAATTCTTCACAGCTTCTTTGAAGAATTATGGATTCATGTTTAAAAAGAATAGTGTTGCATTTAAAAAAGACTAACTGATCGAAGAAATATACCAAAATACAGTTCTTTAAATCTGTTAATAACGGTTATAGCAGCCAAACAGAACATTTCTTCGTCATTATTTCTCATATATAAAACAATAATTTGAACCTGTTTAAGCAATACAGTAGTCAGAAAGCCAATAAGCATAGAAAAATGCTGGCAATGACAGCTTGTATGGGCTCCTGCCCCCCCACAATCCTAATAGGAATAAGCTGTTTAGACAACGGATGGACAGCTAACTGACAAGCTATTTCAAATATATTCTGAGGTGAAATGTTTTCCAAGGACAGCTGGGAAGCCGTTTGGGACAAATTAAGGTGGATTAACTTCTTGATGTTGTGGTAATTATAGTCACATTTTATTGTCTTATTGTCTTTAATATTGTCTTTAATATAGCGCTGTCAGCTGTGCACGGATATGCAAAGTCTCACTCACAGTGCACAAGACTGTAAGCCTAAAAAGATCTGTTCAGTGAAATATGCTTTAATACATCAAACATGAAAGGAGATTTTATCCACTTATTCTTTTTTTCTTCCTGTTTTGGCCAAAGGCCAAAGTCAAGCAAATGAAATTACTGCACTCTCAGGTGAAAGACAAAGAGGAATAGAGAACAGCAAGGAGGAACTAATCCAATCTCAACTTGAGATCAAAGGTAATGCTTTTTCATGATTTTTTATTTCGCTTTGCAGGGTCTCTCAAGAGTCACAAAAGTTTTTTTTTAACACATTCATGTATGTGCCTCCATCTTCCATTTACTGTACGATAGATGAAAGATTTAAAAACAGGAGTCCTTTAATTCCTGCATTCTGGAAGAAGGAAACAGTTTGGACAAATCCAAAAACTTCTGCAATGGTGCACACTTCTGTTGACTCATTAGAGCTCTCTGCTTTTGCTGGCTGATTGCAGTACGATGTGTGGTTAAAGCAAGCCAGCAATCATACTGCTCCACCATGTCACAACAAAATGCCTCTTCCCTTTGGGTTTTTTTAACTTTGTTTAACTTTATTCAGATCTCATTGTCTTAAGAAATAGATAAATGTCATGTGTAAAGGACAACCTTTTGTAAAGCAACAACATTATAATGATCCTCATTCTCTTAACATTTAACAGATGCTACCCAAAAGCATCTGGCTTCAGTCCCACTCCCTACTGAAGCGAGACATGAATTAAATGTGCTGGTCCAATTTGTTAGGTAAATGATTGCGTTTTCTAATTCATCTAGATAAAGCTGCACTTGTCCGGAGTACTAGAAAATATGTTTACACCCTGAACTAATTGAGGCATAATAGATCAGAATCTGAATGAATATCATCTATATGCAGTCAGCATGTTTGAAACACAGGGGGGCACACAGCAGCTGAGGGGGTGCATAACCACACGGGGTGTTTGCTCTAAAGCAAAGGCAAGCAGATTGTTGAATTTGAACAGCAAAATTCTGTAATCATGTAAGGAATCTGGAAGCAATAGACACATTCAAGCCTGACCACAGTCCCCTTGCTCCCACGCTAAGCTCCCAAGGAAGGATAACTGGGCCGGAACACTGGCCTCCTCCCGAGAACCAGAGCCTGGGAACAGGGGCCTGGAGGTCAGCCTCTTTAGCTTCTCTCCGAATTGGACCAGCCTCACCCAAAATGTTGAAAATGGAAACCTTCACAAGATTTTTTTTTAATCAATGAGAAACATATCTAAATCAGATTTAGGAAAATTACACATATTCAAAAGAAAAGATTGCAAAACTCAGATGGATTAGCAATTCAGAGGAAGACCACAAAAATTGTATATAAAAGGACAAAAGGATGAGTGTGATGATTGATTGTACACACAGTCTGAAGTGTATTAGTCATCACCGCAAATCTAACATCATCATCATCACTCTTCACACAGGACAATAAATAATGGTACGGAAGTGTTTTTGGAGTGAAGCCAAAGATTAGTGGGCTCACTCACTTATGCAAAGGGAAATTTATGGAACCCACAAGGAGACACATTTCCTAGACCAGATAGAATATTGAGTAATTAAATATACCGAAAACTTTGCCACCATCTATGAGAAAGTAAGAAGGAGGGTTGAGAGTAACAGCTTGGCTCGAGAGGGTAACTGAGGTAAAGTGATGTTCCCATGCAGACAAATGTACCAAGATTTTAGTTCAGTGATTGGCCAAAATATCCGTTTCGTTTGGACAAAATGTCCCAATCATAGATTAATTAAAAGCTGAACGTTAGCAGCAGTGTCGACACTTTGTCTGTACGTAAGGTTTCAATTCAAGACCATTTTCTTTTTAGAATGATTATTAGAAAACTGAGCGAAAAGGGGGTTGAAAAGGTGGTCGTCAATCTGAACTTTATACGTCTCACCACTGAAAAACTGAACAATTTTTCCTCTGTTCCCATTTTTTTCATGGTTCCATTGCTGTGCAATCGCAGAGCCCTGAGGACATGGAAGGGAGAGGAGCTGGAGCTGATCTCAATTTCATGCTCTTGGAGAGATTTACTGAGGGCTCATCGGGAATGACAATGGAGAAGGAGCTTGGTATTGTCATGAGAAGTACAGGGAATGAGTGACAGTAAAGGTTCAGACAATGAAAATGAGAACCTGGAATCATTTCCATAGTTAAGTTTGGTGTTTTTCCTGAGGGTAAGCTACGCATGTTCTCTGAGATAGGGTGATTAAAAAAGAGCAAAATGCTGAACTGAAATTTGGCGTTGAAAGTTAGCTGCATGTGTCTGTGAAGTATATTCCCACCTACATGTTAAAGACATTCCGCTTTTGTTTTAGGCTGCAACTCGTCACCTAATATGCGATAGATTTAATCTTTGAAATCTTCCCAACTTTAAAGTCAACCGCCCCCTAACTGCTCATTCACTGACATGACCCACATGTGTTGCATTATAATATTCACAGAAAATCATTTTTCGGGATTATTTCTTTGTTAATGCACTTGGGCTTGAAAGGGTCGATGTTTAGATTTGAGGAAGATTTCAAAAGACAGCAAACAAGTAGCAGTGTCCATGATGTCCAAATCAATCACCAAAACATCCAAATATCAACTGCTTCGTTCATCGATGCTAAATTAAGCAGCAATTTGGAAATACTATGCTGCTTATTGGTAAAAAATAAAGACCACAAAGAGGCTTACAAACAAAATAAAAAGCAACAATCATACACTGTTTGGTTTTGATGCTGATTACCCAATACTAATGAGCTGAAATGGGGACTTTTGCCACCTATTACAGCTAAATCCAGCAAACATTAGTCTGCACAGCAACTTCTATCGTGTGCGTGCATGGTGGGACAAACATTGCAAACCTAAATGACCTCGTGTATTTGTAACCATTGTGTGACTCATTCGTGTTTGTGAATGTGCTGAATCACTTCCTTTGTCTATCCCGACACAGAAATGAACAAAGAATACACAACTGGTGGCAATTAGCTGCATGTGCACTGCACTGTGTCAGCAAAGTCAAATTAAAATCACCAGTCCTGAAATAGCTGGAAGCGAAGGCAATGAAAACAACAAAACTAAACAACCGATAACTCAAGAGGCGTAATGGTATTATAACACCCTACCTCAAAAACCTCCTCATCCAGCAGCCTTGTTCCAAACACAGTGACACCCTCTGTGCTGACGATGGCATTGTCCCCACGAAGCAGATCCACACTCTCCGCCATCTGACAATCCAAGTAAAGGGTCACAGCCTTGTCCTGCACGCTGTAGGCTATCCTGTGCCATCTGAAAGACCATAGAAAAAATTATTGTGATGGATGTTTAATTAGAATGCTTATGTGTGAGGGCTTTTTGTGAAAGGTGAAATGGTTAATTGCAGAACCCCTTGTTTCTCAGTATTCTCTGTTGCCATCAGACTGTTGAAATGTTGAATTCTGTTCTTGTCGTAAGCTGTATGCAACGAAATTTCATTTTGCACGCACTCCGTACATACAAAATGACAGTAAAGTTGTCTAAGTTTAAGTCTAAGAATCAAGAAAGTAAGCTTTTCACACTGGTCGTAAAGAATCTGAGAAATTGGGACAGAGGGATTTCCTAAACAGTACCATCGCTATCTTATTTCCTTTACAGAGACTGAGGGCAAGAAGACTGAAAGAACTGTACAAAAAGCAGTATAAAGCAGAGTGAAGATATAGGAGGTTTAAATAAGAGGCTTGTCACACTTGAGAAGGTGATGTAATATACACAAAGTTATACAGTAGACGTGATCTGTTAGACACAAGCATCAGCAGTCCAGTCTGGTTTCATGGAGAATTCACAGGCTCTTATGCTACCCACTTTCCATCTGCCAAGTTGATCTTCTTAAAGATTGGATAAAGTTCCGGGGTGGGCTGCCCATCTTGGTCCTCGTACAAGAAAACAGGTGAGCGGCCCACTTCAAGCCCCAGCTGCTGCACCCCCTGCTCATCATACACCGACAGCAGGAAGAACTGGGAGCCCTTTTTAGCTCGGACTGTGGCCATAAGGGAGAAATTCTCAGGGAATTTGGAATCTGGATGGATAGAGGAAAGGGGTAAAAAAAAAAAGATGAGTTGTTAAGTTATAAAGAAGAAAGCGCAGCAGCCAGCAGATATTCTATATACACCCAGGCACCCCCCACTGTCAGTGAAACCTGGGCAGAGATAATGATGAAAAATATAGCCCATGAAAGTGCTGAGAGGTCAAAAGTAGAAAAAATGAGAGATTTCTGTTTCTTACAGTTACACTGAATCTAATTCTTAATAAATCCCTTCTTTTCTGAACTTAATTGGAAGGTTTTTTTGGATGTGGTCTTGCAGAAAAAACAAAGTCTAGACACAACCTGGGAATAGCTGTTTAGTGGGAGCGCTAAGCTGGATCTTTTTGATCTTGAAAGCCAAGTCCGTCTCCTCTGTGCCTTTCCTGCTGGTGCAGAAACCAGCCTCCAAGGACACCCCCTCCATGCTCTCTGACAGCTCCAGCCCGCGCAGAACATCAATGGGATAAGCTGGAAATGGAAGGGAAGACAAAATTAACCATCTGCTATTGCAGTTATGGCTTGATAGTACATTGTTCTGTTACTCTTGCTCACAAACTGTGACCAGTTTTTGTTTAAAAATGTTTATTACTCGTTTTGGTTTTATTCCTATTTCACGCTCCAAAAAGCTCTGTTGGTAAATGGAAGCTTGAAGCAGATGGAAGCAGCATGACTCTACTCTTGTCATTCTAATGCTCAAATTCTGCCGGTATGAGAGCCCTCTCTTGTCTCGTTCAGTTAAGTGCTGGTTGTTGTGGAGCTGAAGAGCTGGGTTTAATGTGGCTGCAAGCTGGTTTTAAATTGTGGTGCCTTCCTGCTTCCTATGAGCCGGAAGAGACATGCTCCTCTGAGATGTGGCGGCAGGTGGCCAGGCTTCTGTGATTGTTATTATGGGATAGGGGTGGTGCACAGTCTGACTCATAATCCTGCTGTAGCACACCTGGCAGCTGACACCTGCACACACTGCTCACCCAGCACAAACCCCCGAAACACATCCCCATCCCATTGATCAAAATCTGTTTCCTTTATTCTCATGAGCCCATTTGTTAAATATATACATAAAGAGAGAGATATTTATCTCTCTATATATAGAGAGATTGATATATATTTTAGAGGTCAGCAATTTGATGTACTTTTAAACCTTTTTTTTATCTTTATAGATTTTTCTTGTTTCACCTATTCTGCAAAAGCATTGAACGAGACAAATATCTAAACTGCCCTCTAGTCTAGATCAATAAAATGATTCAAATGAAAGCCCTTGAAACATGAATGCATTTTTTTTCTAAGCATGATAAGATCAGACTGTGTTGAGAGGTTTATTTGATACAGATGTATAAATGGTCTAATTATGTTTATTTCAGAAAGTGTTGCCCCACAGATATGAGCTTCCTCTCAGTAGATGATTTTTGTCCTTACAATGAGCCTGTGCTTTATTTGGAGTCTGCTGTTCGTGTTATTAGATGTCTGCTGATAAAGTGCTGCCATGAGGGTTAGCCAGGATCAGAGCTTTGCGCGCAGCCTGTCTCCCACCAGCTGCTGCAGAGAGCCTTTCAGCGCTTAGCATTCCAGGCATCTGAAATGAGGATCCTAAACCCAAATTGCCTCCTGTAGCTCTCACTGCTCAGAGCTCGCCTTTTATTCTCCTTGTTAATTAAACATGAGGAGAGTTTACTTTAACTAAGACACTGCCAGTGGGGGAAAAAAACAGTTTTACATTTTATACCACTCTTTCTTTGCAAAGCAGACATTATCTAATGTCTAATAAAGAGATGTTAAATAACTTGAACTATTCATCATAGGCGAGCAAGGTACAGATTTTCTGGTATTTCAGACCTCATCCCCAACAATTAGATAAAGAAGAAGCTGACATTATTTTCCTGGACACGTATTGGATATACAATAAATGTATAACCCGTGTTGAAATCCAAATCTAAACAAATCAGCAACAATAGCATCTTTCATTTTTGTACTGCGTAGCACTGCACACAATCAGCATTTTAGTGGCAAAGACAGATTCACTGACAAATGAATATCTTCAACAAGATTGTTTAGTGATTTAGTGAGATTGTTTATGTTATTTAGTGATGTTTAATTTGACTGGAAGAAACATGTAACAAAAACCTTTCAATAGATAGAAAGTTATGGTTTAATTATCTAGCAAAGTCCTTATTTGATCCAAAATAAGCTTTGCATGGCTCTGATTTGACTTTATTTGATGCATGACAGTAAATCAATTTCCTTAAGGCTTGCTGAGTTTGAAGATTCTGTATTTTTGGCAGAATCCAATACAATTGTTATTTCCCTAATGGATTTGTCCATTCACAAAAAAAGAGAGGTGCGTTGGTAGTTTCTAAGGTTAAACAATGTAAGCTTAATTGTACTTCTGAAAATCCAGCACCAGCAGCAGCTGATGATTAAATGAAATTTCAGGCAATATTACAATGAAATGATTAAATCACATAAAAAAGTTTTATCCCATGACTTTTTAAGTTAAATATAGCCCGGTTAATGTCATTGTTATGGCCTGTCAGAAGACCATTGACCTCTGACCCTTAAAGACAAGAAAGGGACAGCAAATCCCACAGGCAGAAATCTGAGAGAAGACTCAGAAGACTCTGTTTTGACAGCGATCAGGAGTTAAATATGCAGGAAGTACCTGGCATCCAACACCCCAAAAGAGGAAACAAATTGTAAAACAAAACAGAAAAACTCGGAAAGTTGATTTAGACTTAGCAGAAAATCAAATTAAATTAATTTGAATTAAATGCTTTCAGGTTGCAACAACAGCTAAAGTATGTAAAGGCTTCAGTGGAGCTTGTCCTAGTTCACAATTTCCCCACTTTTGACAAAGCACCAAAAAAGCCTTGAGTAATGGATGGCTGCCATTAGTACTCTGCACCCATGCAACATTAATGAAAGGATGTTATCTTTTTCCTGCTGTGGATCCATTAAGTCACCTTGGGTTATGCCAATTTTTGCAGCTTCTATACTTATCCTCCAGCACAGTCTGTCTGGACAAGTTTTCCTCCCATCTCATTAAGCTCTGCAGCAATTGTGTCCTTACCTCACCTGTCACCTTTTTTAAAATTATTTTAATACTCAGGAAGATTGTACAAGTTTCCCAGAAATCATTGTTGTCCAGAATACTCCAATATGGCTTAACAAATATGAATAAACCTGCCCCCACCATTTAAAGCTACGCTCACACCATCACAGTATCTCAAAGGACCGATGACTCACTATGTTTTCCAATCACATCGAAAAGGTCAGAGTACTTGGGAAAGAGCCGAAAAGTTCAGCAATGTCATGGATGTCCGCCAATGCTTGTTGAACGGATTTAACATGCACACACCGGCATGTGATTATAATGCAGATACAGATCACTGTGGAAATTATGCTGTTTCGTTGCCATAACTCATTTCTAGGGGTCTCTTCAATTTCTCGAGTGCTTTAATCTACAAAATTATTGCAACTGCCCAACAAATGCCAACAGGCAGTCTTTTCTGTCCATCTTCTACTCTTGCTCCATTCTCTTTACACCCTCTTTGGTGACAACTCAACACCATTTCGGTCATACATGGACATAATGTGTTCTCTGTGTTTCAAAAACAAATATCTCCGAAGACATGCTTTATGACTCACACCACCTACACTCCCAGCCCAGCCTGAAAATACCCCTCTCTCACTAGCACAGTACTACACTGTCAAAAGCTTTTCAGTCTGGGAATTGGGGGAATTTTAACAAGAAATTAAGCCAAAAAGAAATCTGGGCAGTTGCCTATTCCCAGTTGAATATTCCCATAGTATCTTGGGCCACACCCTGAGATGAGAAAAAGAACTAACATTTGAAGTTAAGATTACTGTTTGGAGATGTGCACATATCTTTTAACAAATATGAAATTGCATCCTCATCAAGCAGAAATAAATATCAAGGAATCGCAGCTGCGTAACACTCTGTAAAAGCCCACTGACACGAGGGAAAACCTTCAATGGAGCCCGGCTCTAAAAATCAGTGATTGATAATGAAAAACAATGAAAGATCCAGAGGAAGTCGTTGAATTAATCCAAACATATTTTCTCCCAGGCGCTAAGAAAAGATAATCTAATAAGGACTGCACGTGAGCTTTCGTCTGGGTCACAAATACGTGCAGACAAGAACACAGTGAGTTTAAGAAATCTAAAATTCATTACACACAGAATAACAGGACTGATAAATGAACTTGGCACACAGACGTACCAGACTAAGCCAACAATCTGCACTCACCTCGAAGTCGCTATATTATGATATACACAGTGGACAATTAAAAGCACTGTGGCTTTTTGTGATTTCTAATTCTGCTTTCAATTGTTTTCAGCTGACAGATAAAGCCCAAATCCAATCTAATTTATATAAGGCTTTGCTATTCTGGGTTTCAGTAATGACTTCAACCTTTAACAAACTTTCTTTTTTATAGAAATGGTGGTTAAAGTGACCAACAGTACTGAATGATAAGGCTTGAAACCATGTCAATTATGCATCACATTATGGTATTATTAAACTAATAATGTCAATACTTGAAACACGTGAAAGCTTTTATTCAAATTATTCAACAGGTTCAGTGCCGTGCTGAATGTGGGTCAGCAACTATGTCTTCTTGTGAAGGCTAATACCCACACAAGTTTGTTGTTGATGCCAAAGGATTCAACTGGAATCTCATGACACATTTTCTCCCAGTTCACATCAGTACCACATTCTTCAGTCTCCACAGTTTGCTCTGCCTCTGCCTGAACACTGCATGGAGAGCTGACAAGCCAAACGCTGTCGGGTCCACAGAGAAAACACCTGCCCTTCAAGGCCTTAGACCGAACAGCCGCTCCTCACAAACACACACATTTTTACTTCTAGATTTTTACAGACTTTCTTGTACAAAGGTAAATCCATACCATGACCATAATCTCAAATCAGTGTCTAATACTGGCATGGAGTGGCCTAATTTTGGATCAAAATCCCCTTAAAGAGAAAGGAGGTCCTCAAAATATTTAACATAGCCCAAGCACGAGGAAAACAAGAGCTCAGAGACAGTTTCATGTCAGCAATCACACATAATCATCTAGACACAAACATGCACATGTCCAAGTCCATTAAGGTTTAACTTCCGCTGTTAGTTTTTCTCTGAGACATAACAGTAAAAAAGCAATTACAAAGAGAAGTCAGTTTTGCTGAAATCATACATGCTATCGACACACTTGCGGAAATTTTTAACTTAAGAACATTAAGCAAGTTCAGAAAGGAAAATAAAAGTCAGATCGGATTAAAGAATCTGCATATGACTTGTGCAGGAACTTTTTTTACTCTAGCATGATGTGGATTTGATTGATGCATCTCACATACTGGAATAGACACAGATGACATATAATGCAAAACTATAAAGAAGTAAGCTCCTCTGAAGTCTGCTCATTGCCATTCCACAAGAAGCTTCTTCAGTTAGTCCAACAGAAAGCTGCACGGGGCTTCCAGTGATCAGAGAAGCCTGAGGGGACGGACATTTCTGGAAACCAGATGTGTGTTGAATACTATAGGTTGCTGTCTGGCACCACAGAGTGATTAAGCATCAGTTTTACATATTAAAGACTTGGGAGAAATCCAAACCGTTGAGTTGCTCAAACAGTGTTGAGCAGCAGCTCAATGTGTTACTCACCAAAAGAGCAGCTAGGGACAGACATCAGCAATTCTATGCTATCTAATGTTGAATATATTCACTGAATTAACACAAAACTCAAGAAAGGACTACAACAATAACTTTTTTTTTCAAATAATCTTTTTCAAATCTAAACCCTGTCAAATCTAGCTGCATTTTTCATTTGTTTTCATTTGCCACTTTTTTGTGAGGGATCAAAGGAAAATGAGGCTTGCTATATTCCAGTGGGAGTTAGATGCAGGACTGGTAAGAGGACTGGATCAAACAGTACACAGTGAGGGGCCTGTATGCACAATTTCCCCCTGTCATAGAACCAGTTAGGGATTAGGCAGGGCATTGGCAGGACTAAAATGATGTAAGCATAAAGATAAGGCATATAACAGAAAAGCAAACTGTCCCCGTGCTCAGACTTTGAACTAAACTGAAAACAAAGGGAGAAAAAGAAAAACTGGACACAAATGCGTTGAGGCAAACGAACAGAGAATTCTGCATGAAAAGAGATCTGGACACGAGCAAGAATGTCCCACTTCCTGTCTGTAAACACAACTACAAAGTGCTCTCTTATGTCCCTAGAACACACACAGAAAGCATATGGGAAAACATTCTTTCACTGTAACACACAAATGCTCATGTGGAGGCAAAAAAAAAAAAAAGAATTATCGAGCACGAGCACATATCTAACATTGTGATATCTGCTCCACCATATGTTTCATGCACTTTGAAATCATCTCAGCCTCTCACTGTGCAGGCCCTCATTAGCAGTGGACACAGCAGCCACTGTGCCACTTGAATGTGATTAGGGTGGTTGGCTCACTTCCTCCTGCCATTATTTCATTTCATTTCAGGCAGTATGACCAAAACGAACCCTGCCAGCCGTAAACTGGGTGCATGTGGAAAATCATGAGAGGACATCAAACATCTCTGAGCATCTTAAAAAGCACAGGGTTCACCTCTGCCGTCGACGAAGCCTGAATGCAACACCTACAAGCCGGCAAGTCTGCAGCTAAAGATAAAGCTGCTCAGCTATGACCACATGCGACGCCATGTGGGTGGCAGGCGGTCAAACGACATATGTGAGTACAAAGTGTCTTCAATTGGTGAAAAACGTCAAATGTTCAATAAAGGGAGGCTGGAACACAGGCTAAGAGGCAGCCACAGGTGTTTGCCATAGACCAAAGGTAATCTCCATACTCCATATTTGTAAAGATGTAAATTTAATCTGATCTTTACATTTCTATGAGTAGTGCAAGTCCAGGACTATCTGTAAATCATGATGCCTGCAGGGGAACTTCAAATATATCTGTTTGCCAGCATATTCATGACCCTGGCTGTCAGAGAGTTATTGCTAAGCTCTTTCCCGTAAGACCTATGCCAACAGAGGGCACATTAAACAGATCCATGACAGGAATTTTAATCTACTCAGTCCTCTCAGTGTTCAGCCATTCACCTCGTTTCTCGAGCCAGTGTTAAAGCTTTTCACAGTAAACCGACGCCGGTCACAAGCAAACTCAAACATGACATCACAGGCTGCATCCCCCTGGAAGCGCACCTGATCCAGAACAGGGCACATCCAGGTTCAAGCCCTGGGAATAAACCCCTCCAGAACACATGTGCAGCAGGAACAGCTGTATCTGTCTAAATCTGCTCATCGTGAGACTGCGTTGAGAACCGACAGATGTAGATGTGCACAGAAAATATCAAATAACCACAGTCACTAGCACAGATCTGAGACTTTGCAGAAACTTCCGAGATGGATTTGAGCCATCTTGCAATTTTAACGTCAGCCTTAAGCGACGAACAAGTTTCTGCATCGCTAAAAAAAAACATTTGCTCTGCCTCAAATCACCGAAATCACCCACGATTATACTTCTGTTAGGGGAAAGCATGACTCACGTTCACAGTTGAGATGACAACAAAAAAGAAACTTGCAGGGCTAAGAGTGGAACGCTTCCCCCCAGCCACAGCCAATGATGGCAATCGATATGCTTACTTATTTGAACATTCATAACCAGCCTGAACCCCGTTAGAAATGAACTGCAAGTGTCCAGAGGGATACTGTACCGGCTTGAGTCGTGGCTAGATGAAGAATGATAAACAGAAATAGCTGTATTCTCCTGTGCGATATGGTCCTCAACTGGTCCATCTTTCAAAGTTTGGCCCCCTTGTCCCAGCACTTTATTCTGCAGAAGATCTGCGCGTTGGATTTAGGAAGCCATGCGTGGAGGAGAAAAGACAGGGTCTACTTCTTTTATAGTTAAAGAAGTTTTGCCGTGTTTGGCTCCTCTCAGTTTCGTTCTGTCCTTCTCATTCAATCTCTCCCTCTCACCATCACTCCCTCCCTCCCTCTGCTCTCCACCTCCGCCTCTCCCCTCCCAGCGGCCGCTGTCGCAGCAGCAGCATGCACGAGCACTGCCCCCCCCCCCCCTGCACAAAACCTCCCCATAACTCAAGTTTATCACCTGGGGTAATTTGTTAAGTGTCTCGTCTTTGGGGTTGTTATTACCTTCAGAGGGGGTGTAGCGTACAACAACCCAACCGCTTAACACGTCAGTCTTGTTTTTTGTTTTTTGTTTCTGCAGCATAGATTGAAAAAATATTTGTCAAAGGAGCATTGGTCAAGTTACAAACATTTTAAAAGTGTTTATTTGCGCTATAAGCATACAACAATTATGACAAAACAACAAGAAATCAGATCAATTCTGTTGTTGTTGTCTATTCTGTGACCCACTGACTCACAGGTAACTTTCACCTGCAGATTCAAGTCAATAAATCAATCAATCAATCACTTTATTTTGGTAAATTGTCCACATTAAACACAAGAAACAACAAAAGAAAAAAATGGAAAAAAAAACAATAGACAAACCCACAGTTTATCAAAAAAGGAAGTAGCTTTGAAATTCATATATGTGTAACTAAATTGGAGATGCAGTTAAAAGATTCAGCTTTTTCTGATGATGGCAATCCCCATCATCAAATCACCCGTCTCCCAAAACGCACCTGATGCTGAAATGTTTGCTCAGGCTGCAGCTTGAACACTGTGAGGCTGGAGGCTGAATCTCCAGGTTAGAGGTTACTCACGTCCAACAGGGAGACGCACGGCTCGTCGGCTTGATGAGTTCAGCTGCAGGCACACCTGGGTAAAAACCATTACTTAAGAAGCTTCCCCGTTCAAGGCTTCCCTTGTAAAGGTCTTTAATTTTCGTCAGATCTAGCAGGCCTTGGCCTCGGAAGGCTGTGGTTTCAGCGCAACAGAAACATCCATCTTCTTTAAAACGTTTTGTGATATTGAAAATGAATTGACCAGATAATCGTGTAAAAACATAATATCAGGAGGGAATTTTGCATCAGAATTTGCAAACTTCCCGGCTGAAGGAATTGAAATCTTTGACAATTCGATCAAACACACACCTCTTTTCCAAAAGGCCTCTTCAGACCTGAAGGTGAAACATTGTCAAGATCCCAGACAAAGTAGTCCAGTTGCCTTTACTCAAACCTTTAGAATTACAACAGTAACCAGGGACATTCAGATTGGGTGAAAGTAGCATTATGGTGTCTGAATGATTAAAATATGGAGTAAATAGGGAACGTGCTTCACTATGGGATTTTTTTTAAGTTTCTGTCTGGCATCAAATTAGAAATTGTTTATAAATGTAGTGAGTTCAGTAAAGACCTTGAAATATTTGTGATTGTACGTTTGCCTTTTATAATAATATCTCAAGAAAATAACAAATTAAATCAAAGATCTCTAAGCTTTTCTGGAAATGAAATTATCTAAATAAATCAAACATAAGGAATACAAAAAATAGTTTCATTAAAGGCGTGACAGAGAGGAATAGGAAGAAATTATTTACTGGGTCACCCAACAATTGATAAAGCAGTTAGAATCTGTCAATGCTCTGCCAAAGCTCAAACTTGTGGAATTTTAATGGTGATGAACTGTAGAAGCTGAAATCAGCCTGCCACAGATCTAATTAGGAGATAGCCATACTCAGCTGAGACATGCTCTGAGATAAGACTTGTAAAGACCTTTGCTAATTGGAAAATTACCAAAGATAATGTTGCCAGAGTCTGTGCAACAGTTGGCTTTTGTAGCATAACTGGGAAATTAATTCCTACACAAGGAAAGGATCCAGACTGTCTTGAGGGAGAGGAATGTCAAACCATAGAAAGAATAATTATATATATTTAAGGTTACAAATGCAATTTCATTTCAACACTAACTGCATTAATGGTCTCCAATGTGTGATTTGAGAACTCCACTTATAGTAATGGTATGAATTAAAAAATGTCATTAAATAACTTTAGTCTTTATATTTGTCATGTTAGATCAATATTAATTGGTGTCTGCAGTTAGAGAGTACATTTTCCTTACTGTGTCTAAACAAAAAGATCGAAATGCATTTCTATTAGGAGTAGCTGATTAGAAACATTACAAATATCCATTAAACTGAGACGTATAAGGGGCTGTCAATAGAAGCAACCAGATGACTGAACAGACTGGAGTTGATCTGGTGAGTAAACAATGGACTCCCTGACCTCCTACCATGTCCCCTCTCAGTACCAGCTTAGCCAGGCTGAGTCAGAGCCACATTCCTGGCAGCTTTTAGCAGATAGTTACTAAGAGTCCAGTGGATAGTCTGAGCTCTGGGTGAGAAATATTTCCAGAACATGTGCTATGTACTTTTGTCCTAATACTAGGTATTTACTTCTTAAAGGCACACACAACGCACATGAAATAAAAACAAAACAAACAAACAAAATTGTCTTTCTGATTTGAACTAAGTTATTTTTTATTCAGTTTATTCTAGACGTGCTCTGTTTGCATCAGCACACACATGCACAGTGTCTGTGACAGGCAGGAAAACTTGAAATAAAGTAAGTCCAGTTGCCTCATGCTTTTACTTTGACAAGGTGTTTTACAGACAAACAGAGTAAGTGATTTTATTAGTTGTGGTGATATAAAGACGTCTCTAGTGATGGACACAGTGAGAATGAACTCAATCCTTTCGGCAGGTCTTCTTTCCTGATAGTCGACCAGCAGAAACCAACAGAGATGCTTTATTTTTTACACATTAACAACCCAGTAGAAGCACCGAGATAGGGTATTATATTATGCTTTGGAAAAAACAATCAATGAACTGTGGAGAAAACGAATCAATCACAGACTTCTAAAGAGGGAAAATAAGCTCAACAATGTGCTTCCTTTTTCATTACAAGACCATAAAATATTAACCTATCTATGCCTTAAATCCATGTGATGATGACATTAAGATATCACTATTTGCATTTGACATTTATCACACAGAAGCTATTCTGTTACAAAATGAATATATTTAAGTCTCTCTCTCTCTCTCTCTTTCTCTCTCTCAGTGCAGTTCATTCTGGGCTGAATGATGACAGTAGAGCTTCCATTTTCTTTAATCACTCTGAGCGTAAAAGTGACGTAATCTGCCGCCACTTCACATTTTAGATCCAATTGTGAAACCTCCTACAGATAAGCAAGGATTAAAGACCAGAATATGTTTTCCGTGTAAAGTGGTTTTAAAAAAACCCTGCTTTAAAAAAAATCTTAATAAATATAAAGTTGACCAACAATCCTACTACCAATCTTAAATGAAAGCTTTATGTTTTTGATGGAAAATCAGGGATTATATATGTTTATATATGTAGTTTAGCTATGTAACTATGTGCTATGATAGCACCTCAAGAGAAATAAGACTAGATCCTCCACTGTTTGCTGGTCCATAACTCAGACAACATGTGTCAACAGACATAACAGTTTTTATCAAAACACTCCTTACACAAAACCATCGGGCAGCAGAACTTCCAGTTTTACCTGTCTGGAGAAAGAAAGGGCAGAGTGCTCACATCAGACAGAATACGATTGGTTGCAAAGTATTTCATCACAACTTCTTTTATCTGATCCCATTTTGGCTATTGGTATAAAGGGAAATTAGATATCTACTTGAGTCTTGTTGAAACAAATATGATCAACATCAGCAGGAACTGAATGCAGAGTTATGCTATCAGACATGAATGGACTCAGTTACGAAATCCTGGAGAACTGAAGGTGCCAAACCACAGTTCTAACCATGAGAAAGCATGTGTACATCTTTTCCCTTTAGCACTGGTCCAATAAGTAAGGGTAAGTGCAAGTCTGGTGATAATTAGGATAATTAGAGATGAGGGAGGCTAAGCTAATTAACATCTAAGAACCATGTCAGTTAAATTTACTGCTCAAACAAATAGACTAAACAAGCTAGATGACCACAATGACCAGTGACCACACGCATGTTTGACCTTTTGCATAACCCTTTCTTCACTTACCGAGTGAACCATCTTGATTGTGTTTTTATAGGTAATGCCAATTATTAATCAAAGGCAGCTTTCCCCATCAAATATCTCCAACAGTCATTCAAACCACACGTGAACTTTAAAATCAGCACTTTCTTTGCCTCGTGTCATATTTACTGTTGTACACTGTTATAACGTTTTTCTTTTTTCTTTTTGTCTTTCTTCCTTGCATTTTCTTTTGCCAGAGTGGACATAATGTGATGTGTTTCTATAAAAAAATGGTTTAAGTATTTGGACGGGCTTTTATGAGGTTTGCTTGTGCCTCGTAGGACCCTATGTTACCCCGCTTTTTCCATATTTAGAGGTAATGAAAAGGATTTCAAAACACTTCCTTCTTTACTGTGCATCTGTTCCTTCTCTGTTCTTCCCATGCACTAACCCCCAGCTACTCTTTCCCTTTGCCCCTTTCTTTGGCTCTGTCCTCATGGAGTTTGCATTCCACACCTCCTCTGCAGACTGCACACAAAAGAGCAGAAAGCGCCACTCCTGATCTGTGGCAAACATTCCAGTCTTCTACGTCTTTTCAAACAGATACAGTCCCTTATCCTTTTTGTGGCATCGGACAGAGTGTCTCTTGTCCAGTGAAACTGCACAGGCCAGAACGAGTGAAAGGGAATCTGCTGAATATTGCTGCAAGTAGTGACGCAAAATAAATGAAATGGGTTTTTTGCTGTTTTTTTGCTGTAAAATGAGAAATAAAAAACATTTAAAGCAATACTTGTATAAGAGCTTACATTGATTTATCATAACAGAAAAATAAACAAAAGACTCATCACAAAATCCAGTTTTAATTTTGTGTAAATGGAACCAGATGTGATAGAGTCAGCTGATAAAGCAGAGATAGATGCAGGAGCATCTGTTCATATATCCTTAAAGTCAGTGCACAGGAAATTGACTATTAAGCTATAAAAAAAAGTTTTGAGTGGGTGGGAATGTCATTGTCTTTGACTTGAATTTTGGCAGTGAAGTTATAGATCGTTTTGGCTCAAGGCACTGTTGGAATATGTTCAGAGGTGTTTCAAAGAGGTGAAAAGTTCCTAGGAGGGATCATTAAATCATGAAGCATGGGAGTTTTCTGCTGTAAGTAATTCATATAACTACGGACGTGCGCTGGAGAACGTGCATGTCGGCTCAAAACTTTAGGAGCTGATGGAGCACGTGGCATTTGAAGAACATGTGTGGACTTGTGTGTTATTCCCCCCTGTTTGTCTCTCTCGGAAACCTTTGTGTGTCTCAAGGACTTCTAAAATTCCACAACAATAGCTTGGAGGCTAGAAAACATTAATGGCTGGCCAGCCCTCCCCATCATCTCTATTCACACCTGCCCACGGTATCCGGAGGCCCAAGGGAGAGCGTCTCTGGACTTTACAGCAGCTGGAAATGTCAGCGTTTCTCACATCGTGGCCAAAGGTAAATGGCCATGATAGTCTCTCATTTCTACAATAATGATCTGATAAATATTTTGGCCCATCTGATTATGAGGCGATTTGTTACTTTATTAGAGATTATACTAGCCCATACATTTGTCTTTGGTTTCAATTAAGACTCAAGATCAAAGCTTTGTGGTTGTTTTTTATTCAGTTTCTCTATCACACTTTGACTCAGACTACTGTCTGTTTAGTCACCACATTTTTCCAATTTCGACCAGGTTTTAACATTTGTGTAGTTATTTTGGCTCGATATGGATCGGTGAACTATTCTGACATTAAATATGGCTGCACTAGAATTCATAAATATAAGATTCTAAGCCTTAAAGTCAGTGTCTTGCCAGCTGTTTTGCAAGCTGTCTGTTTGGATTTAAATCTTTTTCTCTCTGGTAGAGTAAATTTAAGGTTTTATCATCTCATTTCAACTTCTGCTCTGGAAATGGGTTACATTGCTTAGGGGTGTTTTCTTTCTTTGCTGTTTTTTTTTGCAGGCATCAGCTTTGTGAGATGCAAAAAGAATGTAAGCCTGAAATGTATGCAGGCTGACAGACTGCTGAGTGTCGTCAGCAGTCTGTCAGCCTCTCTCACGCAGTGACTGTAAAGGCTTTTTAATTGTAATTGTTAAGTTGAGTAGTATGAAATTGGATAAAGAAATGTATAAAACACACTCATACCTGAGGTAAAACTTTCAAATTAATCAAAGATGCGTATTTTTTTGGAAGGTGGGAGGATGCTGGACTGCCCAGAGAGAATCCACACAAATACAGGAATCAAAGGCTGCCAGACCAGGATCAAACAAAGAGGTGCATCATGGGATGTCCCACAGCAGTCTAGCAGTATAACCACGGAATGTTTCTGGGTCACCTGAGCTATCTCTAGCTATAAGCTTTGTGAAAAGGGAAAATTTTCCAATTGAATGTGTCCTTTAAGGATAACTTGAACTGTGTCTAAATAAGTAGTTTGAAAACATATTCGGCTGCTTTTCACAAAGCAAAAACAATCTTTTTGAGATCCCTGTAAAAGCCATTAAATGGCACCAAATGTGATTTTGAGACTGTAAAGAGGTGACAAAACAATTTATAAAAATGATTAAAATAATGTTTTAACTAAAATAGAAATAACATAGGATAATTGCAATCTGACATGGGTTACTGGAAGTCAGTCAACAAGATCAGTCAGTACAGAATTTCTGAGTAACCTCCCATCATCCTAAAAGTAAGCATGGAGTAATAATGTAGAGTTAAGTAGGGCAAGAGAATTCAACCTGGAGATATTGATCATGACGTATTCATCAAAATGAATATGCCATGAAGCTGCCTGCCTGGAAAGGGGGAAATAATATGTTTTATCAGAAAAGATAGTTAAAATTTAATTAATCTTTGTAATACACAAGGTGTCAAAGACAGAAAAGAATATAAAGTGAAGTCACAAATAGTATGTTGAGATCCTTTAAAAGCCTGGATTCTCCATCAAATAAGAAACAAAATTTCCCAGTATTGTAATCCTAGTTTTAGCCAACATTACATAATATATCAATTCAAATTATACCTTAAAGAAAAAATATCCTGTCTTAACTATCTGAGAGACAAAATGTGTCCTAATCAGTTCACCAAAGCTGACATGGCATAAATGTTAAAAAGTTAAGTTAGACAGGAAAACATTAAAGATGTTTAAACTCTACAATTTACAATTTCCTCAAGTAAATTCTTAAGGAATTAAATTGCCAACTCTTTAGATCACATGTAGACTAAATGGAAAACATAGTCTTATAATTGTCTTATGTAAAAACGGCATTTTTCAGTTTGCATAAGGTTGCATCACTTTTAAAAAAACGAGCCTCAACATGACAGAGTCCTCCATTGAAGACAGATAAATAAGCCTTATCAGATATCTTGTCAAAGCAACTTTGGCCCCTTATAACACCAATGATTAAAGTCCACCATTCAAATACACAGACCCTGATAACAAATTTAGATTAATCTTTTGTCGTTTTTAATAGAATCTATCATTTGGCATGTCATGGCATTGTAATCATGACAGGAATGGCATATTTAAACCCCCATTCTGCTTCTCATGTATGCAGTTCCCAGCTTGATCACAAGATGGCAGTGTCCTTCAGTTAACCACTTTAACTTTTTACCTTTTAACAGTACAGTACACCCATAACCAGAGTTAGAAAAAGATAGACATGATAGAAACATCCCTGAGGTGATAAAATTACATTTCACGTTGTATTTAAATTCTTGGAAAATAAGAATCAGAAATGATAATAATCATAATAACAAAAGGAAAACTATTTTACAAATCTATTATTTTGGTTATACACACAGGGCAGACACACTGCTGAAGAGAACTATGTTCATTTTAAAAGATAAAATCCCACTTTCTACATTTCACCAGCTGAAATCCACCGTGTTGGGGGTAAACGTCCCGCGCAAGGTGTGGGACACGGTGTGTTTGTTACAGTGGGAAGCTGCCGGGGTCAACAGCTCAGAAATCAAATAAGCACTGCCCCCTCTGCGGCGTGCACGTGGGCGCGCGCACGACCCCACTTTTTTTTTCCTCCTTTCTTTTTTTTTTTTTTTTTTGTAAGGTTTAACTGGGCTACAAGCTCCTGGCCTGGACGACACCTATCAAGTTAGGATCTGCAGGAGGTGTTGTGTGACGTCTTTTTTTGGGTTACTGATTTTTACTGAACATGTGACTGAATTAGGCGCTCACATGGCTGCGGTGGCTGCATGATCCGCTTTAGATTTTAAAGGTCCGGTGATCGGTAGCTCCTCTCCGCAGCAGCGACCATCCTGGAGCAGAGGACCGCTGAAAAACACAGCGCCTACCCCGGACAGATCATGGCGAACAGTGGGCAGAAAGTTGTGCTGATCACCGGCTGCTCCTCGGGCATTGGGTTGCGAATTGCCGTCACACTGGCCAGTGATGAAAAGAAACGTTACCATGGTAAATACGCCCGATCTTACATTGTTTATTTGTGAGTCAGAAAACAAATCTATAACAGTGTGGCTCGATTGGAAGGCTTTGGCTGGCCGTGTTTACTTTTCCTACGGCACTGGCACCGCGCACCTCTGTTACGCATAAAGTTTCGACAGAATTGCCCGCACAGCTCTCTGTATTGCGCCCGTGTGTGATTTTTAGACAGGTTCCACTCGTGTAGTTAGAACAACTAAATCGGGAATCTCGCGCTTTTGTCAGGGCTGAGACTCAGTGGCCCCTTTGGCTCACCTATTATCATCTGAAAACGGGGCTGCCAAAAGCGGAGCTCTGCTCGGATGCCGCTTGCCAGACAGGATTCAGAAAAGGGTCTTGTCAATTCTCTTTCTACTGACTTCTTCTGCACAAAGCCCCCTTTATTGCTGTGAATTGTAGAGCGTCTGCTCCAGTTTAGTACCGTGTCTAATGTGCCTATAGTCCCCTCTCTGGAGCGAGTGTGGAAAGGGGGACAAAGTTTGAGACCTGTACAAGCATGGGTTCAGTCTGAAGCAGGGGCCTTGTTTGAAGTCTTCATTGGGACACAGGGGAGTTGGGGTGTCCCACTTTGACATTGTTTAGCCTGCACTTCCCTTCCCCTGCTTCCCAGCCATCATTGATGTCACTGTAGAAATTGGAATAGGTTTAAAACCCTTTTCATTTCGGACCACCTTAGCAACTCCCAGCCTTGTTTCCGTAAAAGCGCTGTGAGAAGTCTTTCTTCCCAGCTGTGACTCATTACAGAACTGTGAAAGCCTTCATCACACGTTCTGTATGATCATGTCACGACTGGTAACATTTAGCCACGTTGAGAAAAAATTGCAAGGGTGAGCTGAACTTTATGTTTCTTCTCACTGGGCCGTTGGGATCTGATGGGATTTATTACTGTGAAATAGATGAGCAAAACAAAAGCGGTTAATGCTCCCTCCCTCCCTCCTAACATTGGCTTAGGAGATTTTATTCTTAGCTGTGAGCTGCTTTCAGTCAGCAATGAGAAATTGGGGCTGATCTGCGCTGTTCCTCTGAAAATCCAGCAGAGATTAAATATTGCTTTGTGCATAGAGTAACAATTGGTTGTAGTGACACGTACAAAAGTCTGAGAAAGTCCCCAAATGCCTCAGTGTTTCCAGTGCGGAGTGGCTAATTCAAGAATGTTTAAGCTGCCCATGAGTATTTCCTTCAGGAACCAGAAGAACAATGGCTCTCTTGTTTACCTCTTCATCAATACATAAATCTTTCGGTTGCTCACATGAACGCCCGTCTTTCAAATCCGAAAATTATCTCTAACAACATTTACATAAAGTCATAAATGCTTAGTGTATATCTGATAGCTTGTCAAGACAGTTTATTTAGCGATTCCAGAAAAAGCTGATATAGCAGTTGAATGAAAGTGAATGAATATTTCCCAGCAAATCAAGCCTCAGCAGCATAGTAAGACCCTTTTATCCTTATTAATCCAAACTAATCGCACACGAGAGTTAGGGAAAGCTTTATCTTCTACAGACTTCAGGTAGATTTAGAAGAATGTGGGGAAAAACATGTTGTTTACTGCTGATTGTTTCTATTGTGCAACAGCACCGCCTCTCTTTTCCCTGTTAGGTAATGTCAGACAGGGAAGTGTGAGCAGAACGCGACGTGGAGAAGTCCATGTAAGCAAAGTCAACTCAGTGTTCCTGCACTGCATGTGGGTCAAGTGTGTGAAGTTCACAGGACAGCAATTCAGTGCCCCGTTACAGGCGTGGCCTCGTTTAGGAACTTTGACCCCGACTGTGTCACAACTAAGTGTGTGTTCCTGCTCTTGTGCCTGCATACGATAAGTTCTCCAGACCCATAACCATACAATTATAACTATGTCAATATTCCATTAGTTTGTGAGTTTTTAAGACAGAGAAAACAACAAGCCTTTTTTTCCACAGGTATTCATTATCAAGAGATACATAGAAGAAGAAGTAAATCTTACAATAATAAACAAAAAAGTTTAATCCTGGTTATTTGAAGTACTTTCTGAGCAACAGTGAGAACTAGACGGTAGAATAAGGCATATAGAATAAAGCCTGACAATAGAGTCAAATATGGCTCTCCATTTATATTGATTGCACTCTTTGAGCACTGTCTATGCATCAAACAGTAAGAATCATTCAGTTCCACACAATCATTCTTCTTTCAAAATGAAAAAAAATATCTAAAAAACAATGTTGCTTGATAAAAGATGTTATCCCTGTTCTTGGTTCTTCTTTCTCTCCTTTATTGCCGAACCCTCCATCCTCCGCTCTTCGTCTTTCCTGATCAGTCATTGCCACCATGCGGGACCTGAAAAAGAAGGACAAGTTGCTGGAGGCAGCTGGAGATGCCTATGGGAAGACCCTGGTGTTGCTTCCCTTAGACGTGTGCAGTGATGAGTCGGTCAGGCAGTGCATCAACAATGTTAAGGACCGCCACATTGATATTCTGAGTGAGTAAAAACTGTGCTAACTCCCCTTTTTTGAGGTGTTCTTTATGTATGCTCATGTTTTTTATGTTTAACTTAATCTGTAACATACAGTATATTAAAATCACTCAGCATTAGAATGGAACTTGAAATGTAATCAATTTGTTGTGTCTCACGTTTTGGCCAAACACACAGAGCGCTGACCCTCACCTCCCCTGCCACAGCCAGCATTCTGCCTTTAATGCCTTCTGTAATGTAGTTTTACGGAGGAGAATTGCTTTTCGAGGCAAGCTGAGAAAGAAGACTGTTCCAATGATACAATTCCAGGACAAAGGTTGTGAGGACTCACACCATCAATGTTTTCAGACAGAGCTCGCAGCCTCTGCGGTTCTGCTGCTGAGTGGGCGGCTGGAGGGGATTGAGAGTCTTGAAATTCCAGTGGGCAGATAGATCATGCACCCAAAGAGAAAAGGCTATCGGGGGCTATCATGAGGGAGATCCAGCCAACACTACTCCTGTAGCTGTATGTGCTTTTTGCGCCTTAACTTGGGTCTTAAAAGGGGCAGCTGATGGTTCTGAGAAGAAAAAACATCAATAGATGTCAGCCTCAATAAACTGTGACACCTGTAATGGATTCTGATGCCCAGCATGTTTCTAGATGAATCACTACTCCACGCCTGCGTTCAATTACTTAAACCTTTAGAGCAGATAAGTATTCTATTTATAAACCTGCTTTCACCTCACTCTAAATCCAACATTACACCCACTTGATGTAATTACTCGAGACCCAGAGGCCCCTCGACATGGGCTGGTGTTACATCACATCTGGCTGCTGTGGTCACACGCTGACACCTGGTGGCAATGCTCAGTACCAATTCTGAGAAAAAAAAACAATCATTTTCAGTGTCAAAGTCTGCATCGTGACAATGCTAAACGTGTTAAACCGTGTTGTCCGTGTGCTTCCTGTTAGTCAACAATGCAGGAGTGGGCTTGCTCGGGCCTCTGGAGAGCATCAGCATCGACGAGATGAAGAGAGTGTTCGACACCAACTTCTTTGGTGTCGTTCGAATGATCAAAGAAGTGATGCCAGACATGAAGAAGAGGCGTTCAGGACACATCGTGGTCATGAGCAGTGTCATGGGCCTCCAGGGTAGGACATGTCACTATAAGCGGGGGATAAGAGATGCGGTTGTTTCCTTAAATGTGTTAAACATTTTACAACAAAAACAAATGATTTGATTAATTATCTACTTTGTTTTTTTCCAAGTCGTTTAGCCCTTTGTGTGTAAATTAAGTTTGAACAATGCATTTTCTTATCAGGTGGTGTGAAACTTACTTAATGCATTCCAGTGGTAGACTCTTATCTCCCTGTTTTTTTTGTTTGTTTGTCATTGATTAGGAGTTGTGTTCAATGATGTTTACACTGCCTCTAAGTTCGCGATGGAAGGTTTCTGTGAGAGTATGGCTGTGCAGCTGATGAAGTTCAATATCCGGTAGCTCAACTTCTGTATTATATTCACATCAGTCCTCGCTTTTGTCATGATACAGGTTTACTCACTGGCTGTTGTGTCTCTGCCTTGTCTCAGGTTGTCCATGATTGAACCTGGCCCAGTTCACACTGAATTCGAGACAAAGATGATGGAGGATGTTGCTAAGATGGAGTACCCTGGGGTAGATGCAGACACAGTTCGTTATTTTAAAGACGTTTACTTGCCCTCGTCGATAGATATATTTGAAGCCATGGGCCAAACGCCAGAGGACATAGCAAAAGTAAGAGAACGAGTTTTGAACTTATGCTTCTGTCAGGATATATGAATTCGATCATAAAGTATTAATCATTGTCTGCAATCATCCAAAACTTTCCTTTGTTTTGTATTCCTCCAGTGTACTAAGAAGGTTATTGAGTCAGACAGCCCTCGCTTTAGGAATCTGACCAACAGCCTCTACACACCTATCGTGGCCTTGAAATATGCAGATGAGACTGGCGGCCTGTCTGTGAACACGTTCTACAATCTGCTCTTCAACTTTGGGCCTCTCATGCACATCACCATGAGCATCCTCAAGTGCTTTACGTGCAGCTGCCTGCGCAGGCGCACCATCTCCCCCAACTGAGGCCTCCTCAGTCCCTCAGGGTGCTTCTCTGAGTTATGTCCTCAGCAGGTAGACTAGAAGCAGTAACCTAAAGAGAGAGGAGATGCCTTTTTTTAGTTAAAAGACGCTACCACGATAAGCTTTGTCAGACAACATGCACAATTGCACATTTTCTTTCCACAGAGATGTATTACGCAGGGTGACCTCATGCACGGACAGAAAAAACAGGCACACACACCACACTGACAGTATATTTTATGAAAGGAGGCCCACAGATGACCTTTTATTACATGAAATGAGCAGAAAAAAAAAGTACAGAGAAGGCGAGATACAGTTCTCATGGACAAACATCAAAGCACAAGAATAAACTCAGTTGATATGTGAAACTATTATATTTTAGAAAATAGAGAAATGATTATGTAACATGTAGGCTATAACTTTATTCTCAAAGTTATGACGGAGAGTCAGAATATATAAATCTGCTTTTATGCCTTTTGCCCATAAATTCCTGTTTGTATTGTAGTGTTCTCATGGTCATAACTGCTGAATAATGTTTTTAATCTCTTGATAAACTGAATTTTTGAGGGGATTTCAAAGGTTTTGGAAGAGGGGTTTCAGATTTTTTTAATGATGATGTTTGATTTAGAATAAAATGAATTTTGATTTACTTTAAAATGTTTAATTTATTCTTCCATTAAGAATATAAAAAATATCACCATCCTGAATTACTCTGTATATGACATTATGCTTATAACATAGAGTTTATTGTTATTATTCATGAATGTAATGGCATATTTCGCAAGTTTAAATGGCAAGTCTCCCTGAACACCAAGAGGGGGCAGTATTTCACTGTTTTCCATCAGTAGACGGCTTGGATTCCAGAGATCAGATTGGTTTCGCTGCAGACACTGGGATGATGTACATCATAGCAAATCATTCAGATTCTTTCAGACTAAGTCGCCTCTGGTTCCTGGTTCTCTGGGTCACTATTGTGACACTGGATGCTGCTGGAACCATTGGAAATTAAATGGCCTCTGCCTGTGCTGGACCAATTGTGTGTCACTGCCCGGGATGGACAGGTGCAGTCTTTTGGTTGTTATGATTTAATTGGCATATAAGTTTCATTAGGTTTATTACAATATATATTTCACATATCCATCCTAAAATGAACTAATATTGGAGCATAAGTGGGGAGGACAAATATTAGTAAGCAGCAGATGTCAGCAACAACAATATCAATGTAGACAAAGACTTTGTGGACAATATTCCCCTACAAATGCATTTAAGGCCACCAGCAGAGCTCACACTTGTTGTTGCATTTGCATTTTGTGAGGTTGCGTATCTGTGCACATACGTGCACATTAGCATGTGTTTGCATGTATGTCAGTGTGTGTGTGTGTGTGAGTGTGTGTTTGAATGTGTTATGCTAGCATGTCTATGGGCTAAGTTAGTGATCTGTTGATGGATATAAAGAGGTCATGGCCTGCCTCTCCCCCCCCCCCATCAGAACCCCTCCCTTGAACCCCCAACCCCCCTCTCACACACACCCGGCTTTGTGCCGTGTGAGAGAATGTGACCTGGTTCCCATCCCTGAGGAGGGGTGAAAACTAATGACAACCTCAGACACACTGCGCAGACCTGAGCCTCCCTCTCCAGCTGGCCCTCTTTGCCCACTGGGTCTGGACCCCCCGGTCCAAGTCCACTCTGGGACAGCCACAAGATCTGGCCCGTGTTACCGAAGATTTTCCTCCGTCCCGGGCCTTGTGTCTGGGTCTTTGTTTGCTTAAGCGAGTTCCACTCATCCAGTCGGAAAGCCTTGGGCTTAGTGTACGAGGACTGTGCAACTGGTTGCAGACCTGTGGGTTCCGAACAGTGTACAATGAGTGCAGAGCCTCGGCTCCGTGTATGTGTCTTCATCAGAGGCGACAGCTCCACACAATGGAACAAAGACACTGTCAATCACAATCAAACGGGTGTGTGCGCTGTTTGGTGGGGCAGGGGGATAGAGGATTCGAGGAGGCTGGGGGAGGAGTCTGGATATCCTGACTGTTCAGAAGGATGCCAAGACCCAATGTGGGACACTGAAGGCTAATGGCAGGGGGTGGGTATAGGGTTTTGGGTAGCACAGGGTGGGATGTGTTGCACTTGGGAAAATGAGAATTAGGATGCCAAAAGCTGAATACAGGACCCATTTACTAATTGAGTGAATACTAGAGTTACAGAAAAGTCTCATTAATGAACGGCATCTTATTAAACCATTGTTGTCTACTTTTGTTTCACAATCCAAAATGTTAATGCGATGTAGTTGGTTTTGTTTCCGAGCCAGTTAACATACTCTCGGTTCATCAGCATGAGATTTTACTATATTTTTTTAAGTATATGGCAGTTTTTTTGTTTTGGAAAGAAAAACTATTTCACAATCAATATAAAATCCTCTGAACTGGTAAAATGTAATATTTGCCACATGTGTGGACTCTAAAAGTTCTTTTTCAGCATTTTCCAGAGAACCACACCCAAAAATGAGGACAGTAATAAGCTCACATGCAAAAAGGAAATATAGAGATCAGAAAATTATGGGACCTGACTCACACATGAAAAAAGGAGTGAAAGTATTAAGAAAACAAAGGTCTAACTCTAATAACTGTTTCTGTAATGTTTTTTTCTTGATTTCAAAGATCCATTTCTATCAGAATAATGTGAAAGAGCAATACAATGTACGCCATATAATTTGTGTCGGCCCACAATCCACGCTAAAACTAAACAAATATACAAGTTTCAGGTCATTCACCATTTAGCATAGCGGCATGTGACTACAGATTAGACGACATGGGATATATCAACAGAGCTGAACATGGACAAGAGAGGAGCTATTAATCTTTATATAGTCAAATTGGGAGAAGCCCAGGTTGCCCTGTGACAGCAGGGTCCATTAGAGCAGTCCAAAAAGAGAAGCAAACACATAGCTGTCCGTTCTTTGGCCCTCTCCTCCTTACTCACTCTCTGTCCCCATGTCCGTCTGCCCTTTCCCCCACGGTTCGCCATAATTCCTCTATGCAGTGACCCCTCGCAGACCCAGCGTGGGTCACTTGTTTTTATTCACACATGTAGAGGGTGGGAATCATCTCTCTTTCTGAGTAGAACTGCTTGTTTGTAAGGCCATTCAGGATTGATTGGGGCGCAAATAAATCAAAAGAATCTTGTCCCATGCTGGCCAACCATGCACATTGCTTTTTACGCACACAGAACTGTGATTGTCACAGTCATTACAACATCAGCACTGTTCCCTTCCCCTACAGCTCACCAGAAACCTAACAATCCAACAGGAATTTCCAGACTGGATCACCGTTTGCCCGCTATCGTATTGTTTTGTTCTGCTCTCTTCACTCTCTCAAAACTACAAGCTCCAACCATTGTGAGACTGTGTGATTAGAGGTTTAAATCTGTGTAAGGGCATTGAAAATCTCAAAAAAGGCCTGTTGTGTTATTGCAGTTGGCTTAAAGATAACGTAATCGGAGCTGGAGTAACCTGATCTTGTTTTGTGGTGAACAATAAGATCAGATTGGTGTAATATTCCATTAGATGAATCAAAGCGAAGCTGCTCTGTGGTGTCAATACAAACATCTTTCTCAAAACTCGAAACTCCTGTTTGTGTGCAAGTGAAGGCAAGAAGCGTGACTGATCCAAAAAGGCAGCAATGCAAAACTAAACCTGGAAAATAGGGAAAAAAATTGCGCAACCACTGTCAACACCATCTCTTTTCTCAGTACTACAGTACGCGCCTTTAGACATCTTTTTCTAACATATCATCTCCTCTTTGGTTTCAGCTCTACCAGGAGAGATTGGTTTCAGCTCCCCGTCAAAGATGTAATTAGATGCCTGGGAATGTAATGTTTTTTTTAATTTACTGAAAAAATAACAACATGCTTTGCTTTCTGGTTTGACCGACACCAGTGAGAGTGAATTTACAAGGGATGATCGTCCTTTTAATTTCTTTCCCAAGGGTGGCTTTGCTTTTTCTTGTTCCTCTGGAAGCGTGAGAGTGAGTTTAGTGGGCGCCAATGTGCATGTGTGTATGAATCAAACAGAGGGAAGACTCAAAGACAGACACCGAGAGGAGTGGTTCCCTGCCTGGCAACCCTGGCTGCATCCCAGGCCAATTCCGCTGCCAGAGAGAGAAACTTGCTTAGGACCTGATCGGCGCTGCCACAGTTTTGATCTATTCACTGTCGCCAACCAAAAAGATGAGAAACCAATCAGGGAGCAGGCACACCCATGCCAGGAAGCCTGTCTCAGCCCAAAGAGCCTGCATCATTGTTTATTCAGCTTGAGTGCATCGCATCTTGGCAGCCTGGGTGAGAATGAATAGACGTTCAGAATATCAGTTCATAAGAACATAATGATAACATAGGTTTTGGGCCTAGCTCTAAAATATGGAATAATGACAGTGGTTCTTGTGCACACGTACAAGTTCCCAGAATGGAGAGGCACTTCACCAAGGCTGGAATTTTCTGCTGTTTTTTTTCTTCATAACAAAAGAACACCCATGTCTATTGACCATGAAGAGATGTTCATAGATTTGTCCCCAGTGAAGAGCTGTCTTTGTTGGTTATCTCCATTGGTGAGCCGCCTCCATTTGGCTCAGCCTAATCAGAACACAAACACGCCTCTGTGATTTGGACACACTCCCTCTCGCTTGTTCCTCAGCCTTTCTCATATTTACCAACAATAAAGACTGCATTTTGATTTCCTCATCTTTTCTTTTGCCATCATATGCCAACGCTTGATACAGTATGTGAGTGAACGGTCAACTCTGTGCTGTGATTTGTTTTCTCGCTGTCATCCACCTTATCCCCTCATCTAGGTGGAGTGTGCCTCTCCCTGAGGCTCAGGCGTTGAGGCATGACATACATCAACTCTACTTGTCTGTACACAGCCTGGTTTCGGTTGCCGTAGGGGAAGTTTTACAATGTAAAGAAGTTACTCAGGGAGAATGTTTTTTTCTATATTATCCATTCATTGAAAACTTAGACCAAATGCGTTCAAGCTTACAGTTTACTTTCCTTTAAAAAACACTTACTCTTTACCTTTGAACCAATTACTCAGTGCTGTAGGCAAACTACAAATAAACCCTCATTCTCACTGTCAGATGTGGTTATTTCTTAACTTCTTTTCAACTGATTATGCTGTGTAATTACACATCTTATTCTAAATATCACAAGTGATTATGAGAAGTGATTTTAGCATGTGTTCTGAACAGCAAAATATTTATACTTGTCCTTATGTTTAAGTGTATTTGTAATATTTGAGCTTTGAAATGATAAGGACAGTCATGGTTGTTTTTCTTTGCAGGACATTTAAACTGAGGCTCATTTTCTCCTCATTAAAATCACAGCTTTCAAAGTTCATGACCAATGTTCGCAACCATCTTTAAAGCTCTTTTGTTTCTTACGACAGCTTTGTCCGCTTAGCCTTCTCAAAGTAATTAATTTACTTTCGAGAAAAATCTAACAGAAATACATGATTTGCTTACACAAAAATATCTAATAATATCTAAGTCTGTGTTTTTGGACTTGTAGTGAGTATTCTAAAGAAATTGAATGTAGATGCTGCATTGAGATCCACCAAAGGTTTGTATTTACTATTCTATTTTTTTGTGGGTTCTCCTTTGTTTCCTTAACATGCACTGGTTTTCAACAACATTCATTTAAAGTAATATGAACACCATCCAAAAGAGTTAGAATTAGTCCCTGAACATTAGCTAATTCCTGAAGTCAGACGCAGCCAATACAGAGGACATTTTAATTAAAAGAGAATAAAGTATTACTTCATAAACATAGTAGTACTGTCATAGTATTTGCATACGTGATTGTGTTTTGCTTTTAATGAAACCAGTCTTTGTATTAATACATACATATCTCAAGTCTAGGAACAGGGTCATAAAAACATTTCAAAATGAAAATATTTTTGATGAAATGAGAACAAAATGTTTCTGTCTTATGAGACACACTAGACCTTTTCCCCCAGATTTTGGCCTTCTCCATATTTCCCCTGACCTGCGGTGAATGAGCCAACTGTGGTACTCGCTGGAGGTCAGCTCTGCCATGAGTACTGGGCAGGACCGTGCTCTTGAGATCGCCCACTTCCTTTGCTATAAACTAGAAAAGAACAGAGTGATGTGTTTGGCTCATGGTGGGAAAAGTATCCTTTGGTATGTGACTTTGAGAGGAGCGTGTGGGACCAGAAAGACGCTCTTTCCTTTCTGAGTAAAAAAGCCTCTCCTCTCGAGTCTGTGGGGGGTTCAGAGGTCAGATGCACTCAGTGCCCACTCTTTGCAACACAGCAAACCCACAGCTGATGGTGCAACTCAATCCAGAGTCCCTGTGAGCATCCCGTGGAACAACTGAGGGCAAAGCTAGTTCACAATCTTTATTGAGTTCATCCAAAAACGATACAAATCTATCAGGCTGTCACAGAAACCGATTCTGTGACTTTAACACCACTGTGTAAAATGTAAGAGAGTAATGCAAGATTTCAGAAATGATGTAACCCTAAACAGTCTTCTACATATATCTGTTACAATTTTTTTAGCACTACAATTTGTTTTTTCTAAGTTTCATTGTCTTGCTGACAGAGGTCGGTGTCCTTTGTCCTGATTTTTAGTGCTCACAAAAAAAAGAAAAAATCAAGCACCTCGCAAAACCGCTTTCAAAATCAAAACTTAATAAAAATCTGGTTCAGAAAGGGCTACTGATGGTCAGGTTCATGGCCATCTTTTAATTCGCCATGAGCACCGTCAATGAGACATGGGAGAATATTCCCTTCAACTTGACCTCCACCACCCCTAACCCCTTCCTTTCTCCCCTTACAACACAAGCCCTCACAGGAAAATAATAAACAGATGAGTAGGATGGGAACAGCTCCCAGCGAAAGCAGCCAGCCACTTAGGCAAGCAGGCATTGCTGCTTCAGTTCCCAGGCAAAGAGGAGGGCAGGCCTCAGCTTGACTGTCACAGTCACAGCCTAGAACCAGAAAAACTGGACAGAAATTACCGTTAGTTGTCACTGTCATGCCAAGACTTATTAGGCCTACACACCTATGTGCACAAGTCTGGACACCCAAACCAAGAAACGTAGACAAAAACAGCGACGAGTGGAAGAATCTCAGCAAGAACTGTTTGCAGTTTCATCACAAGCAACCTCCTGTGATTGCTGGAGGCAGCTTTTGACGAGTTGTTCAGTTTTTTATTAACTGAGAGGTGGATTCTGCCTGGTGGACTGAGCCCAGATTGTGCCAGTGCAATCAGCAGCCAAACACAGACTTGTTCACTTTAGATTTTTTTTTTCATGCTCACACACAACCACAAATTGAAAACATACCATTTTCTGAACAAGATGTAGACATGCAAATAAAATCTGAAAAAAATCTTTGATGTAACCCATATCACAAAAGAGTCCAACATCTACCTAATTAGCATTCAAAAACACATTCAGAAACACAGAAATGTTCTCTCTAATACAAAGACAAAAGTACTGGCAAGTCCCTCACTTCTTCCTACTCCTTTATTCTCCCTGTATTCTGGCAAAGCCTGCTTTTGCAAATTAAACACAGATCTCCCATAGATGCTAGGCTGACAGCTCCAGCTACGTGCCAACACTACTAAACGTCTGGAGGTCAGAGGATCTAGGAACCCTCCCTTGAGCCAGATTAGTATTTCTATTGGCTCTTGCTGTAAATACTTTTGTGTCGCAAAAAATCCATCTGTTGGTCATCGGCAGACAAACATGGCAATCGTAGCTGGGGTAAGAATGTTTGGAAAAGCTTTGATGGAAATGATGGATGACCGATTGGCACACATGGCTATGTGGTCAGGTACTCAATCTCACACAAGATCTATCCCCGCATGCCCCCATGAAATAGAAGTAAGTGGTTGATGTAGTGCAGAGCAATGACACCACTGCACGATTGAAGTGACAAAAAAAGGGTCACTGAACTTGATCACGGTGCCCTTTTTTTTGTACTCTTAGTTTGTGTGCATGAGTCATTCCACTCGACAAAAGGTCTGGTTGGTGGGAGTCTTTGGCTGTTAATTTAAGGTGCTCTTTCACTTCTGCTTCTGCAGCATCAAATGACTCCTCAGATTACTCCTTAAACACTTACTCCTGTTATTAAGAAGCCCAGCCCATGGGAGGCTTCCCGGCTATTTGTCTTTTCCTCTCATCTCTTTGTTTCTCCGAGTGTGCTTTGTTCACGGATGTGTATGTTTAAAAGACAACAGAAGTATGCAGAAATAAGAACATATTTCACCACATCTAATCTACCTGGAGCCGCTTGAGTCTGTAAAATCCCCGATCGGCTCGCAGAAGAGAGGTCAGACATCCATTCACATGTGGGTGTGTGCTAAAAAAGACAATGCTCGAGAACAAAAACACAAAGACAACATGGCCACAGAAGTCTGTGGCACTGTGGCGAGTGTGGTGGAGGATTTCGGCAGGGAATTGGGTACAGGGAACAGACCCATGTATGGTGAAAAGTTGCAGGCCCTCATTCCTTTGGGCTTATGAAAGACTATTTTGGGGCACTCCAAAGTCTCCCACGCAAGCACAACAATTTGGGGGTTAGTTCATTTATTTATCTTTTATGTTTTTCCATCTAATGAAGCCCAAGAGAGAAATGTAGTTGTTTTTGGCCTTTAAACTCAAGGGGAGGAGGAGGTTGAGGAGGGGGAGGAGGGATGTGAGCATGTCTGAGTGTGTGACTGTTGCATGAGCAATCTTTGCATTTGGCAATTTCAAACCTTAGCCCAAAGTCTTGTGGCTCAACATTCAGACTTGTGTCCTATTGCAAAAGGTGCATAAGCAATAAAAAATTATTGAGAAAAAAACGGATAGAGGAGCTGCACAGGGCAGGATAGTCATGATGTGTATTTATTAAATATTTTTATTTACGGATGAGCAAGACGGGAATGGGGGAAATGGCATGGGAGAGACTCCAGGGAATTAAACTTCTCCCACAACCCCAATGAGGGCCAAGAATGAGGTTATAACCCAAATTTCTGTTCAAATATCCTTTGTCTGAATATTGTTGTGACACTAAAACTTGTGCACGCACACACACCAGTAAACCAAAGGGATGAAGAGATAACATTGAAACAACAGCTCCTTTATGTTTGCTAAGATTTTTACTTGTCAAAAAACTTTGTTGTTGTGTGAAAAATAAGGACTTATGTTGACAGCTACTGTACACTATGCCTCCCTAAACCAGTTTTTATAAGTCTGCCTGGCTTATTATTTGGCATCTTAAAGAGTTACACAACTTTTGGTGGCTCTATCCCCCCATTACTTTAACACAACCATTTGCTTTTAAGCCTTATTTCTGTTCCTGCTGCCGTGCATTTTTGTATCTATAGACATACAATGACAAGGTCAGTGAGGGCCAGTTGGATGGTGAGTTATGACGTCATTAAAATATTTCTGTTTGACTGTGACCCTCATAGAGTTGTGTGTTTTAAAAACATTCCTCTTTCAGCATCAGTGGTGTGTGACACATTGCTTTTGGGGTTGGTGACAGCTTAGCTGTGGCTTCAAAATCGCAGCTCTCAAAATATTTCTGATACGGCAGGTTGACTCAAATGTCCACTAAAACACTCACTTTTTCACTTTTGGGTGTAGTTTAAGAGTCCTATGGGGGCAATCTTTTTGGTTAATCTCAAGGGGAAATAATCTTAACTCCTGGTCAATTTGTATGTTAATTTTCTATCTCCTGTGCATTTTCTCTGTGTCTGCATTGTATAAAGGACTACAAGCAATTATACCGGCATGACACGTCTTTTGAGAAATCACAGAATCAAATGGATAAACATTCACAGCCAATATCAAAAGCTAAAAGTATGCTGACAACCATCACATCTATGTATGGTGCAATGATTAATTGTAGTTGAAGTAAAAACTAATTAAATGTGCTGTAGAACACTGTAACAATGCAAAACGATTTCACATGCCATGTTTTTCTATCACAAACTCTTTTCTTGAAAATTAAAAAAGAAGAACAGATGTGGTTTGAAAAAGAAATTCATAGATATTATAGAAGTTTTTTTTAACGCTTTTTTAGTCTATTGTAACTATCCAGGTGCACGTTGCCCTTCCATATGGCAATGCTTTTTCCTTTCCCCTATGCTGTGTGTTGCCTACCAGGGCTGTCTTTCTGCCTTGTCTTCTGGCAGCGCCTCTTTTCAGGTGAAAGCTTTTACACACTTTCAGGCACCCTGATGTGGGCCGACATCATAGTATGGGCGATAAGACTGCTTGTAGTGTCATCTGTCTGATGTCTTTATCAAAGAGCTCTCAAGAATGAGCCAGCATAGTTTTGCTGAAAGTGCAACAATAACACACCTATCACACTTCATTTCCCCTTTTTCTAGTCTTGGATAAGTGTGAAGGATAAACTGTCAGACTATCTCACAGAGATCAAGTTCCCTGCCGCAACATAAAGCCCCCCCCAAAAACTCTTGAAGCAAGATGGAGCTTGCACCGTCAATATATTTACAAAGGGCAGGGAAATTAACATGGAATATTTGCTTTAATAGTTTTTTTCAGATTGATTGCTTACACAATGACATAAAAACTTTGCAAATATTTTTTCATCACCATTTTGTGGGCCACACACATAAAGCTATGCTTCACTTGTTTGCTGTGCCATGCCTATCCTAAAGCTTTTATTACCAACTAAAACTAAACACTGACAGGAAGTGACTTCAGGTCTCCTTTTGTGGATAACTTAAGCTCAGATATCTACAAGGAAGGCACCTCTACCTCCTTTGTGTAGTCAACTAGTAGCTTCCCTCTTTTGTTTTTCTCACTGGAGGCTCTAACTCAACATGCAGCTCACAGAACGGCACTGCGGGCCTCTCTCACTGTGTTCCTCTGCTGTTTAGAGGAGGAAATGGTGAATGGGAAATCAACTAATTTATTCACTTGAGAGTCATATTTCCCCAGTGTTTAGGACCATCATTGGGGTTGTAAGAACATGTGTGTGTGGGAGGAGGAAGAGGGACAACTTATGGTTGCAATTTGAAGATTCTTTTTTTAGTCACTCTTAAATGTGGGAAGTCAAACTCATTGAGCCCGGGGCGTCTGTGGGAAGGCAAGCCTGGGATCTGGAGACAGGGAAGTTAAGATCCCCTGGTGGAATTCTCTCACTTTTAACCATGAGGGGCTTTTGGTTTGCAGGGGCCAGAAGTTTGTTGAAAGTTAAGAATGCTTATTTATATAGGACTGACTCAGTTTGTCACAGCAAAGAGGGAGGCATACAAAGTTAATCTGCAGGAAACGGAACATGCAGCCCACACCACATGCAGTTCTCTGTAATGTGGGAATCTTGAACCACATGACGCTGAGAAATGCTGGAGGAAAGCCTGGAACAGAACCACTGATTACAGTCTAACCAGGGGGGTAAAAGTAAAAAACATTGGTGTTATCCTGCTGTGCTCCTCTTTTGTGTTAAAGAAAAGATATAAAGATGGAGAAAATCACGAGGTAGAATAAGAGAACATGGCCACAGGACAACCCATGTGCGGCTGTAATGATGCAAAGGGCATCTTAGCGTTTCTCTCTGGTTCCCAGAGTCTGAGCCAGCTGGATGGTAGTTGCTGTCTTTGTTGCACAGCTGCCCTACAAACTGATTAGAGAAAGCTGGCTCACTTCACCAACAGCCATTGTGCTCTTTTATCCAAATATACTTAAGGAAAGTGTGAAAACACAATTTTGGTTTTCACTGACCATCATGATTACAGTGAAAACATACCAGATGTATTTATTGATTGGACAAAGCAAAATATAAATACACATTTTAGAGTATAAATATATTAAGACTGTAAGGAAATAAAGCAAACTGATGTTGAAATTGGCAAAATGTATTTCTGTGTCTGTTGGTTACATGGCTTTTAAAAAGGTTTCTAGAAATGCAATGTGCCCATCTGTACATAGGCCAGGGCAGTCTGCCCCTGCCGGAGAATAGCACAATGAAAAAGAGCATCAAATCAGCGTGCTAATTCACAGTAAATCCTCTTAAAAGACTCTGTTCCTTCCTGTCACTCACACACTACCACAGGTCATAACCTCCACAGTGTACGGTCACAGAAGTTTTAAAAAGCAGAACTAAAATGTCACAGTCAAGCCACCGGCCTCAAGCTGCGGCATGAGAAATCAGATACCCACAAAACGGATCTGCTGCATGCACAGAGAGCACAAAAGAGGCTTCAAAGGCACAGGCATGCAGATGAGGAGTCTGACGAGAGTTGTGTAGAGTGGAGAACATAAGATGGACTAATGCGGAGGTCATGCATGTTTTGTTTTGAGGAGCAAACCTGGGATCTACTGGGCTGTAGCAGGTGGCGTGCAGATTTTGTTACTCATACTGAAGAGTGGTCATTATTTCAGAGCGCAGCACCATGAACTTGCTTCTGAAAAACAACAGAGCAAACCTCCCATGCTCTCATTTCAAATAAACTTTTGCATGAAAAAGATCTGCCTGCTATGGGTCTAGAAACAGAACATTAATTAGAGTATCTCAGACCAGCTATTATGCATCACAAAATCAAACTGTGAACTTTAACTTCTGTGGCAACACGTGCATTATGCGGGGTAAAGTAAAGATTTTGAATGTAAATTTGGTGGTCATGCATTTACCATGAAAATGGTTGATGCATGACCTTTTTTCCATCGAGCTATCAGTGTGCACGGTTGAGTTCAAGTCGGCTAATCTTGATTCAGGGTTGGTTAAGTTGTGTTATCTGGGCCGCTACGGTCCACCAGTCCGCCCATTTTCAGCGCTCTTAGTGGGAGTGCAATTTCCATGCAGCCATGAACTATAAAGAAGTCGTGTTGTACCCCTGCAGTTCTGTGGGAAAGTGGAGCCCTCGCTTCCTCTGCTTATTTAGACCAATCTGGTTATAAATGGAAATTCACAAACAGGCAGCCCTAGAAGGACAGCCTTAGAGCCTTCTAGCCACATTAGCCTCTTTAATATTCTCCATCTCAAGAGACCAGAGTTCTGACAGAGAGGTGCTGGAGGCCACGCATTTTTCCATTCAAGAGAGCAAAGGGGAAAACACACAAATTTGGGTGGCTATGTTGCCTAGATGTTTACTATGTTACTTTAAACCTACAATGGAAAAAATGTAGACTTTGTTAGGGGTCAATATCATACTTTAAATAATAAAATCAGATTTAACTTAAAATGTGGTCATATTCTGACTAACTCTTTGTCTTTGACCCCCTTGCGGACTCACAAACTGCAGCCTCACAAGACTGTTTTGAAACCCAGCCGTCTTGTGCAAACTGCATTCCAAGGCCTACTAGATCACCGCAGACATATTCCATATCATGAGATTACAGGCTTGCTGAGGTCCAACAACCCACTGAGGAGCTTCATTGTTGTGTGTTGTCAGATCAGAGGCTGGAGATGGGGAGGTGGCAGAAGTAGTCATGGCTGATGATCCTGAATGAGGTTCATATTGGGCCCACAGCTGCAAACCAAACACCAGTCCAGCAGAATACTGGGCCAGAGCAGAGCCCTGACAGGTGTTGCACTGAAACCACCCTTAAGTCCCCGTCTTATTGTTGATCCCTTCCTGCAGATGCCCGAAGAATAGTACTGTCTTCGGCATGCTGTTAAACCCAGTGCGGCCCAGTTGAGGAGCCATAAACATGGCCACTAATGAAAATAAGATTAAAGGAATGTAGAAAAAATTTGAGAGAGAAACCGATGCCAGAGTGCAGATCTGAGCACACATCTCTTTCTATCTCATCGGTTTATCTTATGGATCCTTTAATTATGTTTTCTTTATCCTTCCACTCTGACAGTTCTTTTCATTGTAGACTCACATTTCTGAACAGATTACTAATCTTATAAGAGTGAGTAATTAAAAAAGAAAAATAGTCCCATCTTCTCAAGAATTGTTTTCTGTGTTCCTAGAATCCCTCTGTTAGACATAGCAGCAGCTGCCAGTGTCACTCTGACAAGCGTGGCATAGAACAGCATTAAGAGTTTTTGATGGGTGATTAGTGTCAGATATCTAGCTGTTGCTGACTGGGGCTCAACTGTGGGAAAAAGGCATGCTGGTTACACCTGATCCAAGGCTCAGTTTATAGTTTCATCGTATCTGAAAGGGAACTACGTTCTTCCACATAAAACACAGCTTAGAAAACCCACTCTTTTCTTTGTCTTTCATTAACAGAAATGTAGTCGAGCTACTCAGCCACAGGCTCTTAAACATCCATGAAACCCTATTTACCAAACTACATGTTCTTTTTATTCGATTGTCTATGCTAAAAGAATAATGAGCTCGAAACTGAAAAAAGCAAGGTTATATTTACTGTGTGAATGCATTAAATCCAACAGCCTGATTACTTAGCTATGGGGTCCTCAAAACACTACATTAGAATCTAATCCTTCATCCAAACCTGTTAATGAACAGTAAAACAAAACAGAACACATTGTCACCTATAACATCATTAGCATAGTCATCTTTGTCTGTTTAAGTTCCAATTTCACACAGATGAATACACGGTTTCAAAATGTACTCTGTCCAAAAGAACAATGGTCCACTTATTCTGCTTTCACTTACATCCAGTATCAAATGCACTGGATTTGGCTTTTTCCCTCCCTCCGTATTTTGCAAGACAAACTCGTTTCCCCCCAGCACTTCTCACACTGCAGTGGGTCGAATCCATCACACGAGCAATGAGAGCCATGCCCAACTGCTCTGAAAAAGCATTGCCAGCCAATTACCTGGCTGTTGCACAATGTTCCACAGTGGAAGCAAACAGAAACAAGACATTAACATTTGGTTGTTCAGTGATGCAACTCACATACACACACAGATTGGTGTTTGTATTTCTGCACTTCTTTTTTTCGGGCTTTTTTTTCTTCTTCTTTAAATCTTTCTCTCTCCTCCAGAATCTGGCACAGCGGTATGTGAATGATGCCCCTCACCGCAGCAGAGAGCAGCGGGTAGACAGCAGTCTGTGTGACGGCTGTGGTGTCCTCTCTAAGACAAAGGCGACTTGGCAGGCTGCTGGGCTGCGGCTGGATCAAACAGGCCCCGCTTATTGGAACTCTCTCTCCCTCTCGGCGCTCACCAGTGGCCGTGTGTGAGACTGCAAACTCAAGTCTCTGAGGAACCCACTCACTCCTTGAAGACGGGAAGCACTCAGACCACACACGGGGCCTCTTCAACCACCACAAAAGAAGAGCAGAGCAGAGGCTGATATAGTCCGTGTGCATGAGCTCCCATTGTGACTTTAACCCATTTGGGATGTCTATGTACTAATCCAACACAGACTCAGGAAAGAATGAATTTCTCCACCTTTCGATGGGTTCTTTTGCACCATCTTATGGGGTTTTGATCCATTTTGTACCACTGTCTTCTCTACTTCCCATTAGTGTTTCTTTCTTTTAATGTGCTCTCTAAGTACAAAGTCCCACTCCTGCTCTGTGTTTTACCACGGTGCGAGCACTGGAATGTGTGCTTATTTCAGGTGATGTATTTGGACAGAGAGAGAAGTCCCTCATTACAAGCTGACATAGATAAAAAAAAGGGAATGCCAAGGTTGAAAACCAGTTCCCAGAGACATTTTTCAACTGAGCTGACTGTAAGTGCTGGGATGACATCTGAGATTCAGACAGTTGAGAGTCCCTGTGGGAAATCTTACAAAAACATGATAGCGGCATGGGTAGCATGCAAGAAAGTGAGTTGGTGTTTTTGAGAAGGTGAGAGATAGCAATCAGCTGATAAGGCTCAGAGAAAGATCGTGTATAGACAGGCTTCTGTTTTTTTTTTTACCACATGATGAAAAAACTGATACACCTTCACACCAGAGAAGATCTGCAGTTTGAATGATCGTGGCTAAGAAAGAGGACGGGGAGCAAGTAGTGAGTCCTGTCTTTAAGCCCCTTTCCCCAAAATATTATCTGTTTGTCGAGCACAGAGTTCTTGTCTCCCACATCCTGCTATCTCTGCCCTTGATTCCCACGCCAAGCACAAGTAGGGTTGGGAAGATCCAAAAATACAGGGACACTGTAAATTTCCAGAATTCTTGTGGTGTGTACCAATAAGTCGTGGTTTTAAGGGGGAAGGAAGAAGGGCACAATTACAAACTGCAAATGTTAATTTTCAGTTTTAACATCCATTTTCATTCATAATCAGAGAGAAAAATCAGATGTGGCATATTCTAAGAGTAACCATGAGCTTTTGCATATGCAGTGTATTTTGTAATTATGCGGTACTAAATGTTTTTCTGTTTACAAATATGACTGCTTTTTCTGTATATATTATATAAAAATGACCACTCTTTCCTGGAACTCTCATGCAGTCCCACTAATTATAGATCAATTGTGTTCTGAGAAAAAAAACGTTTTCACACAAGAACAGAATTTTCATGCATGTTCACCCAAGGCCACAAAGGGTTCTTATCTGTCCCTCATCGATCTGGTTGTGGAAAAACTGCTTTTCCCACACAAAGTTCCTTCACTCAGCAGCCTAAACAAACATATACTCAGCATGCCATCTGCATGTGGAGCAGAAAATCTGGGATAAGACACACTGAGAGGTCATTCATGGAAACATTGGGGCTTCTGAAACCTCAATATGGTGGCCTGGCAGTGTATCTGTCTAGTGAGGAGAGGACTACTCGAGAGAGAGGGTACAGCGAGATGGATGTGACTGAAAAGTGGAAAATATTACAGTTTTACAGTGTGCCAGGCTGAGTCACTTAACCCAAAAGCCAGTCACTGGTCAAAACAGAGCATGTGTTTCTGTCATCAAGAGGATTGTATGTCCAAAGTGCCTGCCACTTATGGAGCTCTTGTTGCTTTGAACATCCAGTGTTAAGACCGTGGTCGTCATCAGGAGAGAAAGATGAAACAGGTTTTAGCCTTGTTAAGGCAGGATGGAGGATCTTATGTGAGTCACACGTGTCAAGAGGAGACTAAATATCCAATGAACTCAAAATCAAACGAGTGCAGAGCCAAAATTCTCACCTGTTCAAAGATTTCCGTCGAGGTCAAACCATGCCCTTTTCCAGCAGAAAATCTGACTCTCATAACTCTCCCTGCAGAAGTGCACTCGCTTCAAGCCGCACACATACATTATCACTCACTAAATTCAGCTGTACACGCAGCCCACCTTGGATAAGACATGACCTGATGGAAAATGTGTTTTGCGCGGGTAGTGCAGAAAAGGAAATCCAAGCATTAGTCACCCATGCTCCTTCAGTGCTGTCACAAGACTTTCTCTTTTTTTCCAAGTTGAAGAGAGGATTCTGAATAACTTGCCAGATTTGACCCTGCTTTCATGACACCATACAGAAGCCACATGTAAATTTCTTTGATTTCAGCAACCGGTCGCTCATGCCTGCTTTTTATGTTTGAAAAGTTGCTTGTTTTTGAGTAACCACAGGCCTTCATTTCCCGACAGTGTAATGCTGTTCATCACAATTAACACATGCATGACTCAGGTTTTCTTTTACAGGTTGTCATTAGGGAATAGCAAACTGAGGATTACACTCAGAAAAACAAAGAAACAATAAACAAAGATTCAGGTTTCAGAAGGCTTTATACATGGAGGTCAGTTTGTGTAGATTTACATAAAGAGTGTGAAGGAGAGAACTCCCTAAATGAGGGTGTGAGCAACCACCTTCCCATATTTGCGACCCCCTCACTCCCATGCCCCAAGCCCCTCTGTGATTCCATTGACCCTCTTCCTCCCTGTGCCCCTGAGGCTTCACTTATTGTAGCAATGTGGGCTTTGGTGCTTCCTCCTCCCTGTTTGTCCTGCAGGAAAAAGGAGAATTAGAACAAGCTGTGGAAACAGAACTTTCATGGGAGCACGAGTCAAGGAGACCCCCAAGATGTCCTTTTTTGAATGTGTGGGAAATCCAACTCCAAAGCACAAAGGAAGGCCTCCATATAATTTTTTCTGATTTTCTAAAAATAGATTTAAGTAAGTCCAGCCGATAACAGTAAATAAAGTCTGCAAAGGTAGATTGACAAAAAAGGACAACACACGTCTAACAGAAAAATTTACAATATATCTTTATTTATGCATTTCTGAAAACTTGTATTTGCAAAAGTGCATGCAACTACAGTTGGGACTAAGATAATAGAGATAAATCAATTCGAATCCACAGGTTTGAATCAGACATATATTCCCAGTAATTACGTCCTATGAGGCAGGCAATAGTGTAATTAGAGGTTAGTGCAAAACAGAATGCGGACCACATCTGGGATCCCCCAAGGACTTCGTGTCTCAGCATGTTTGCCACAGTGAGAACCTCAGCCCATAAGGACACCTACACACACACATTCAGAAGTTGCTTCACATTCAAAACCACAGTTTGCATTGAGGTAATGGCATTTCACATCACAAAATGCAACCCTCACTTTCTGCTTTGACTACAGAAAATCTCAATTAAGAAATAAATCATTTCAGATTAGGTTTCCTCTGCAGAGCCTCAGGTGTTTGCTTCAGTGTGAACAATCCACCGGGATTTACGTCAACTACTATGTATTAGAGAGGATTCTTCAGTTCAAATTATTGGGGCCTGCAACCCCAATCGATCCTGTAATCTATGTTGTATCTATTTGTCATAGTGGTTCAGGTGTGACTCAGAGCCACAGACGAGGGAAGTGTGAAGGGACACAAAGCCCACCTCCCCAGCCATCTTTAATGGTTAAGGGTTTGGAGGACCCTGACAGCTGCTCTCAAATTAGAGAGTAAGAGGAAACTCTACAGGACTTGGGAATGTCTGGATTGTCTGGACTGCCTTTCTCTTCCGCAGAGCTCTGGGAAGATGGGTGCACCTAAGTCATAGTTTTGTCAGGATGCTGGTTAATCCACTGCATCACATTCATGCATTCCTGATCTTGCAGCATTCCTCTGGAAATTCTAGTTGGTTTAAAAACTTCGGGGGGCACATGTGGCAATAGGCATTAGAGGATTAATATAACTGAGCAGCAGGGACAGAGGGACTGAGTGTGTCAGTTATTTGTGACGGGCCCAATATCCTGACCATCCTGAGTAAAAACCTCCAGTCCCCTGCATTATCAAACATTCTCGATAGGTTGCTGGGGAAACGGCGACTGGGCCTCTGGGGTCAGTGTGGCCAGAAGCATAGTTGTAAAAATTCTGAAAGACCAAAGCAAGCTTCACTAATGATGCAGTGGTCATTTAGGACAGATTAGCAGAACAGAATCTAGCCATAGACCCACCCAAAAACAAAATATTTTTCTATGGCTGCAGGAATGGTGTATAAAGAGGTTTACAAAGTTTTCAGACAAGACATTTTGTGTCTTTTTGAGCATATGGCTGTGAGCCAAAAAATAGGAGATAATGAAACAGTGGCAGAGCAGGGAGCAGAAGATGTATGGGTTAGAAGAAAGTAAGAAAAATAGAGATTTAAGGTGTGGGCTGATTAGTGTAACTGGACAATAGTTTAGATGAGAGATGAGTAGCTTCATGGCATGGAAGCATAGAGGTGGAAGCTTCCAGAAAGATAGTCAGAGGAAGGCTGGATCTAGTGGTCATGCTGATTTCGTCTGCCTCCCGCCATAGACCAGCATGTTGTTTTTCTTCAATATGTTTTAATAAAAGTGGAATTACTGGGAGCCCTCGTTCCCCTCTACCCTTTAGTGACGTGATGTGGAATGTCTGCAGTTATCAGCCTCATTCTCCACCCATTCTGTGCCACAAGTAACATTTGAGAAAAGGGCTATTATGGGATTTGCACACATGACATGAGTGATCCATAACTTAAAAGAAAAATATTGCCTGCAACGGGATAACTCTAAGCAAGAGTGCACATTCCTAAAACTTATCTCAGTGGAATTTTATATTTTCATCAAATGAAAATATTTATCCATGAATGAAAAAGGCCCAGTCACAACAATGTCTAGAAACATTCTCTTTCAGGTCACTTTATATCTTTGTGTGCCAGAATGTTGTGTTTGGAACAGTTTAGGACAAAAACGTGGGTTACTTCTTAGAATAGGATTGTTCATCTCAAGCCTAAAAGTCCAAGGCCATGTTTCCTCAGACCCTTTAGTCTAACAATGCTCCATTGCATTACTGCATTGCCTCTTTATCAGTAACATGTGTCTCAAGGCCAGGGTTTAAACCGAAACATAATAACCAACATAGATGTCAGGTATTAATAACTGCCAGCACAAGATGGCCCTTATATAAAGTCTCAGCATCAAAATCCGGAGGGTCAAACATTTTGGCCCAAACAGGAATTCTCAGCATTTATAATCAAACTGTTGATATAAATATGTAAGTGAAAGAAAGAAAGAAAAATCACTTGAGCCAATACAACTAGATCAAACTATGTAGAACATCATGTGTTAAGAGTAGTTATGGGTTTGGTAGAAACACGTTAATTATCTAATTTACTGTTTCTCTGGTAGTAATAATACCTTTGTAGTAAACAGGTATCGTTACGACCTTGCTGGCGTTGTGATTGCGCACTTGGGACGTTAAGTTGTTTTTTTCTTACTCTTTTTCTTTTTTTTACCTCTGCTCTTTTCTTAATGAAGATCCTGGCTCAGGAGGGCCCTGCTGGAACATGAAGAGGCACAGGTGGGGCTGTGGGTGCAGCCTCTCACCTCAGTGCGTTAGTGTGGGAACCACTCAGCTGCCAGTAGTGCATGAGTAACAAGGATCCTGAGGGAGAGTGGCCTAATCTCCTCTAACGCTGTAGTCTCTTTTCTTTCTCTCAATCACTGGAACACACACAGTCAGTCGGAGGAGCGAGCACACTCACGCGCTTATCTCAATCAACACGTTTTGCAAACAGCAATCTTCAAATGAAAGCTCACCCTGAAATCACATACACACAGCCATATTTGTATTGTAAATGCTGCCACAGGCAGGTAAGTGCTACCTTGAAGTAAGTGCATTGTTATAGAAAAAAGGCAGAGCTTTACGGAGGAAGCTTGCAAGACAAATCACCTCATAAGAACTAACTAGTTGGACAAATATGTGACGTAAATTTGTGGATGAAAAGTGATTCAACAGCTAACCTGCTGATGCCAAGCAGACACAAAACGTATTTTGTCAAGAACGGTCCATGACACAAGATTTTATTGACGTCACAGTTTGTGCACACACTGACTACCCCTTACTTGACCCTTCACAGGATAAAACACTTGAGGAGAGTCCTTAACATTAGACCACAAATAAGCAAACAGAAGACAAAGTGGACGTTCTGCTTTTTCAAAAAACAAAATCGACATAATATTTATTATGATCTTAGTAAATCAGGAATTTTTAAACGTCTACATGAGTAAAGAAATTTGTATTAGCAAACTGTATCGTATCAACTGTTATGTCTGATATGTACATCACTGAATAACATTTTTAAAGCAGCACAGAAAATCAAGTTATCTTATTACATGTTGATGTCAATATGTGTATAAATGAACAGAATTTGCCATGGCCTCCAGTGTGGCCATATCTGTGAAGGAATGCAAAGGAATGACAATAAATTGCTTTCCTAATACAGATTTTATAGAGCCGTGTTGGTGGGGTGGTCGGGGGCAGTGGGCTGGCAGCTGTTACTGCTATGCGGGGGCCCTCAGGTCCTGGCCTACCCCTAATGGCCAGACCAGCTGTCGGAGTTCTGTCTGTAGGGGCGCAGGGCTTCAGGAGGCGGGGAGGGCATGAGAACTTCCACCCCCCTGTCCTGAGGGGCGGGTCCCCGCCTTGTCTGCCCTCCTCTGAAAAGATGTGATTGATGGCGCAGGGTTGACACCATGCTTCCCCAACAATTGACTCAGAAGGGATAGAGGACGAACAGAGAGCAGGGGACCCCTCCACGTCTTTCTCTTCTGGTTTTCAGAGGCAAATGTGGGATCAACCACAGCTATAATTCACTCATTTTTCTCAATATGTCTTTTATTTGACATTTTTAGTGGAACATATGCCATTAGAAACATCCTCCAAGGCCATTCAAATAATGATTCTGCAGAAAAACCCAGACTATTTTCTGGTCTATTTGTCAGATTACATGTATTTAAACAAAGTTTTTTTTTTCTTTTTAATGGCTGAAATTACTCTGGCTGAAATTATGCTTTATGATGAGATGAGGGCTGCCGTTGCAGTGGGTCTTTGGTGTCCTCTTTGTTATACCAGTTCAATTACTTGTAAAAACAAAGGTCTGGATACGCAGTTTATCCTAGATGGACAGTGTTGTGGTCTCAAGTGTGTGTGTTAGGTCATCAGCGGACATCAACCCAAAGTCTTGGCACTACGGCCTGCCAACACAGACCTGACCTTTTGCACTGAACCCCAGGATTCTCGCTGGATCCCTTTCAGCAAGTTGCCAGCATCTCTGTTCTCCTTTAAGATTTACAGCCTTATGGAGGGAGACAGGAGCTTGAAAAAAAAAGGGGGGGGGGGTGCACTGTCCAGCAGCTGTTCACAGTGGTCTTAAGTAGCTATTTCACACGGAAGCAGTCATAGCACTCTGAATTCCTCCAGCTGCCGAGTCTGCGGCTCCATCCGCAATGCATTCCAGCACAGATATATCTACTGTGCGCTTTTACTGCTGCATGATGCACATCCCTCCAGACCTTCCAAAGTCAGTCCACTGTCCACCCATCTGTAGATTTATAACTCAAAGGAGAGTAAAAAAAAAAGTATCCATCTTTCATTACTGAAAATACAATCTATTTTCTTCCGTCAGTCTTTTCCAGTGGTCTGCAGAAACGAGACTCTGCTCTGCACACATACACGCACACACATTTTAATAGCCGTTTAGAGAGCTTGTGTGAAAGTCAAACACTTTTTCCCACAATCCAAAGAAAGATCCATCATTCGCGTATGTTTACTTTAGGCAAGAAGCCTCAGTCTCTGAGTCACCCTGTATGTGTATGTCAGAGAGTGGGTGGAAGGAAAAAGAAGAAGAAAAGAAGACAGAAATCACAGTGAATGAGGATACAGAATGTATGAATACATTCGGTTTCTCTTTTGAATGCTTGATTAATTATTCACTTGTGGATTGAAGGGTTATAGATTAAGCAAGCAAGATGTCCAGCATGTAAAGCAAGAAAAGAACACAGCCAACATGGTTTAAAATGCTTGACATACATCACAAGACAGAAATGTTGACTGGCTTTATCCAAATGTTTTGACTTGGCAACACAATGAACATCAGCAAAAAACAAATTTGTAAGATTCAAAACAATGGGTATGGGTACGTTAGGCGTGTCTAAATCCTCAAGGGTAACCGTTCTACGGGTTTTGGATGTTTCAGTGTCTCAACACACCTAATTCATATCAATGAGCAGGTCCACGCAGAGATTAACAGTATTTTAAATGGACACATTTAATCAGAATTAGTTGTGTTGAAGCGGGGAAACATCTAAAACCTCCAGGACAGCAGCCATCAAGTACTGGATTTGTAGACCCGTGGGCTGGGAGCTATCCCTCTGTTGTGTATTGTTTTTGGAAAAAATTACGTAGAAGTGGAAAGGCAACTGAACAAACAAGTGTGTAAGATCTTGGAAGAAGCAGAGGTGTTTATTTCCAAACTGAGCAGGGCAGTAATCTTATCACTATGGAATACAGTTGGGTGTGGGCATCCACGGGGGCTGCCTCTGCTGTCACACATAGAAACAAAAACCAGAGTTTGCCTACTATTTCTGCACGCCTAAGAAAGCCGCAAAACTTCAGAAGGCAGTGCAAAAGTCCCTGAAAGATACTGAAATCCATTTTATCGTTATACATTTTGATAAAGAATTACAGTTTATTTGAAAAAAAGAAGAAACCCGCTCTTCAAATGGCTTCAAGTCTGTCTGTAGGGGGTCTCAGCTGCTGATTGGCCATGACCAGTTTTTCTACAGGGGCTTCTAATCCTCTCCACACTCTCTGTGGGTGCTCTCCAGGCTTTTCCCACATAAATCAGTCTGGCCTGGGTGGTAAAGTCATCACGTCTTCTGTGTCCACACACATAGCCTGTTAGTACACCTATCACCAGGAGCGTGCTAACTTTGAAGGGTCACCAGGCCTGACATGAATATAATGAGCGAACATAAAATAGCCAGCCCACTGCCATTACACAAGAAAATAACAAACAACTATTGGATAATCTTCCAGAGACGGCGGGGATTCTTTAATGTAATCTGAGACAGAGCATATCATGTCAAACACACATTGGAAAATAATTTGATTCCACCCCATTTGTACTGAGGCTATCTGTGTCTGAGTCAGGATAGATAGCCATTTTAAACACAAACTATAGCCATAGCTGCACATATGACACTCAGAATGTATCAATCAAATAATCACATCCAAGGCCTGACTGTCTTGGCTGAAAAATGGCTCTACTAAAGTCATTTTTACATGACACAGTGATTTATCTCAATAAACATTGGAGTTCAGTTTCACCTGAGGATGACAATCTGCTGGGGAGGCAGAAGAAGTATGAAGCCCAAAGTCATTTCTCAGGGTACTGCGCCTCCAATCTGCTCCTTGGTAAACTTTGGTTACGTTTTTAGTTTTTTAAACTGTTTACTGGTGTACATCTAGATTCTCTGTATAAATCTTAGTGACTTTAACACCTTATTGTGGATCTGTGGTCGTTGTTTGTTGGGCTTCTGAAGCTTATATCCACTCACTTTAGATTTTAGAAGCCTAAAATCACATATCTGATTCTTATTCAGAAACTATCTAAATTAGGTATTTCATGAATCCAGGTTTTGGATTTAGAATCCCACTAGATTTTTCCCCATTTTGTGTATGGCAGTAGATACTTGCAATCCTATTTCAGAATGATGTTGGCCTGTTTACATTACCCGTGAGATGTACTGCAGTTGAGAACGCTGTGAAACCTTAGATATGTGATGTTATGTCAGTCCGTAAACCTGCTGTGTAAGGACACAATTCCCTACTGCGGGAAAAGCCGAGCTTTGTTACTAAGGCCACTGACAGCATGAGTTTAACATTTTACTTTTAACCCACCGGTGCTCTTAATTTACAAGACTTTAGCCGACTTTCATTCTTGACACTGCAAACGTACAGTATCATTCTCATGCAATTCTGTAAAAACAAAAAAAGCCTCTCTGTTCACACACTGCGTGGTATCCAGAGGTGTTACGTGCTGAAAGGGAGGAATTACAGACTGCTTTGTACAGCTGGATCTACAAAAGCAGAGGTGCTGTCAAAAGCAGGTTCAACAATCAATATTCATGCTTATATCTCCCACTTCAAATAGAAGTGCTATTTCCTTTGCTTTACCTCTATTATAAACAGTGCAAACACTGTTCAAAGGGATGTGCTGCTTTATTTCCAGCACAGAACAGAGTTATAAATTCTGACCTGTCACATCTTTGTTTGTGTGATGGGAGACCCCCTCCTACCCCACCCAACCAGTCCTTTGCGAGAACTTTGTCACCGGGGCTTCCATTCTCACAGCTTCTCTCCAGTCCAAACAAAACGTTGACTTAGTTTTTCAGTTTGTGTGTGTGTTAATGGAAAGAGAGGGGATGAGGCAGGGGAGATAATTAACAAAAATGGGAACGGTATTAATGTAAGATTTAAAATAGAATATACAGATTATGTAGCAACGGTGGAGGGAGGGGTAAGGTTCTTCTTTCATTTTTAAAACAATTTCTAGAGAGAATAGCTGGGGTGTCTGCTTCCACCCATGAGACCAGAGAAAGAATAAACATAGTTGTATTTCCTCATTGGATTTTTCTGTTTCTTTATTTTATCCTTCGTACACACCCAGTTGTTTATTATCCATCGTCAAGTGATATTTATTACAAGCCCCTCAAACAATCTATTGTGGCTTGACTGGGATTATTTGGGAGTCTACCTTCAATCAACAAGGCTTCCAGTTCTTCACAGCAGTACAACACATTTGCAGACCTTGTGAACAGATAGTAACATACTTTAAATACATCTATCTGACCTTGAACACATTGGGAATACTCTCCCCGGGATCTCTTCCAACTGGAAGTCAGTCAAAACACTGCCCACACCTGCCAGGCTTGGGAGTGTGTCTGCTGCAGCCCTTGTGGTGAAAGACATATTTCACAGTCAGACGAAAACAGAAAAACAGCTCATTACACTTACTTGTGATGTAGATAAAACTGTATCATGCATTCTTCCATGCAACAGTTTGCTGCTACACAGTTAAAAACAAGCAAAAGCAACACACAGTCCGCATAAAGATTATATTAAGTGACATTTCAGAGATTTGTGATTTGAGATTTGAGAGAAATTAGTAAATATTCTTGCACAAAAAAGCTGAAGTTAGCTATTGAAAACTTTCCACTGCTCGGCTTTCATCACATGGTGAAGCAGGTGTCTGAGAGGCCTAACAAGCTCCTATAGATGACGTCACAGGCACTAACGAAGCTGTCTCCAAACCAGCCCGCTGCATTCATGGCCAAACCCATGCCTGTAATTTATGCAAGGCCAGGACCAGGAGTAGGGTAACATAGAGGGGGAGACATTAGAGGGGCAGGGTGCTTGAATATTGGTGCGCTGCCCTCCCCTGCGGAGAGAAACTGTGTCATAATGCTGGACTGCTTTTATGATTCAAATCAAGGCTATTGTCTCTAAAAGCGGCCGGCTCTGCTCTGTGCTGCAGAACAACCGAGGTACTATACGCCGGCCACAGAAAATGAGTCCGCTGCCATAGGCTGAGAAGGTGCCGGCTGAATCGAGAGAGCCGATCTAAGAAATCAGGTCTCCGAGTCTGCTCGCTGGCTTTGGAGACAACAAGAATGCTTACTGTCTGTCCTATCTCCAGCCCTGCAAACACAATCCACTCTGCCATCAGTGATTCATCAGCCCCAAACACACAAAACAATTAAGTTTGGACTGAACTGGACCCGTTCCAGACTGCAAGCACAATATAAGCTTGGAATTGTTGTTGTTGTTGTTGTTTTTGCTTCAGATCGAGAAATGTTAAATGCAGAAATATATTCATTTGAAACTATCATGTATCGGGATCATCGCAGAAGGCATTACAAAAAAAATATTTTGAACTTTTTCAGCAAGTTTTATATTCCAAGATTCCAAGCATTTGGGAAATTTGTCTCCTGAATTCTGCTGTTAGTGAGATACCAAGATCACTGTATTGTGGTTGTCCATTGTCAAACAATCAAACCATTCAGGTTTATGTGTTTCTTCTTTTATTATTAGAAAGTGTCCCTTCTTTCTCACAATATTTCAACTATTCTTTTTTTATTTCTTTCCTGTATGTTCTTTTTTCTTCTTTTTGGACTTCTTTTTTACCTCCCTTCCCTCAGTCTAAAGTGACAAAGAGAGAGAGAGAGAGAGAGAGAGGGAGAGAGAGAGAGAGAGAGAGAGAGTGAGGGAAGGAGGAGGGGGCGGAGTGATACCAGACGCCGGGACTCATCGGGAAGGAAAACTTTTTCAAAAGTTTTAGGAGGTGAGAAGGAATCACAGCAGCCGTGGCCGAGCTGCGGAGGATATTACGGGACTGGGACTTAACTTAACGCTACGCTTTCCGGTAGACTTTTACAAATAAGAAAGACTAAACAAATAATAATCTTCAGCGAGTTTGGAGCATTATTTTTTTGGTGATATTAACAAAGGATGTATTTCTACTGAAATCCCTGTTCGAAAGGCTGGAAACTTTTCCACAGAAATGGAAGGAAATATCCCATGGATTATTTTGTCATTTGTGTTGTTTATACATATTGGTGAAGGTGAGTTGATTTAACACTTGTAGCGTTTAAGGGGGTTTAAATCCACAGGTGGACCGGACATGTCTGGACAGCCGACCCACCGTCGTCCTCATTACAGGCTAATTAATGCTTTACTTAACTCCGAGGCTCCCACTGACTAGCTTATCTTCTACACCCCCCCAAAAAATATTTGTTTTCTTGTATTTTTTTGTCTTTAATTACCAGTTATTGATATGGATTAGGGTCTCAGAGTATTACGTTTTTGGGCAAAGCCTCTTGATACCATTTAACCACCCTAGTGGGAACAGAGCACATGCAATCAGATTTGTTCATCACATATTAACATATTTTGATTTAAGTTTTCTGAAAAAAAAGAAGGGGGAAGTTAAGTACACACAAAAAGTTGCATTTTTATCCTTGCTGACAAATGATAACTTGCAAAACCTAAAAGTGGAAAAGACGTTTTATTTATCCAAACTTTTGAGTAATACCGAAGATATGAGTGTTTCAAAGACGCACGCATTAATGTAGAAAAAAAACAGATTCACAGAATCTCCCAAAATGACCACAAAAGTTTATCAGCTCTCGCCAGTACGCACTAAACATGCGGGAGTCCGCAAAAATGCGGCAAGTGGTCAGCGCCTGCTATCTGCCCACCACTGACGGAGAGTTAGATGGATTTTACAGTTGATGGAGATCTAGGCATGTCGACTTGACTTGCAAAGTTGAGTTAAATTTTTCAGAATAGATTGCCTCTAAAAGTTTCAATAAAAGTTTCAGTTGTGTGGTTTTTCTAACGCATGTCTTCAATTCACAGGGTTCCGCTGTTTGGATAAAAACAAGCCTTGTGAAAACGGAGGGACATGCATAGATTCACCTTCTCAGTGCATGTAAGTGTAACAGAAAACCTTCCAATATGTGAATATGTGCCACGAAAAGGCTCGTGGACAAGAATTTCTGTTCTTCTTTAGTTGTCTCCTGCATTTAAACTTTCTAAACTGAGCCTTTTGGAATCTTTCAAACCAAATGTGTTGGCCTTGAAAGCAAATTGTTATACACAACATTTAACTTGTTGGTTGCTGAAGTCTTCAGGAGTATGCATGTGTTATATCTCATCATCTGTGGTGTGTTGAAAGAGATGACGCATCGATTTGGGCTCCACAGATCAGGATCCTCAACATGGTTGGCTAGCCAACTCATCTCTTGCACCTGTTAGAGGGCTTAAACATGATTTGAAAACTTGCTTCATGATTTATCTTGTTAGACTTTTTTTTCCCCAGTTCTTTTTTATTAATTGGCTTTGTGCCTGTGCCCGGAGTGTTTGGCTCTGGGATCCTCTGAGAGTGTTCAGGCTTTTGTTTTACAAGTCGGTGAGGGGGTTGTGTGGGAACGTATTACAAAAGTCAAGTTAAATTGCCTACCGTGTCTTGCCTTGGGGTGATTTACCCTTTTTTAAAAGCGTTTGGTTCATGAAATATGCCTGGATGTTTCATATGTATGACATACAGGGATGAAACAGTAGTCACTGGTTTTCATCACCTCCCCCTCAGACCAATAAATGTATTATTTTAATGGTGAGTGCTCTCTGATCTCTATACTTTTGGACAAGTTTACCTCTAATAACTAGAGTTAAACCAAGGCCATCAATGTTCTTGTCACTGGCATAAATATATGTGTCCCACTGCATTTGCAAAGAGTTCTATGAAATCCTTGTACTGCCATTGCACACTAGCCAATGTGTAACTCGACTGCATGTGAGGGATTTAACCACTACCTGCATTTTTTTAATCATTAGCTGCAGTCAACGAGATTGTGGGTCATTTGGTAAATGTATAATTTCATCGAGACAGACCTTTTTTACCGCTATATCTAACATAACATTCAGTGTTTAGAACCATGTACAATAATCTCCTGATTTTGTGCCATGACATCATTGTGAAATTAAGGGAACATCAAATGTCACTTGGTAGAAAGAGTCTCAAAGCAGTGGAGCAGATCATGGACACATGAGATTGCTCAGACCGGTCCTATGAGTGGTGGAGCCACTCCACCCCTTCCCATGGGAGCCTACGGAAACAGGAGATCCAAAACAGCAGAAAAGATCCTTTCTTCCCACAGATACCTGGCTGTAATCTGGCACCGCAGCACAGGGTGCAGAGAAGAATAAAAGAAAAAGGCCATAGCAAAGAGAGGGCAATACGGAGGGGAAAGAAACAGAATCCAGGTAGAGATAGATGCTTTTGCATTCACATGGAATTTGGGAAACTGATTGAAAACAAGCAAGAAAGTACAGCAGTTCCAAAGAAGTGTGCCAATTATGAATGGTGGAGAGATGTTCATCTCTTATCTTGAAGCCATTGTGCTATTTCATTTCTGTTACAGAAAGTTGTTTTTTGAATGACAGGACTACTGTTTGTGTAGTAGATGCCATTGTTACTGTCCCAGATACCGATACATCCTGTCCTTTTGGCAAGAAACCCACATCGAAACTGGAAGGGCTAATACATCTTGATAATTGTATGGGTTTTGTTTTTTATTTCTTCATCTTTTTATTCCAGAGTTGAAATTCCCTACGTAAACACGCTTTTAGACAATATGGCAGAAAGAATTTGGTTGCAGAAGTTGGGCAGTTTTCTTTTGTTTAGGGTAGAACTGCAGATGCTTCAGTGTAAGTTGTTCCCAAATCCTCTATTTGAGAAGATGGAGAATCCACAGGTGCTAACAGTGTGCAACACTGGAGTGACCACTCATCAAAAATGTGTCAAAACTGATCGCAGACTTGTGATTTTAGTGATGCCTCAGCAGTTACAAGCTGGGTACCTAATTTAAAAGTGCAAATCTAATTATGGAACTTGATTTCAGTCCAATTCCGGAGCAGATTTTACTGATAAAAATGTGGTCTTTGTGTTCATGTGCTTCGACCTTGCAAAGTGGCTTTCAGTTACTGCTGTGGTCATATATTTAATAAGTTCCACTAAACACATCTGACCTTGTTTATTCTGATTTTTTACATGGTTTAAGGTTTTTCCAATTATATTATGTATTTAACTACCCCTGACTCATGCACAGTAAAAAAATTCCAAGTATTCTTCCTATAATCCGGCAGTAATTTGGAGTTTTGAACTTGACAGTGAATGGTTGAGAGTGTCACAGACAGTGGGAGCTTCTAGGTGAGCAGTCAGGATGTCCAGTTAAAGAACCGCCGCCCTCAGCTGTTCCCTGTGAGCAGGATGTGCTGCGGGGAGAGGGCTGTAGCGGCATGGCTTGAGGAGAGATAATTAGCCAGATTGAGCGGGTGTCATTCAGAGAAGATCCAGCTGGAGGGATTGGACTGGGGGTAGGGAATGGGTAAAGGGCGGCTGGGCAGGGGGAAGGAGGGAAAGTACCAAGGGGGGGGAAGGGGGGCTGCGTATAGGACAGCTGGTGGATGTTGTGATGGTAATCCAGTGAAGTCAGATCTTGACAAAAGGAAAGCATAGGGCCAGGTGCTGCCATTGAGCAGTCAGTCGCCCTCATACTGTGAGAGACAAGCTTGTGGAGGAATGAGGCCGGTAGCTCAGAGTCCCTCTAGCACATGTTGCTTCTCTCACAGCGCAGCAGCAAACAGTGGTTTCCCTCTCGCTGCGTGTTGTCCCACCTCTTGCAACTCATCCTCGGTCTTGTAACACAGTGGCACTTTGGAGATTAAAACCAGCTCTTTCCTCTCTGATGTGCTTAGTGGAATGGAAATAAATGTTGGTCTTTCAATGTATGAGGCCCATTGATGGGATACAGTCGTCCGATTTCTGTTATAAATGTTCTGCCATTGTTCGCAGTAGCAGCAACAGCTTATAAATTGAGTCTTGTTATGACCCCATTGCACCTCTAGCCTCTTAAAACACGATAAAAGAGAATATCTTAGCCAGTGATAAGGGGCAAGCTGTCCAGATAGAGCGGAGTGCTGTTTCTCTTTTTTAAAAACACTGCAACTGCAGCCTGTGGACAATTATAGTGTAATATCAATGCGTTTGAAGAAGTTACAGCATCCTTTCCCCATCAAATACATTTTTCCATTTATATAGACAGAATCCATGTTTTCCAAAAGATAAATTTGGATGCATGTAGTTCTGCTCTTTTCTAATGTAAACTTTAAAAAAACATGTATTTAGCTAATAAGTAGACATACAGTATACATTCATGCCAAGGCATGCATTTACGGACAAACCATGGCAAAGAGACAGATTATATTGTTAGCTTAGTTCACAGCACCTCAGGGCTAGTGTTTTCTTTGGCATCTTTATGGTGGATTAGAGAGGAATGCTTAGTGAGTAAGATTCCTCTTCTCCCTCTGGTGCTTTCAGGTTATTGTCTCTACCTCCATTCACCCTGTTTGTCCCCTCAGGAATGCCTTGAACAATACTGTTGGCCTAGACTCATTGAAAATTGGACGTTTGGAGTGACTTGTTTGATTCGCAATTAGTTACTCTGCATTTCTGTGTGGCATGATATCACTCAGGCAGATGGAGATGGAGAATTGTCTGCCGTTATTCAAGAGAACTGATACATGTGGACCAAATACAATTAAATTGTTGTGGTCATATCCATTATAAGATGAGTACTATCTCACAAAGGGATTTGGGTTTGCTGTCCTTTCATTGCCTGGGTCATGTTTGGAGACTTGGGAGCTATGGTTCCCAGGCCCTGTCAAAGGAAGTAGTGCCTTCTGACCTTTCTGCTACGCACATCCTTCGCTATCTCAGAAGCTTAAGAAGCTTACCGACTGTACGAAGGTCTTCATCTTCCTCACTTGTCTCATATTATGCTTCACTTTGTTCCATCCTGTCTTCTTGCCGTATGGCTAGATTCTGCTAAAATGACCATATTCCATTATTTCTTTTAAAACTACACTTGGATGGAAATGTAGCGTATATTTTTCTTAATACTAAACACATACACAGAAAGGTCTGTGTTTTCATTACTGTGCACTAGAACATCCTGGTGGAATTTGTACATTGTTCTTTTTGGAGTTGATATATGTCTGAACCACATGCTTATGTCGGGATAAGCCTACCTTTGAAGTCTCATCCCCTGTTGTTTGTACTTATCCCAAAGAAAGGGGTTTCTTAAGAGACTTTCAGACAGGTCTGATTGTAATAACCGAAGTTGACCAGCAATTTTCCCCAGTCTCTCCCTCCCTTTAGGGATGGGCCCATCATTAAATGATTCAGGAAAAAGCATTCGCTTTTCCACTAAGCAGACATTCCACACGGAACTCGATTTTAACCATGTCGCATCGCGGCAATGTTTACCTTTTCCCCATTTGAGATTTTTGGAGTGAAAATACTTGAAAATATAACTTTAAAAGTCCTTTATTTAACATTTAACATGCTATGAGGTATAACTGTCACACATATTCTGTAACATCTCCAGTACTTCATTGGTTGACAGCACTTGAGATAATAAACATTCTCTGGCTGTTTTCCTTAGCTTATCAGAAAGGACCTTTGCCAGTGCCCCATAAACAAATCTCATTCTTCGGGACTATAAGCATGTGAGAGTCTGTGCTGGTCTCAGTCAATTTGTGTGACAGTTTCTGTCAACAGTTTCAAGTGTGGAGTGGCTTTTATCTGATGCTGTTGTAGTTCTATTTATTCTTTATTCATTGTGCAGAAAATCAATTTAGTACATACATCCATACATGTATACACATGTGCATATATACATACCTACACATAGATACATATGTACTTTTTAACATTGGTTGAGGCTTGGGTCTTTTCAATTTAAAAGTTTTACAGAAATCTGGTTCTGTCTAGTGGGTTGGGTGGGGCTTTGTGGTTTAGAGCACTTTTAAAGACCTCTACTCTTGATTTTGTGTAATGTGGTTATGGGCAAGCACATTGCTATTTGAAAAATGTTGGTGATGTCTTCTTGCAGATTGACATTGGATTTCAATTAGTTGAAGATCAAGTCTGTACTACAAGTATAGTGATAAAATTGCAAGCATGTGTCTGGTTCTTTTCACAGCAGTGATTTGGAGTACATTTTTCTTCTCGTGGTGCAGTAGATCTTCACAGTCCAAGAAAATGTCTGGCATTTCCTTAGATTTCTTATTTATTTTCTGATACTTGTAGATCTGACAATGAAGATCAGAAAGGTGGGAAGGATTTATGTCATCTTTTTTTTGCCAGGCTGATTTCAGTTTTCAGAAAAGCATACTTAAAAGGCTTTGCAGTCACAGAGTTAATATTCACATTTATTAGACACTCATTGTACACTATACTGTGCCACTCTGCAAAACACACATACTTTGTACGCGGTTGCAATAGATTCTTGGACTGAGTGCTCAAAGCTACCTGCACATGGTGGGGAGGTGGGGGTGTTGTAACCCATCTTCTGAAGTGCTCCAACTGTCCTTATGAAACCCTAACTCCCACCCCCTTTTTCTTTCTCTGGCTCTGTCTCACCATGGGTTACTGTTGCCAGGCTACAGCCCATGCCTTGAAAGACTAGCTGTTTGGGTCACTGCTCCCCCTAACCACCGCCCCTCAACACTTTTATACAAAGGAGTTCTGACTACTTTAGCTCTTTTATTTGGGCCACAAAACATCCCCCATCCCCCAATCTGGCTATGTGCTATAGAAGAGAGAGCCAAAGAGAGAAGACCTGAGCAGAGCAGACTGCTGGAGGGAGGGGGCAAGGATGGGCTCCTGTTGGCAGTGTGGTGTCAGTATGGGCTCTCATAAAGGAAAGGAGCTGGTTCCTGCTAGCATGTGGAAAGAGGGGGGAGGGAAACAGATCGTCTTGAGAAAATCAGACATTTCTCCAAAAGGCATTTCAGTTCAATAGCATTAAGTGCAAAAGAGTTTAAAGAATTTTCGTCAGATCCTCATTTGAACGAGGGTGTTGAAATGTCACATCGAGTCAGATAATAGCAATACTATAGTTAATCTTCCTCCCCATTTTAGTTAGGGAAATACCTTTGAGGTAGGAAGGCTCCTTTTTTTACTTGTTGCTTTGTGGAGCATGACTATGTGTACGAACCGTGTCAGAGATTACAGCCTCTTTGTCCACAGGTGAACCACCTTCTGACCCCTGGCAGAGTAGCTACTATTGTGTAGAAGAGGATGAGCTCAGGTTACTTTGCTGAAGTGAACCAGAAAGCAGGAAAATTAGCATTGTATTACACATGTATTGGTGATAGAATTCACTCACATAAAGAAAAGTTTTAAAGATAGAAACTTGATACTAAAACAATGTAAATGTCACTACACAGAGATTAAATGTCTTATTTCGAAATACAAAAAATGCTATAATGTTTTTTTTTGTTCAATTTTTCTTTTTCATCATCCTCTACTACTCTTTCTTTGTCTTAAAACATGTCCTCAGTGAATCTTTCTTACATTAGGGGTTCTGCTGTTCCTCAGAAGCTGAGGCCGGTTGTAAGTTTCTCTTCTTTGTGCTTGGGTGTGTAGTTTTATTGCATGTGTCTGTGTTTTTGCAGTGATGCCTCTGTGTAAGAGTTCTGAAAATGTGTGTTGAGGATGAGGAACTGCTAATGCATGTGTTTGTTAAGGATGACCACATCTCCTGAGTGAAATTAAAGGGGTTATGTGTGCAAGCATGTGTGTTGGTAAATGGACCAGTCCCATGAGCAAAACAGCCCAGTTGTTTGGGCTTATAGTCTGGCAGGGGAGGTAAATGCCAGACAGCCAGAGGTACTCTGACAGATGTGGACAGATGGCAGGGTTGCAGCTGGCAAAAGCCCTCATATGTGTTGACACAGAGAGATTACCCGCTCTGGCTGACTCTTTGCTGCACTCAAAGACCTCCTCATCATCTGCTGTACTCTCTTCCTCAAAGGTCAAATGTCTGCAGTCAGAATGAGTCAAGGGCTCATTGCACAATAGCGGCCTGCACCTGCCGTTCACATCCGGCACAAATAACGCAGTAACTCTGATCGTGCCCTGCCATTGTCATAGGCAGAAGAGTCCAAAAGGTTGAAGCAAGACTGATAAGCAGACATTTCGACGCGGAGGAAAAAGTAAACTAGGACAGTGTTCTGATAGCACTCTAATTTGTGTGTTTTGGGAGTAGTATGTTGGCACTGAGTCAGGTCTGGACAAAAGAATGTGTGTTTTGGCTGCTAGGTTCAGTGTTCATTTTTAAGGGAGGACAAATAGTTTATCAGGCATTACTACAATCTCTATTCCTACAGACCAACCCACAAACTCATGCCTAAATGTTCACTAATGATGATACAAATGTACATAAATTAATTGCATTTTCATCAGCACTTAATTGGCAGTCAGTGGTTACTAGATAATTTTACAGTTTTTACAGTATTTCCTTAGCTCCTTAAGCCACTTTATTCATTTGTGCTTTCAAAGACGTCTTTGTGGCACAGTTGTGTTTCATTTTTGGTGACACCCTGGATTCCAGACATAGTTAATTTGCCTCTAAATAAACCCAGCCAAGCCATGACAAATAGCCATGGGGACTTAGGGTGGGGGGAGGGGGGAGTGGCTGAGTGTCAGGCTTGTTGGTTCTTCTGTGGGGTTGCTGGGGAAACAGAAATTGTGCACAAAAAGTGCACAATTTAGTGAGTGTTGTGTTCTTAGTGCATGGGACTCGGGATTACAGGAAATATGACATGAGATTGCTGCTGGACCGGGCTGCCTTCCTCATTTTTCTGTCTTCCTTAGTAGCTGTTGCACCCTCCCAAAAACATTTTCTCCTGCAGAACAGCTCCACCCACACCCTGTAGCCCAAGTGACATTATCATCACAATCAGACAGGGGACCTCTGACATCTGACCTCTCAGCGCGTGAGAGGAGGGAGTCGTTCGGGGGCAGGCCACGCTGGCATTCACAGGGGATTTAAGATATGGGAGAGAAGCAGTTGGAACTGTGCAGACTCTTTCTGTCAGCGGAGGCTTTTGAGTACAACTTCACCCAACATTTCCAACCAAGTCCATGTGCCTTACTGCTGGCATTAAAGCTCTTACACAATGGACTGTGGCTTCTTCAATTTAATATTGACTTGTTAAAACTGGAGCAGAATAGATCAGTTGGGGGCAGCAGCATATCTCAGACCACAAAGACTTGGATGTAGTACTCCCTGTATGTAGAATAACATATTGATAAATTATGTCTGATTATTTAATTAATTATTTTTACCACGGAAGTTCACTTCAAAAAGTAAATCATGGACAAATGCTACAGTAGTTTTCATTTTCAAGTTAGCGGAAACAGAAGAAGACCAATTGTTGATATTCCTGGGTTCCTCTCTGCTGAAAGAAAAGACAGAGCCCAAGGGCAGGCCACAACCCAGCTGTCACTGCACTGCCACCGGCATCAAACATTGTGTTTGAAGTGGGGCCTTGTCTCTAACCAAAGGCTCCACTGTGGGTGTAGAGTTACTAGCTCCACAAGCCCGGTCTGAACCCCCATAGGAACTCTGAAGAGGTCTATTGGAAACCCTGTTTGATTGTTTATCTTACTTTCCTAGAGCAGAATATTTCGGTCAAAGTAAAAGATTTTAAAGCATGGAGCAGCCTCAGCGTACTGCCTGCTACCAGTGTCCTCAGACATTGTGTAGCATGCTCAGACCACACTGTAAAAGTTCAATTGAAATAGAACAACTGAAAAATACATTTTTGGAGCCTTCAAATACAAAAAGCAGATTATTACTTTCTCACTACACTGCATTTAGAGAGCCTGTTTAAGGTAGCAGTATTGATGTAATTATTAAACAGCTTCATTTATGACTGAAAATTTATGAACAAGTGTATTATTTTTTATTCCTGAAAATTATTATAAAAGGCAAAGAATGCATATATCTGAAAAATGTATGAAGACACAAAAGCTTTTTTTTTTAATCAATTCTCCTCTATTCTGTGATCAAAAGATTAGTAAGTCAATAGTGAAACATCACATCAGAAGTAGTCATAGCGATACTGCCAAAAACCATAAGCTAGGGTAAAGGCCATTCCAAGTGATTATGATGCAGTGGTATATTATTGACTATATTACATTGTTAGTCCAGAGAGAGGCTTTTTCAGTTCTGTTAATGACTGCTGTGTGATTTCCTTGTTTTTTATTCATGTCAGAATTTGCTAACAGTTAAGTCTCCAGACTGCTGCGATTGGGTGTGTTCTTTTTGTGTTTGGTAACAGAAACCTGAATGGAGATGTGGAAATAAACTGTACTGTGGAGGAAATTTAGCTTATGAGAGAGTTGAAGCTCTCATTCTGCAAGTAAATGCATGTGTCTGCAGAAATAAGTAAAATGCAACAAGATCCCCTCCTCCATCTTTGTATACCTGTGTGTCGATGTATGCGGTCATTCTCTGAATTGCATGAAATGTGTGTGTGAGGTAAGGAGTCACAACGCAGAGTTATGAAGGGCCTAGGGTATTGCTGAAAAGACAAATCAGGGATCAAACCTTTACAAAATGTCACAGGATCCTGATTGCTAAAACCACAGAATGATGGAAATTTGGCTTCAAGTTTAATATTTTTAGCAAGCCTGCATTAAATACAGCCACTTGTCATATTTTGACCAGCTTCTGCCCTGTGTTTCAAATCCTAATTTATCTTAATTTCTTTGTACAGATGTCGTCCAGGATTCATTGGTCCGCTCTGTAAGCACCTCGATCCATGTCATCGATCGCCATGTCTGAATGGTGCAGCTTGCAAGAGCCAGGTGGTCGGTGGTGTCCCACAGTACACATGTGTGTGCCATAGAGGATTTAGAGGTAAGTGGCTTCATATCTATGATTGGACCTAAGTTACACTTAGGTCTTTTTTCAAATGAAGGCTCTTTTTCAATCCCTAGGACAAGACTGCTCCCTCATTGATGCCTGTGCCACAAGTCCTTGTGCTAATGGGGCCCGCTGTGTCAATTGGAATAACCACTACAACTGTTCCTGTCCACCTGGGTACCAGGGCAAGAACTGCCGCAATGACATTGATGAGTGCCGCAAGTCTGGTGTGTGCCTCAACGGTGGCCTCTGCATTAACACACATGGATCCTTCCGCTGCCAGTGCCCACCAGGATACAGTGGGCGCACATGCGAGGTGTCCATCCTCCCTTGTGCTCCATCTCAGTGCCTTAATGGTGGTACCTGTCGACAAACCAGCGACCATTCCTATGACTGTGCTTGCTTACCAGGTAGAGTACATGCAAACTCAGTACCATGCCCCACTGTATTTCCAGGCAATAATCAGAGTTACAAGTGAGCTCACATAGGTTTTAATGATGTTTGGTGGAATTTGGTCCTGCATCTCAGGTCGCTTCCTGGCTGCTATTAATAGCTTTTGATGGGAGATGAGATGGTGGGAGAGTTGAGGAAGAAGCTTGCCTGCACTCCTCACTCTTCTCCACAACTCTCCTCTAAATTGAAAGAATTTACTTTATGGGCCTTCTGGTTTCCCACTGGGGAACTGACAGGAAATGTCCCCTGCCAGAGAGGAAGTCATTGAAACTGTGAGAGATTATAAAACAAGCAAACATTGAGGGGAGTGCAGACCTCTGAAGCGGGCAGGAGTCAGAGTCGTTGCTGGCTTCGTGTGGGAAAAGTCAAATGAAGATGTAAACAATCAGACGCCTTCTGAAACTTTTTACTGCCCACTTTGCCTTGCGCATTTTTTCAGTGTGGGAAATGGGATTTGTTGTTATGAGTAGCAATGTCAAGTGTGAGGAATAAGGACCATGGAATGTTTAACAAAGTGCCGATTTGTGTTTATTTATGTGTCATGTAACCATTTTCTCTGTTTCTGAATATGCTTCAGGGTTTGAGGGACACAACTGTGAGAATAATGTGGACGACTGTCCAGGTCACAAGTGTATGAATGGAGGAATATGTGTGGACGGAGTCAATACATACAATTGCCAGTGTCCACCAGAATGGACAGGTACAGTTTTTTAAATAGGTCTGAATGTACTGTATTTATCATTTTGATTGTGTTACAACCAATATGCTATCTCATCACTCTAGGACAATATTGTGCTGAGGATGTCAATGAATGTCTCATGCAACCCAATGCTTGCCACAATGGGGGTACCTGCTTCAATACTATTGGAGGCCATACTTGTGTCTGTGTTAATGGCTGGACTGGAGATGACTGCAGTGAGAACATTGATGACTGTGCAATCGCTGTTTGCTTCAATGGTGCCACTTGTCACGACCGCGTAGCCTCGTTCTTCTGCGAGTGTCCAGTTGGGAAGACAGGTATGCAGGCTTGCCAAATGTCTTCTGTCTCCCTTCCTGTAATAACTGCTGAATGAATATCAAATATGTTTGTTTGTGATTTTTAAACAGGTTTGCTGTGCCACCTTGATGATGCCTGTGTGAGTAACCCCTGCAATGAGGGTGCTGTGTGTGACACCAACCCATTAAATGGCCGGGCTATTTGTACCTGTCCTGCTGGTTTTGTGGGAGGTGCCTGCAACCAGGACATGGATGAATGTTCTATTGGTAAGTGTTCTATAGTTCTATGAGTTCTATAGATACACTTCTTTAATTTACACTAACTGGCCTTGGTTTCATTTCCTGATCATTTGCCTTCCTTCCCAACAGGTGCAAACCCATGTGAGCATTTTGGGAAATGTGTGAACACTGAGGGTTCCTTTGAGTGCCAGTGTGGTAGGGGTTACGCTGGACCACGCTGTGAGATTGACATCAATGAATGCAATTCCATGCCTTGCCAAAACGATGCCACCTGCTTGGATCGCATTGGAGAGTTTACATGCATTTGCATGCCAGGTATGTGGAACTGTAATAAAGCCAATAAACTGAAACAGATAATTATTCAACTTGATCGTATATGGACACATCATTGGCATTCTACCACACTGACTTCAAGTGTGGACTGTTATGTCACACTTTCCCACCAATATTAGAGGAACAGAGGGACAACTCTGTGCTCTGCGCTGCACTGTACAGCTGGCGGGGTATTCGTTTGGACTAAGTGATAGTTTGGACACTCAATGACAAAAACACAGTGAAACTCTCACGCACAGTCCTACATGCATCCTGGGGTTTTGGGAGCTATACAAATTAGAGCTGGGAGTTGGGTCTATAGGACTGGATGTGAGAGAGGGTGAGCAGTTAGGGGGAGGAGTGTGCCGTGAATACTAATAAGGGGTAGAGTGGTGGGAATGGAGTGGAACAATAGGGCCCCTCTGTGCTCCATTTTGCACCCCTCATAGACACAGAGAAGGAAAGAGGCTTTTTCCCAGAGCCCCCCCTCTTCATTTCCAGAGACAGAACCTTCCTCATCATCCTCCTCATCATCAGTCAGCCTGGCAAAGCTCATGTGGAGTTCCTGATTATTTTTGATTCCACGCTAGCCTCTCCCCAGGGGCAACACTCATTCACATTCTGTTTCACCTCAATGACGGAGCCCTCCATGGTTTGCGTACACAGAATGTGTAACATGTATTTGGTGAATGGGACTCTAACCCAGGGAGGGGAACTACTTCACGGACAGTAGGGTATGGTGATTCCAGGTCATTGGAGTGGGAACACTGGGGATGCTCAAGGGATCTTTTATTCTGTCTTATGGCTCAGCAGAGACTTGAGTCACAAATTCACTAGTGAAAGTTTTCCCACAGATTCCCTTCCCAGTATGCCGTCCATGGTACCACAGGCTGACATAGCCATTTATAATGTGTGAACATTGAATCAGCTACAACTGCAAAAACAAACTAAAACAAACACTTTGAACTTCTGTCTTCCAGGCTACATGGGGACTTACTGTGAGATCGACATAGATGACTGTGAGAGCAACCCATGTGTGAATGATGGCATCTGCCGGGATATGGTCAATGGCTTCACGTGCACCTGCCAGCCAGGTAGGCTTCACTGAATTACTCTGAGCTACAAAGCAAAAAAAAACTACAAACAGATACTCAAAGTTTAAATACCCCCAGAACTGGAGAAGGGAGGTCAGCCCCAGTACTTCTGTCTGCTGGTGTTTGGAGCCACCGCTTGAATAAAAAGGCAAGCCCAAAAGGCTGCCTATCCTCTTGCCTAAACAAAGGCCCTATTGTGACCCCCGCTTCCCTCCTCTGTGGAATGTGGAAGGGACAGCAGTCTCCCTCATCCTGCCTTGGTGGTTTTTGGGGGGGGGGGACAGCAGTCCTTCTAATGAGATTCTTTTCCAGGTCCGCAATTTACATCTGGGACAGACGTCCCCCCCACCCCCACCTTTATCTTGCTATTGAGCTTGTGGAGTTGATGCAGGCAGCAGAGGAGGAGGAGTGGGGTCCCCAAAAGAGAAAACAATCAGTCCGTCTCCTCTAAACCTCCCTTTAGCAACCCAAGCACCAACACACACAAACTGTCCTGACAGTGTTAATCAACTGAGCAGCTCTACCAATGCACCACTTCACCTCCTCCAGGGCACTGTGCCCAATCATTTCAAACCTGTTTAATTCATTCTCTTATTTCTTTATTTGTTTATTATTATTATTATTATTGTTGTTGTTATTGTTGCTTTTATTATTATTATTGTTGGTTTTGTTGTTTGCCGGACTTTCATTCCATTACTTTCATTCCACTACTTTGACGGGTAGTCTTTCTTTTTTTTAAACACCCTCATACACTTTTTGGTGTCCTCTCTCACCATTGGTCACAATACACAGATGCCGTGTCATTACCCAGCTAAGACGCATTACCCAGCTAAGATGCTTCCATATTCCACCTTAGCCAGACATATCCATAACCTAAACAGAGTTCCCTGCCCTTATAAGAACAGCCAAACTGCCCTCTGACCTTATTGTGGACCCTTTCACTGGACCGTCTGTCTGACCCTTAACCTCTATGTTTGCATGTCCCAGGGTTTACTGGCACCATGTGTCAAATGGACATAGATGAGTGCGCTAGCACACCCTGCCAGAATGGAGCAAAATGTTATGACCGGCCCAACGGATTTGAGTGCCGCTGTGCTGAAGGTAAGGATTCTTTTCGGAATAAAGGTTCCTCCAGTATAGTTGATGGGCACTGCTCCAGTCAAGCTCTCCTCACACAGAAGAGCAGATGATCCTGAACCTGATTATTGAGTGTTTTGAGGGGCGATCTATTTCTTTGAATGTATGCTGGCCAACCAGACTGACTCGAGGCCCCTAATCCCCCTCTTTCCCTCAGTGGTTCTTGGGATCATGAGGTCACTAAGCACCAGCAGTTGCTAAGAAAAGAGCTGTGGCCATCACCCCGACATCTGTTCATCTGTTCAAGTCCAACACAACACCTTATGCTGCATCTTAACTCATTCCTTTACATTCAACGATGTCCATAACTTAAAACACAGCCAGAACCATGGCCGGTTTAGTTAATCCAAAGGCTGTATATATAAGGTAGTTGCCAGTATACACTGATCTTAACATGTTTGTTTGCACCTACGCCCACGGAGGGGCTTGCTTCATTGTTTCAGTGGCCAGCTGCTTGGTATTCGCTGTGTTTGCGGGCCCCTTCTGTTGAGTGAAGTGCCCCTGTTTGACATGGTGCTGTCTATTGTTCCCTTCACCACCGAGAACAAAAGCAAGACTGGGAGGCCTGTGTAGGGCCCTTCTTTACTGCTTTGCCCAACTCAGCATCGCACTGTGCGCATACCAGACTGACCAGGAGTTGCCTGACCTACGGACATAGCTTAAATAGAATAGAATAGAGCAGTGGTCAGAGCTTTAAACTAAGCAAGATTATGAAAAGAAAGTGGAAAGCAGATTGTTGAAATGGAACATAGAGATGTGATGATTCTGATGATTCTGCTAGGTAGTAAACGATACCAGTGTGAAATTTAAGTCAAATCATCAATCAATAGAATTTAGGAGGAAAACATTGAACCCTGTTTGATCATAGGGAAGGCAAAAGCCAATAAGTAGTTGTCAGGCAGACAAAATGAAAACCTAAAATCTTTTTGTTCGTCCTTAGGTTATGAAGGGACCCTCTGTGAGAGCAATATAAACAACTGCCAACCTGACCCATGCCACCACGGTACTTGCATCGATGGCATTGCTAGCTACACATGTAACTGTGATGCTGGATACACAGGCTATCGCTGTGAGAATCAGCTGAATGAGTGCCACAGCAACCCCTGTCAAAATGGGGGCAAGTGCGTGGACCTGGTCAATAAATATATCTGCCAGTGTCAACATGGAACCTCAGGTAGGGGGAAACTCAACACTCACAGACAACATTCCATGTACATTTAAACTCTTTTTTTACGTGTAAAGTAATGACAACAATTTCAACATATTGAGTGTTTATACAAACCTAATGTAAAAACAAACTTGTCAATCCAGGTCCAAACTGTGAGATAAACTTTGATGACTGTGCCAGTAATCCATGTGATTATGGCATCTGCAAAGATGGCATCAATCGCTATGATTGTGTTTGCAAACCTGGATTTACTGGTAAGGCCCTTTTACTGGAAATTGCAAGCACACATTTCAGTTAGTTCCCAATAGATAATCCTAACTAACTGCTTTTAACTTTTCCCTTTCCAGGTCCCAAATGTAAAGTAGAAATAGATGAGTGTGCATCCAGTCCCTGCAGGAATGGGGGAACATGCGTTGATGAAGAGAATGGATTTCACTGTCAGTGTCCAGAGGGTTTTAAGCCCCCTTACTGTTACTCCCAAGTGGATGAGTGTGGCAGCAGCCCATGTGTACATGGTTCATGCAGGGATGATATAAATGGGTATGAATAATTCCCTCTTTTATCAAAGTTTATTGTCAGATTTAGTGTGACTAGTGCATGTCTAATCCTCTAGATTAAATTTTTTCCGTCCGGTCAAAACGGGTTAACTTCCACAGACTTGCATATTTAATTTAGTTGATTGTGCTCCTATTTTCCCAGTTACCGTTGTGACTGTGAGCCTGGATGGGTTGGGAAAAACTGTGACTTGGATAGAAATGACTGTTTGCCAAGCCCTTGCCAGAATGCTGGCACATGCATCGACCAGCTCAATGGTTTCATGTGCAAGTGTCGCCAAGGCTTCAGAGGTAAGAAAAGGCTGGTGAATTAGGCGAACATACAGTAGCAATGACCACAGAGAAGAACAATAATCATTCATAAGAAATCTGTTTGAAAATGGTCTTTCTGAATGAAATTGTCTGCCTCCCCCTAGGGGTGTATTATAAATATGAAAATACAGTTACTCACTGATCAAAATTGTGCTTTTAGTATAACTGCTCAATGTTTCCTCTCGATAGGTAACCTCTGTCAGGTGAACATCAACGAATGTGCCTCCAGCCCCTGTCTGAACAAGGGTACCTGTGTGGATGGCGTGGCGAGTTTCACCTGTTTGTGTGAACTTCCATATAGTGGACCCACTTGTGCTGAGGTCCTCACCCCTTGTTCCCCTAACCCCTGTGCCAATCATGCAGTCTGCACCCACACACCAGACTATTTGGGTTATCAATGCAACTGCCAGCCAGGGTGGCAAGGTAAGGAAAATTTGCACCAATCCTTTGTGACGTAATGTGTTATGAAGCTTATGAATTAAATCTCACTTTGCTCTTGTTTTGCAATCCTTAGGTCAGTTGTGCAACATAGATGTGAATGAATGCATTTCAAACCCCTGCAAAAACAGAGGGACGTGCACTAACACGCTTGGAGGCTTCGTATGCTCCTGCAGAGCAGGATACACCGGGCTCACCTGTGAAACAGACATCAATGACTGTGTTCCGAGTGAGTCACTGATAATCATAAGAGCAGAAACATTATACCTGTCTGTAGCTTTCAGTCAGAATATTTGTTGTACTTAACCAAAGTAATTTCCTCCTGTTGCAGATCCTTGCCTAAGTGGAGGCTCGTGCTCAGACGGTGTGAACTCATACCACTGTAGCTGCTTACCAGGCTTCACAGGTCCCCAGTGTGCTCTAGAAATCAACGAATGCCAGAGTTTTCCCTGCAGAAATGGGGGCACTTGTACAGACTATGTTAACTCGTACACTTGCACATGTCGCCCTGGTTTTACTGGCATTCACTGTGAAATCAACATCCCTGACTGTACCGAGAGGTGTGTGTTTGTTTCATGAGAATCCTCATGTTTTATTTGTGCATATACTCAACGAAGTGCTTCACATGCTATCAGATTTTGCTAATCCTAGTGTTTATTTTTCACTCATGCCCACAGCTCTTGCTTCAATGGAGGGACATGCACAGATAAAGTCAATGGCTATTCCTGTACCTGCCGGCCAGGCTTCACTGGCTCCCATTGCCAATATGAAGTAAATGAGTGCAACTCCCAGCCCTGTCTTAATGGCGGCATCTGTCAAGATGCACTGGAGTCCTTCCGTTGCTCTTGCCCCAAGGGCTATACTGGCAATCGCTGCCAGGTACAAACAATTAAACATTAAACTTTTGATAAGTCTTGTTTGGAAATTCAGTGCTAAAATATTTCCCTCTTTCCTTTCCAGACACCAGTCGATTGGTGCAGACGATCATCTCGATGCCAAAATGGAGCACGGTGTCGCCAAAAGGACGCTTCTTTCATCTGTGAATGTCCTAATGGTTGGTCTGGACAATATTGTGACATCCCCAGAGTCTCCTGTGAGATAGCTGCTCTCAAGCGAGGTATATTTTTTTGCACTTTTGATTTTTTCTTCCAGTTTTTTACAGTTGATTAAACAAAGCAAGTAAAAAAAATGTAAAACTTTAATTTTCCTTATTAGGGATCCAAACAGATGAACTGTGTGACCACGGAGGCCACTGTGTTAACACTGGGAATACCCACTATTGTAAATGTCCGTCTGACTACACTGGAAGCTATTGTGAAAGTCAAGTTGATCACTGTGAGGACAAACCTTGTCACAATGGCGCCACCTGCAGGGGATATGTTGGCGGGTACCAGTGTGATGTGAGTCCATCATGTTGAATCACTGTGCTGTTTATGGTCAAATTTCATCATAACTAATATTCACTAGTAATGTTTTCACAGCCCTGAAAATAACATGCTTACCATTTGCCTGTCGTTGCAGTGCATGCCCGGCTTTACTGGACAGAACTGTGAGATAGAAATCAACGAGTGCCAGTCTCATCCATGCCAGAATGGAGGCACTTGCATTGATTTAGTGGGTCATTACATCTGCTCCTGTCCTCCTGGCACTCTGGGTATGCACTAATGATAGCTATTAATGATGTTTCATCATAATAAAACTGGAAGCAATACACATGTAATGGTTAATGATGCTTTCTTTTAAAGGTGTTCTCTGTGAGATCAATGAAGATGACTGTGCTCCACCCCTGAGGCTGCGCAGTGCTCCACCAAAGTGCCTGAACAATGGCACCTGTGTGGATAGAGTTGGGGGGTATCGCTGTAATTGCCCCCCTGGTTTCACCGGAGAAAGATGTGAGGGAGACATAAATGAGTGTCTCTCTAACCCCTGTAGTCCTTTAAACAGTCTTGACTGCGTCCAGCTGCCCAACGATTACCTTTGTGTTTGCAAGCCTGGCTTTACAGGTTCGACCATTCATCTAAACATCTTATTGCCCTCTCTCTGTGTTTTCTGTGTGCACAAAATAGTAAAAGGTATCCTGTCTATATGTCATTTTTAGGTCGGAGGTGTCAGAACAGGTTCAGTGTGTGTGAGTCTCAACCTTGTCAAAATGGAGGAGCCTGTTCTGTAACCAGCAGTTCTTCCCTGGGATATACCTGCACATGTCAGCTGGTAAGTCAACGGTCCCATTCTAATTGTATTTTTCTGTCCCTAAAATGCTTTATTATTCAATGCATTCATTTATCCAGCATGTACCAGTCATATAATATACAAACATTTCTCATTTTAGGGTTACACTGGTACCAATTGTGAAAGAAACATGTCCTGTCGAGATCTGTCTTGCTATAATGGAGGAAGTTGTACACGTACCGCAAAAGGGGCACGTTGCACCTGCCTCCCAGGATACGGCGGACCCCAATGCCAGCATCGCAGTAATGAAGGGTGCTCCTCCAAGCCCTGCCAGAATGGAGGGTTGTGCACTGAAGAGACCAGCTACCCGTTCTTCCACTGCCAGTGTCCAAGTGGCTGGACAGGCAAACGCTGTGAGCAGGGCGGCCTGTCCTTTGAGCCTTCATGCCCCGTGGCTGACTGTCATAACAAAGCCAACGACAGTGTTTGTGACAGGGAATGTAACACGTACCTTTGTCGCTGGGACGGAGGGGACTGCTCTCTCGCAGTGAACCCCTGGGCTCGTTGCACAGACCCTCTGTGCTGGCGTGCCTTTAACAACAGTCAGTGTGACGAGTCTTGTAACAAAGCTGAATGCCTGTATGACAACTTTGACTGCAGAAACAAGGAAAAAGTTTGCAAGTAAGTTTACTTTTACAAAAAAGGATTGATTTGATTTATACTTACACGAGAATACATGAGCTGATAATTTTTTTTTGTATTGTCTCCAGTCCCATATATGAAGCCTACTGCATTGACCACTACGCTGATGGGCTGTGTGACCAGGGCTGTAACACAGAAGAGTGTGGTTGGGATGGATTGGACTGTGCGCGGAAGATTCCAGAAGAGCTTGCAGATGGTGTCTTGGTTCTGGTTGTGCTTCTGCCTCCAGAAGAGCTTCTTCGTACCGGCACAGCTTTTTTGCAGAAATTAAGTGCCATTCTGCACACCTCAGTACGCTTCAGGCTGGATCACAATGGAGATGCAATGATTCTCCCCTACACCCGCAGAGAGGGACGCTTCAAGCGGGAATTAGAGCCTCACCAGGAAGTCATCGGGTTAGTCAGACATACAGCTAATATAAAAGATGGTTTCCTTTCAGGTGGAGTCTACATTATCATAAACACCTGTATTTCTGCTTATTTGTAGGTCCAAAGTCTATGTGGAGATAGACAACCGTCTGTGCTCTCAGGACTCAGTGGATTGTTTCCCCACAGCAGACAGTGCTGCAGAATACTTGGGAGCGCTCTCCGCAGTAGAAATGCTCCGCTTCCCGTATCCCCTCAAACAAGTCCGCGGTGAGTGAGAATTCTGACTGGCTACATAAATGAGGCACAAAAAGTACTGGTTACATTAACAAAGTGCAAAAATGTAATTACGTGCTCTAATCCCACCACAGGTGAAAAGATCCCACCTGCTGAGGACCCCATTCCCCAGTGGGGGAAGCTGATGCTGGCAGGGATAGCGTCTGTTTTTGTGTTGGTCATCCTCTTGATAGGCATGCTGATTACTCGTAGAAAGAGAGAGCACAGCACCCTCTGGTTCCCTGAAGGCTTTTTCGTCAAGAAGGAACCCAGCAGTAACAAGAACCGCAGAGAACCTGTGGGTCAGGATGCTCTCGGCATGAAGTGAGTTATTAGTGTTGTTGGCATGGAATAATGAATCCAGTCTGGGGTGGATTTTTTTGTTGAATTTGTTTTCATGAATTTACATTGTTCCATATTTTTGTTTGTAAACAGACACATGCAAAAAACTGTTGAGGAATCTCTTCTTGGAGATCACAGTGATCAGTGGATGGACCCGGACTGCCCAGAACCAAAGCGACTCAAGGTTAGTTACAGAACTTTTTTCAAATACATTCTTACCATGACTTTTCTTGTGTATGTGTATACTTAGACATGTTGTTCTGTTAATTTAGGTAGAGGAGCCAAGTATGCTGTCAGACAGTGAAGGTGCAGTGGACTGCAGACAGTGGACACAGCATCACCTTGCAGCTGCAGACATTCGTGTACCACCCACCATGGCCCTCACACCACCTCAAGGAGAATTTGAAAGCGATTGCATGGATGTTAATGTCAGAGGCCCAGGTTAGTGGTGGGCTTATTATCACTCTTATTATTGTAGTAATTTTTTTAACCTATTAATATTGATACCATATTGCTACATTTTACATTGTATTGTCCCATTCTGGATATTATATTTTTATATTTTATTTAATCAGGAAAACATCAGAGTACTTTTTTGCTAGAACATTCTGGCCACTTTAAACATGGATTTGTACTCATATTGTATACATTCTGCAGGTTAATCAGTTCCTCTTTTCATCTTCCAGATGGTTTTACACCCTTGATGCTGGCATCTTTCTGCGGAGGCGGCTTAGAGCCTGAGGTGGCAGAGGAGGAGGAGAATGAAGAGTGTTCTGCCAACATCATTTCTGACTTGATATACCAGGGGGCATCCCTTGCTGCCCAAACGGACCGCACTGGTGAGACAGCGCTCCACCTGGCAGCCCGCTACGCCCGCGCCGATGCTGCAAAGAGGCTGTTGGATGCTGGAGCAGATGCCAACGCTCAAGACAATACAGGACGTACCCCGCTGCATGCAGCAGTGGCTGCAGATGCCCAGGGTGTCTTCCAGGTAACCAGACTGTACCGTGTTGTGCTAATATTGCAACATTAGGCATTAAGCATTAGTAGCAGGCATGCCGGCAAGCTCCTCTGTTCTTACGTGTGGCATTTGGCACAGATGTAAAAATGATACCACCTAAATCTTTACCACCTGTTTAGATTTTGATTCGAAATCGAGCCACGGATCTTGACTCTCGTATGTATGATGGCTCAACTGCACTGATTCTGGCTGCACGACTGGCAGTAGAAGGCATGGTTGAGGAACTCATCACTTGTCATGCTGATGTTAATGCAGTGGACGAATTGGGTAAATATGTGTGGTCTTTCACTTAATATTCCAGCACTCATCTTTCTCTATCCCTGTTTGTCCAAAAACAACTGGCGTGTTTTTCACTATGTGCTCTCACTTGCAGGTAAATCTGCTCTGCACTGGGCAGCTGCTGTTAACAACGTGGATGCCACTGTCGCTCTCCTGAAGAACGGAGCAAACAAAGATATGCAAGATCTCAAGGTGTGTTATCAGTATACACAGTTTTTAAAACACAACAATGCGTTAACTTGAACTTAATAGAAAAGACATATTTGTTTTGAACACCGCCTGTTTATTCAGTCTTTCCTCGTTTTCTTTTTTCTAGGAAGAAACCCCTCTTTTCCTTGCAGCCCGGGAGGGCAGCTGTGAAGCTGTGAAGGTGCTGCTTGCTCATTTCGCAAACAGAGAAATCACTGACCATATGGACAGGTTGCCAAGAGACATTGCTCAGGAGCGCATGCACCATGACATTGTGCAGCTTCTTGATGAGTACAACACAGTAAGGAGCCCCCAGGGCCATGGGGGAGCTGGACACCACCTCACCGGGGGGCACACCCTGTCCCCACTCATGTGTCCACCCAGTGCCTTCCTGCCCAGTCTAAAGAACACCCCACAGGGTAAGAAGAACCGCCGGCCAGGAGCCAAAGGTTCCAGCCTGGGAAGCCAGCATGCTGCCAATCTAAAAGAGTCAGTCAAGGCTCGCAACAAGAAGCTGACCCTGGACATGCAGAGTGCCTTACTGGATAGCTCAGTGACTCTGTCTCCCGTTGACTCACTGGACTCTCCCCATGGGGGAGCTAGCAACGCTGGCTATATGACCAATCCAACTTCTCCTGTGGCCATGCAGTCACCTGGGCTGTTTCACTCCTCCATGTCAGTCCCAAACACTCCAATGGTCCACAGTAGCATGCTGGAAGGAGGGGGGCCCTTTGCTGTGTCTCTGGCGCAAATCAATGATCTGGGAGCTGGGGGAATGTCCTTGCAGGGTCCCGTCACGATGGCTTCAGACGTTAGCCACGGCTACGTGCTGAGCTCCGGGCAGATGGGGCTCAACATGGGCATGGTCAGTCCGGTCAGTGTGCCTTTTGACTGGCACAGCCGCATGCCCCCCTCCTCCCAGTGTGGTCAGCAGGTGGTGAATATTGTGCATAATAGCCAGGCAGGCATGCACCCCCAAAGTCCAGCCATGCAGCAGCAGAGCATGTTGATGCACCAGCAGCAGCTCTATCGCAGCCCCATGCTCCAGCCCACACCCGTCTCCTCCACCCCCACCATCAGCCCAGTCAAGCTGCCCTCCATTGCTGAGCAGCAGCAGCAGCAGCAGCTCATCAATCACAGTATCGCCAACCAGCAAAGTATTGCCCGAATGGGCACTTCCACCCCTCCAACACCCCAGACCTCCCAGCCCCCACCACCCTTTTTCCAGCAGCAGCTGCCTCAGCAGCCCACTCAGTCACAGCCTCCCGCCCAGCCCCCCCAAGGAGCCACACAGGCCGCCCTGCCCACCCAGGTCCTTCCCTCCCAGCCAAGTAGCAGCACCGCAGGAAAGGAGGATTATCCAACCCCTCCCTCCCAGCACAGCTACTCATCCACGTTAGACGCCACACCCAAGCATTACCACAATTTGTCCAGTGAGCACCCCTATCTGACCCCTTCTCCAGAGTCTCCTGAGCACTGGTCCAGTCCCTCCCCACACTGTGTCTCTGATTGGTCAGATTCTACGCCCAGCCCACCGGTCGCTGTCTCCAACCAGACCCAAATTACTCAAATTCCAGATGCCAATGGCAAGATGCAAGTGTTTGCGTGAAGATTCTATGGCTATTGCCTGAAAAGGGACCTGGAGTAAAAAACAAACAAACAAACTTTGGACTGGCTCTTTGGCCTTTCTGTGTTTTATATGTCAGCCTGTTTCCAAGATTTTCATTGGATTTGGATTGACACTCTTTATCACGCGGACCGTCTGCCAGTGATTTTTGCAGAGGAGAAAAAAAAAGTAAAGGGAAATGTGTGTTGTCTGAAAAAAGCAGACAATTTAATGAAGTAATTCTGTCACAGATGGACTTGTTTTTTATTATAAAAAATGTATATGAAGAAAACCAAGTCTTTAATTTGAAAGACATTGGGACACTCCTAAAAACTAACAAACATTTTAAAAGTAGATAAGAGATAAAGAGAAATGTTGAAGGGAATTCATTTATTTTTATTTATTGTTTTTATCTATCTGAACTGCTTTTTAGTTTTTTTGTTCGTTGTAGCTTCTCATATAAAGTGCCATCAAGATGTTAAACTGGGTTCTAGCAAATACATTTCAAGAGTTGCTCTGCAGTAGTGATGCTTGCCTGAGTTGTGGTAAATAATTACTTTCTATGAGTATTATGAGCAAGAATGTAGATGAGTGTCTCTGAAGCACTTCAAGTGACCAGCCTCAAAGGGCAAGTCTAAGTCAAAAACAACATTTGACTTCAATTAATATTTATAATATATGGAGGGCATTTATAGTTGATTTGCCTTATAATCTTTAAGAAAAAAGGAAGAAGCAGATACAAATTTTTAAGTGTGATGCTTCCATTTCGCAGCCTCTCACAGTTAATAAATATTCTTACTGCCAGTTTTTCTGCCAACTCTGATAACTTTTAAGCATTTCTTGTGTATTTATGTTTCATACGTTACTCTTTTATTTCATGTATAACGTTTGCCTTTAAAATCAGCCACTCACTGCCCTCCTGTTTTGTTTTTCGGTTATTTTATATTCTGTATATTTTGTGGAGAACCATGGACATTTTTTTTTTTTTTAAAACATCACTTTAGATGTATTAAGCTATGCTTATATCAGCTGCTATTTTCTATCACTCTTCCCTGCAAACATTCCTCCAGTGTCCCCCGCTCGCTGAGTTTGGACGCTGTGCCTCGACATCCGACACAGAACAGAACAGGACGACGGGCTGGTTGAGGTTCTGGAGCCCTTATCCTAAACGGAGCATCTGCTGGCGTCTGCGGTGGGCTTTTGCTCAGTGCGAGCGTGCGGCTGCTGGGCTGTGACTGCTTATGCCGTGTCACTCCTCAGGGAGGTGTTTAATGGCATGCAGAGGAAATAGTTCCCCTGCATCTACAGTAGCTTCCTGTCCAGGGGCCATGGAGCCGCATCTTTAGAAGATTGTTAAAAAAAAAAAAAGACTGAGGAAGAAAACACTACTATGTAGTGCTGCACCCTTAAACTTTTTTGCAAAATTCTGAGATGACACTGCAAGTCATGCTGAGGGCTTGTAAAACGCCTGACCAACTCTTTCCTGAGCATGTAGGAGAGCTCATACTCACTTTAACATTGCATGCACGTTTGGACAAAGCCTGTTGATAACGATAGAATTTTGAGAAAGTAACTTTTGCATTTGTATCTTCTCTCATCATAAGCAGAGATGTTGAGGCCACCGCTCCTAGCGACTACTTCTGTGGTGACCCACACATTGCCCCTAGTTGTGTCATAGTTGGAGTGAATCTTTTATTCATTTTCTTATCCTGTTCATTATAGAATCTGATACTATTTTGTCAGACATGGGAAGCACGGTGTTTATGGTCCAATTTCTATTTTACTTACAAGTAAAACAGTTATTTCGTTTGTTTGTTTTAATGTTATATATAACTGGTCTTACTATTTCGCCACCAGCTCGCACTAAGTGTTTTGTACATTCAACCTCTCAGTTTCTGTTTGTAAATATGTTTGTTTTGGGTAGATCATTGCTTGAGAAGTCTTATGTTTCTAAGATAACTGTTATGTACTAAAAAGAACAAAAATAAAGTGTACTTCATTTAGCATTATTTGAAGCCGAGGCTGGGATTGATGTTTCATTGGTCTTGTAATTAGAAGTCATAGATATTTTTCTGTCATTATTCCTTTTTGTACTTTGTTAAAAAATAGTTCAAATCTTTGTATGAAAAATTCCATCAACAGATTTTCTTTCGACGGTCAAAAGTTGTAAAATACGTCACTTATAATAAAAGCCTGTAGGGAACTGCATTTCCACGTCCTAATGTTCAGTAAGTGTTCTTTTATCAGACACCGTTCAAAAATACAACCAGTGTTTATCCGTTACCCTCTGGGTAGTTTTTAAAACTGTATTGTCGCATCTTTAATCTCACCTGTAGCCTCGATTCATTGTAGGACATGAATTTTCATTCTCCTTAATCCATCTTAGATGTGAGCACAGTAAAAAATAAACCGCTTTTTTGCAGGAAAAAATGAGAAAATACCTTTTTCCTGGTCTATTCTGCACTAAAGATGGCAGCATTTGCTTTTGAAGCGGCACGCTACAGGACTGGAAACTAATTTTGCTCTCCAGCTTTGATTCCCAGCTTCCTGGGCCGCATGTTAAGCTGCCTCTGATAGACACAGATATGGAAAAACGTATGTAGACACAAATGTGTAAAGAGAATCAAATTAAATGAATGACACAAAAGAAGAATATTTCAAAAACATTTATAAGAGCTTTACTATAACTTTGGAACACAAGGAAGATAAGGCTTGTTTAGTTAGTTTAAATAGGACAACAAAGTCATTGCACCAAGCAGCCAAATATACATAATGTTATAAATTGAACTACTGCTTGTTTTTACTCAGTTTAAAGACAGATAGGGGTTGTTGTTTTTTTCAACACTTAACTATAAGGAAATATGCTAATTTCAAGTAGTTTTTTTATTAAAAGTATTACAGTAAAAAAGATGTAAATGTAATCTTTGTATTAACTTGGTTTTAAAAAGCACACACTCTATGCCTGCTCCAACTGCACTAAGATCTATCACAGTGTATGCAAAATCCTTACAGACAAGTAAATACCATTTTTAGAGTTTTGTTGAATTGTTCAAATTAAACAATAAAGGGTAAGGGACGTTATAATTCTAAAAAAGAAAAAAAGGAGGGATGATCAGAAGTTGAAGCTGAAATCTAACATTTTTGTTGTTCGCTTTAGCCAAACCATCATGGTTTCCCTCCCCTCCTCTTCAGCATGCGAAGAACCCCGAGAGTAGCGTTGAACACGCTGTCATGCTTAAAGATCATCTTGTAGAACGTGTCCAGAGGCAGCCGGCCTGTGGGGTCAGCGTGCTTCAGGGCGGTCATGGGCATGTACAGGCGGTTGGTCTGGTGGCGCAGAGGGGGCTCTTTGGCTGTGATCACTTTAAGGGTTTGCTAAATAGTGAAAAAAAAAAGAGAAAACACAAGAAGAAGCTTCTTCATTAGACCCCAACACTGACAAAAAACTAAATGTAATCAGAAATGTTGGCTCTTACTTCAGCCACTTCCTCGGGGGTCTGGCCTAACGAACTGAAGACCTTCTTAGAGTACGGCAGGTAGATTTCCCGGAAGATTCTTGCAGTCTCCTCATCAGTCTCTGACAGATCCATCTGCTCAGCATCTTCATACACTTTCCTTTCAAACTCTGTCACCACGGGACCAGGTTCCACTAAAGTGGTCCTAGTGACAGGGATGGAAAACAGAAAGCTAGGACCAGTGTTCCATTGCAGGCATTCAGCTAGAAAGATCTTACCGATGTTAGCTTACTGATAACTCAAGTTCTACTTGTGGGCGAGTTGCATTGCATGTATTTTTTTCAGGACATGTAATCACTTGATGTTAAACTTCATCGCTTGCACTGCCAGACTTTCACAAAATCCCTCCACGGCAAATTTAGAGGCGGAATAGACATCATTGAACAAGAGTCCTGTGTGGAGAAATAAGGAGACATATAAGCAACCTTCAGGCTGTCCTAAGGCTTCTCTTTTAGCCTGTCCTGGGATTTCCCAACAGCAAATCAACACACCTTGTATTCCCATGACACTGCTCATCACCACAATGTGGCCGCTCTTGCGCTGCTTCATGTCGGGCAACACCTCTTTAACCAGGCGCGCCAGACCAAAGAAGTTGGTATCAAAGAGCTCCTTCATGGCCGCGATGCTCTGACACTCCAGCGGTCCGATCATGCCAGCACCAGCGTTGCTCACTACAGCGACACCATGTTCCACGTTAATACACACTTGTAAAAGAAATTCCCTTGTGGCATGTCTGTGAGATAAAGAGGTGACAGACCCAGGACATCCACTTGTCTGTTGGGCAGGCTGTCCACACACTCTTTGATGGAGGCTTCACTGCAGGCGTCCAGCTTTTTGATTTCCAGGGTTTTGTGTAAAGAATCCCCCGCTGCTGTCTCCAAAGGGCCCCGTTTCCCAAGATCCCTCATCGTGGCGACCACTGTAGGAGACAAAGGTGTGCACAGGATGCCAGTATTGTCAGTCTCGCCTATCCTCTCATTATTTGGCGGAATTAGTGGCCGAGCGAAAGGCTGACTGACCTTTATAGCGTCTCAGCTCATCTTTGGCCAGTCGTACAGCCAAAGCCAGGCCAATACCAGAGGAGCACCCAGTCACCAGCACTCTTCTAGGTCCCATCCTTTGTGACTTAATAGCTGGACTCAGTTTGTCTGCAGATATCTGCCAATTCAGGACATATGATGTTACTGACAATAGCATGCTAATGAAAAGCTCTGCAGTTGCAGTGTTTGAGTAACAACCACTGAAGTACAGTAGGATTTAACATTTTTATCAATTATTTCATTCATAAGGTATTTTAACTAAATGTTTCTGCTAAACAGCTAATCCAAAAAGACAGCTATCACCTGACAATCCCAAAAGTCATCATTAAACTGCAGTCTACTGTAACAAACGTGTCATCATTTCCATATAACTGCTTGGAAATGTATGGAACACAACACATTAAATCCCATTTTGGGAGAGGCAGTACTTCTTCTGGCATCCGGACGGAGTGTGTGTTATTTGTTTCTAATCTCTAATCTGATTTGTGTGTAATGGAATGTTAAACTACTTACAAAGCCAAATGGTTACATCTTAAAACAGGATTAATATATATAAGACAAGATTCTCAGAATAAACAGTGTGATCTATGATGTGTGTTCAAATGATTAACATAAGTAATATGAGTTGTAATTTGAGAAATGAATATTTAAATAAATAAAAAAGGTATATACCCCATTTCAATGAAACCAAAGAGATGATGGTTTTCACATTCACTAAGAGTGGAAATATAATTTGAATAAACCTGTAACACCATTGCTCTTTTATGATGATTTTTATAAATGTCATGTAATCACAACCACAAGATATATTTTACATATTTTCTAACGTGTTGCGTTAAGAGCTCTTTACACTGCTTATAAATTGCATACTCAGTGGGGGGAGTTTCATAGGTGAAATTGTACAAGTGATAACATTTCATTCTAAACTGGGGAGAAACAGAATTACAGGCTAACCTAAAGGACGATATTTTAAATAGAATCACTAACAACTCACAACATAAATTATAGCCAAGGTCACTCTAAAGCTGCGGACACACAGCCGGACACGTAGAGGCCAGCAGATGTTGTTGTTGTTGGTGTTGTTGCGGGATACCGACCTGAGGGGCAAGCAGAGCCTTCTTCTCTGGATATGGAACTAGAAATAAAAATAGACAGCGCGGACTGGCTCGGTAGTTGCAGAGAGAAAACACTACCAACTCCCCAACTACGGGACGCGAAGCTCCATAAGCTCAGGGATTACTTAAATGGGTCATGTCGGCTCAGCATGGGAGTTGTAGTTCTTTAGAGTCGCAACCACTTTGGTTTTAAACCACCGGACACTCGCTGGCGTTGGGTTTTTAATTGTCGTTTTGCGCCCTCGGCGCTGCCTAATGTTTCCTGCAGGGGGAAGAAAAGTGCTGTTTAGCACATAAACAGAGTTCCTGGTTGGATGAATAAAGACGTGCGTGTCCAGCCCAGCTGGTGTTCACACTGTTGAGCCTGAAAAACAACTCAGCCACACAGCGTTTCGCTAATTGCTGCAGTTCGTCACAGTGACCACTGGAGGGCGCCCTCTGGCTGAGTCCAACTTCGTTTGCATATCAATTAGTAGAAAAGGTAACACTCTTCACTGTTTCAGAACTCGTCCTCTTCCCACCCGGAAGGAGCTGCGTGGGGTGTGTGGTTGGTTAGCACATTTTCCACTCAGCAAGAGAGTACCAGGCTTAAAATCTGGGTAGCAGGGGGCCCTCTCTGTGAGCACATTCTCTCTGCGTATGTGTCTCTGTGGCCTCTCTGAGATCCACTGGCTTCCTCCAACTATCCAGGAACTAACATGCAACTGTAAGAGGAAGTGTGTCTGTTGTGTACTCTATTTTGTGTCCATACGTTTTTGCTTTGACTTGTCCCGGGTCGCCTCTCGCCCCAGCCATAGGCTCCAGCAGCACCCCCTTGACCCTAAAGCACGTCTGGAAAATAGATGAATGACCGCTTCACCGTTTGATTAATAGACTCCTGTTATTGTGACTTTGTCATCAGAGCAAACACAGGTGATGTTATTGGAGTTATTAATGGCTGGCTAATCCCACAACTGTGGGGCCTCCCTCAGCAGAATGAGGCCCCACCTTTTATTTTTGTGTGCTAACAGACCTGCTGGCATTCCTTATAGCAAGAACACAGTGATAAATGACAAAGCTGATTCATATTCACGTGAGCAAAAATGTCTTATATAAGGACCTAGGCCATTTTTCAAAATGATGGACAAAGCTGCCTGGCCTCCGTTTTGTAAGATTAGGTGGGTTCCACCTTCCACTGCAATGTGCTTTGTCCCCAAAGATAAAAGAAAACTCTAAATATTGAGCTGCTGCTGTAGGCTCCTCGGGTTACTAAACCCCTTGATAAGTTCTTTGTGTAACTCAAGATTTTTTGTCAAAGGAGTGTGTTCTTTCACATGCAATGACCAACAATGTGCTTACATAACTATTGTGACTAATAGTATATTATCGAATGACAGCATGGCTTTATTTTGCCATTCAAAAAACTCTTCCATATGTATCCTTGTAAATATTAATTTTATTGCCTGCTTTTGTAAAGTATCATAGTTTGAATTATCATTTAATGATACAGAACAACAACACATGTTTTTGTAATCTTGTTGTTTTTATGGGCTAAAAGAGTTTAATTGACATTCAGTTATTTTATATCTTTATCTATTGTCATTTTGATGGGATACAATGCAAGAAACCAGCTTTTTTATGGTTGAGAAGAGTCCTGTCCACTGTACATGGGCGTGTTTGAACATTGTGTTTTATGTTGGGTATATTTTCTAAAGACGAGAACAAACAGCAGAGATCTGAGGTAGTACAGGATTAACACTTGTATTATGTGGCCTTCAACAAAAGATGCAATCAATGTCACTAATTCTCTTGAGAAATGAACACTTACACATTCATTATTTTAGTTTTAGACATGTGTTTTTGTCTAGCGTGTGAGACAGAGTTAAGGGGGTCATTATAATATAGTCTGTACAATGCAGTGGTAAATAATATGGCATGGGAACAAAGCTACTTCCTCACATGTTGTACCATCTGATCTGAAAAACAGAAGATCTTATCGCATAGTCTGCATATCAGTTTTTCTGAAAAGATAGAACTTTAACAGTTTGTAAATTGTTAAAAACCCTAGAAATAAGCGCTGTACACAATGGACGATAGACATTCATCTTACAGTGCAGTGTTTGATAGAAAGAGCAAAAATCCCATAGCATTGCAAAGTTATGCTTGGAGACACACTAATTCTTATTTTACCATCAGATTTTCTTTTACAGTACAAAGGCGTACACCCATATGTATGTAAATGCACACATCACACATCACTGGAGGTCCTAACTGACCCCTAATGATGTTTCCCACTGGAAGATTTTTTGGGAGGATTATTTGCCTTTGTTACATGTTAGGTTACAACATTTAAATGACACAGCAGTTCCTCTCAGATTACATTGCATTTGCCACGATTTTTCATTGGTCTCTACACTTTGTTGTCTGGTTTGTGTTATGAGTTCAGGGAGTGGCCAGTAAACCTTTCATAACCGAGAGCAGATAAATACTCGTTTCAGACCAAGCTGGAAAGACACCGCCTGGTAATGCTGAGAAAACTGCAATCTGCCACAATGTAAGTTTTACTTTACAGATGCCCTTCAAAGAAAATAACAGAGATGTGTTGATGTGTTAGCTTTTTGTTAGTCTTGCACATATATCTTGTTTTAACTAAGCGCATGATAAAAACACTCCACATGTTTGTTTCAGGATGTATCTTACAGCACTGGTTGGCTTCCTGCTGGTTCTCACAACCGAGGCCAGAGTTGGGTAAGTGAAGAGTGTGTGGGGTTGGGAACTTTTTTTATTGTGTCTTGGATCATCTTATTTTGGCTTGACCTTTTATATCTAACAGTGTCTGTGTCAGTAAGTTTCAAAACTATATTCCCTCTTTTTTTTTCTCAGAAACTCCTCTCAGTTGGAGTTCTGCACTGAGACGGAGGAGTGCCTGCTGTTTGACCTGATGTGTGAGACGGACAAATACGAGGTGAGTGTGTGCGCAGCAAAGGAGGCCTTTGGCCTTTCAGACGCACCGAAAAGACTCACCACACACGCTCGTGCATGTCTCTCAGGTTCGTCACTATGGCTCTGTGAAATGGGTTTCAACAGACATCAATTCTTACGCCATGGAATTCGCTGCACCGAGGGCTTTTATGAGGCTCTTTAAATACATCAAGGGAGAAAACGAGGGTGGTACGTACCCCTTTTCACATTTTCACTTCCTCTTCCCTAGTTCCTAATTACAGAAGCTTTGATAAAAAGTTCTCTTTGTAATACATATCAACTTCAAAGACACAGTTGTTATAAATAAAGTATGAATAAGCAATGCAGAAAATCATTGACAAACTTTGCATTGATTTAGATTGTATTTTTACACTTTCACTTGTTTTAATCAGTTTTCATTATATTAAATCAAAGTCTTTAAAAGAGATAAGGAGATATAAACTCTTTATTTAGCCACCTATTCAGCTTCTCTTTCAATGTGGGTTTTAGTGACATTTACAATGATTTTGACATAACCTAATAGCCATTTGTGTCGTATTTGAACAAGTGAACAGGACATAAGTTGTTTTTATTGTAAGAATAACTACTTTTTAACTGTTCTTCACTTTCAGGAAAGAAAATCCAAATGACTTCTCCTGTCCTTGTGAAAATTCCTGAGAAGAAATTTTGGGAAAGAGGAGCGTTCACCATGAGTTTCTTGCTGCCATCTGAACATCAGATGAATCCTCCCAAACCTGCAAATGATGACGTACGCTCAGAGTTCTTACAATTATGTTTGGATCCTTTCCTTTGAAGTCAAGCTGTGGCAGTTAATGTAGCTATGACAACTTTCAGGTTTACATCAAGGAGATGCCAGAAATGAACGTGTACGTGATGAGCTATGGTGGATGGATGTCGGGAATGGCCGACGGCAGCAAATCCAAGGAGCTGGCCTCTGCACTGGACTCTGTTAATGCAAAATACACTAAAGGATTCCACTGCGCTGCTGGATATAACAGGTAATATCATCACACCATTCAGAAGACAAATGTTTGAAAAAGGTTTTAAAAAACCATCAGTAGGCAATTTTTCTTTCCAAAGTAAATGTTTGTGTGTTTTCTTTGTCTTTGCAGTCCAATGACCATGTTCAACAGACACAACGAGGTGTGGTACGCTGTTGAAGGAGACCCTGTGTGCCCCAGCAACTAAGCACCTGGTCCCGTCTCTCCTCTCGCTTGGAAATCGTGACCCTGTGCAGCAGCAGTTTACTGCATTCCACACATATGGAAATGTGTTGTAGTAGAACAGATAACTTTAGATGCATATGAATACATTTTCACTCTTTTTTTTCTAAATTCAATAAAGTTACCTTTTCGCAATTTTTTGTCTGCACGTTCATAATTTGTTCACCTTTTTGCACGGTGGTAAGGCGGCCTGTGAGTGGTCGGATTGCAGAAAAACCAACCAGGGTGGATTACTGAGTGGGGTTTGTTTTGTGCTGATAAACTCTGCCTCGTCTTACATTATAAGCATTTGGAGCATTCTTCCAGTGAGTGCTTTTTAAAAAAGTTCAAATGATCTTGAATAATGACTCCAAATTTATATTTAAAAAAATATATATTAAAATTCCATTTTTAATTACTTACTCAAGCACATTTGTAATTAAGAGGCATGTTCTCCAGCCGCGACCCAACTGGGACAAAGCAGAATAGTTAAAGGATGAATGAATGAAAACGCGGGCAGCTTTCTGTGTGGAGTCTGCATGTTCTCCCTGTGTCTGCGTGGGTCCTCTCCAGGTTCCCCGACTTCCTCCAAAAACCTGCATGCCATTCCATATGGCCCTTAGCAGTGAGTGTGTGTGTGGTTGTTTGTCCTTGTGTGTCTCTGTGTGGCCCTGCGATGGACTGGCGGACCGTCCAGGGTGTACCCCGCCTCTCGCCCATTGACCACTGGGATAGGCTCCAGTCCCCCCTGCGATCCCATTAAGGAATAAGCGGTTACGAAAATAGATGGATGGGTGGCTGAATGAAAACGCAGGAGTTACAAGTGCATGCCACAAGATGGCACTACAAAACCAAGAATCCCACCCAATAAGATTCCACTTTATAAGTCTAAAGGATTTTTAGTTGACGTGTGCACAGATTACCATAAATACAGAAATTTTCATCCTTGAAATGTGGGGGAAATTGTATATATATATGTATATATGTAAGTATATATATATATATATATATATATACATATATATCTGATTACCTGTGCTCCTCAGTGGAGGAATCTAAATCTAATTGATTTAGATTCTGTAAGGCTCTGTGATAATGATGCTATTTCTCATCCGTGAGATTCCAGCAGATGGCTTTCTGACCGTCGCCCATGGAGGGGCTGGTTGGTCAGCCTGTGTGCTGTCATACTGTCTGGGTGGGAGTGCCAGTCAGGAGAGGTTTTATGACACTCACTACAGATCAAAGTCCTCTTGTGGGCCTCAGACAACCGTCAGTCCATCGGAACTGTGGGGCCGACTGCCACCTGCCTTTTCTTTGGCTCTCCAGCTGTGTCTCTGTGGTCTGCTGATCTCTACAATGAGGTCAGTCAGAATGAGATGACTATGGATCCCATGTCCCACCGGCAAAGATGGACATACCAGGTTATTATCCACAGCTGACCCAGCCTGTTATCCAACACCCTGGTAACTACCCAGAGGATCTGGAGGGACCATCAACATGTAAGTACAGGACTGAAGTACATCAATTTTAACTAGCACGTAGACGGAAATAATAAGCATTTTCAACCATTCATGTCATTGTAAAAACGTCTGTATCTTTAAAAGATAAATACGTTTCTGAAGTTGTCTTTGGCCTTAATGATGTCTGTAAATATATTTCCCACTTAAACACAGCAATAATAATCAAATAATTCTGTCCATTTGAAACTGTATAATAAAAGTATTTTGCCTTTTAATCATGCCATTTCTCTTCAATAGAATGGTTGTAATTATGTAAGGGTCTTATCTGTGATCATAGCTGAGTGATAAGGTGCTGTCTGAGGCAGGAGTATGGTCCCATATTGTTCGTTGTTCTCTCAGCAATCGGGCAATAAACCTCATTAGATGACACATTTTCACTCTAGATGTATTCCTGTCTCTTCACCCTTTAGGGGTCTTACAGCAACTTTATAAGCACCTGCTTCTTCGTAGCAGACTAGAAATATCATTTACGACTGCAAATTTGGAATATTTTGTATATTGCCAACATGTTGAAATGTCCTCATGGCCAATAATGATACAAATTTTACAAAATGCTTTTGTGTTTCATTTTGTTCCCACACTGATGGCCATTTTTAGTTTGTTTTTTCTCATAAATCTTACTTTGATGTTGTTCTTCTCCAGCTCAGGAGCAAAACCCAGAGGAGGACAGCAGGGCAGAGTATGAGGAAAGCTGTCCTATTTGTGGAGACAAAGTTTCTGGATACCACTATGGACTCCTCACCTGTGAGAGTTGCAAGGTAAGGGATAAGGTGTTAACAGAATACCTATGTTAGAAAACTAGGTTACATGCTGCATTTTTTCCAATTACGTCTTAAGCTTTATTTTGCCAGGAAGCTTTTTTTATTATCATTATTTTTATCAAGATCAAGATAAGCTGCAAAATGATGGTTTCATCACAGATCCTTCTGTCACCATCAAAATCGAGCAACAGTTTCCTTCTCTTTCTGCGCAGGGCTTCTTTAAACGCTCGGTGCAGAATAACAAGCATTACACCTGTGCGGAGCAACAAAGCTGCCCCATGAACCTCGCCCAGAGAAAACGTTGTCCTTTCTGCCGGTTCCAGAAGTGTTTGGCTGTAGGCATGAAGACAGAAGGTACAAAGCTGACACCATTTCCAGATAGAGACACAGAGATTTCCATGCTTTGTGTTCTGATACTATGCATTTTTCTTTTCCTCCTAAACGTTATTAACAAATGTTGCAATAGCCTGAGGTCATTCATTTTCTGCGCAAATACTTTAAATCTATTAAAGCAATTCCATTTCTTCTATATTCTGTCATCAGCTGTGAGAGCAGATCGCATGAGGGGTGGCAGGAATAAATTTGGGCCTCTGTACCGGCGGGACAGGCAGATGAAACAGCAAAAGTCTAACACCGCTGACTACAGAGTTAAAAACGAAACTACTCAAGCACATTGTTCACCAACCTATCCTCACTTCAGCAACAGTCACACCGGAGAACCGTCGCCTTCTGATGCCTTTCAGCTCTCCCACATGTATGCATCCGGTATGGGGCAGTCGGGTGAACACGGGCCTCTGGACTGCTCAGTAAACAACCCCAGGATGCTGAGCCCTCCATGTGTGCCATACCCTCAACTCTACTGTGCCTTTCCTGGAAACCTCCACGAGAAAGGAGAAACATCTTTTAGCTGCAGCCCAGTTCCAACACACTATCCGGTGCATTCGGCCCCGAATACCTCATTCACACTAGGAAGCACACTGGCATCGTCCCCCTGTTGTGCACGGGGCTCAGCATCCACGCTCCCCCAGGCCCTCGCCCATGCGTCTCCACCAGCAGCTCACCCGCCCAACTTCCTGAACCAGCTCATGGAGGGCGAGCGGGACGAGGGCCAAACCTGTGCCAAAGTCCTGGCCTGTCTGCAGCGAGAGCAGGCCAATCGAGGAAAACACGACCGCCTGAACACTTTCAGCATCATGTGTAAAATGGCTGACCAGACCTTGTTTGGGCTCGTGGAGTGGGCCAGAAACAGCAGTCTCTTCCAAGAGCTTAAGGTAAAAAATTATGGAATCACCAGCACATTGTTAAATGAATCGTTTTGTAGTAATACCTTTTTGCAATCATTAATCAGAAATGACAGTTATTTGACAATTTCCTCAATTTTGTGAGACAAAACTGAAGCTTAATGGCATTTTAACCCCTCTGACAGGTGGAAGACCAGATGGTGCTTCTGCAGAGCTGCTGGAGTGAGCTGCTGGTCCTCGATCACCTTTGTAGACAAGTTACTTATGGCAAAGAAAGCTGCATATACCTGGTCACAGGGCAACAGGTAAAGTAAGACACACGCCAGCTAGAAGGTGCATTGTCTTGCTCATCAAAATGAACTAGCAATTAATTATGTTTTTGGTTAAACACATCAGTGTTAAATAGCTAAACAAATTGTCTTTTTAATGCAGATTGAAGTTTCCACCATTATTTCCCAAGCCGGAGCAACACTGACCAGCTTGGTTTCAAGGACTCAGGATCTTGTATCAAAACTTAAGGCACTCCAGTTTGACAGACACGAGTTCGTCTGCCTTAAATATCTTGTGCTATTCAATCCAGGTGAGAATTTGCTTTTGAAATTTTAGCGATTGCGCTCGTCAGGACAAAAACCAGACGTAGCTTTTGGAGAAACACTGACATTTCCCTAATAGGATTTGATGGTTTTGCATGCATTTTGCCCCGTTTTAGATGTCAAGTCAGTGCACAACCGCAGGCAAGTGGAGCGGACTCAAGAGAGGGTCAACAGAGCCCTCATGGAACACACCCAACAAAGTCATCCAGGACACTCAGACAAGTTTGGCCAGCTACTTCTCAGGCTGCCAGAGGTACGCAGCATTAGCTTGCAGGTTGAGGACTATTTGTACCAGCGCCACCTTCTCGGAGATTTGCCCTGCAACTCTTTACTTGCGGAGATGCTACACGCCAAGCACAACTGAGGGGAGGATGCAATGCCGCGGTGGAGTGCTCTCAACTTGCTGCTGTGAATCTTTGTTCAGCCAGAGATCAAGAACATCTGTGATGGAGTAATATATGCTTCACTTGTGCCACTTCAAAGTTTCTATCAACAGTATTACCATATCCAATTCTTCCAGATTTGGGCAAGCAAAATCATGAATTTTGCACAATCAGAAAAAAGTTCCCTGTTCAACAAAAGAAGTCAAATATAAGGGGGAAAAAAGTCAAATGTGCCATTGAATAAAGTTATGTAGTTTCATCATGTGTGTTTCATGTAAAATACACTCAGGAGCATAAAACAACTAAATCAGATCCAATGTGTTGCAAAATAATCTCTTTTCAGATTATTTGTCTGCCAGAAAGCATCGGACACAAGTATTGTATGAATAAGAAAATATATTTATGATGAAAAAAAGAAAGAAAGAAACATGGGTATGAAAAAACAATGTGGATAATTTAAAAATGATTTTATTTTCTGGTCCAGTTACCGAGGAAAGTCAGTTTTGTTTTTATTTTTAAATGAACATATATAACGTGCTGGCACAGACAGAAAAACAGAAGAAAAGAAATGCTATGACAACTTCTATGAAAGGAATATTTGACTCAATTCAACAAATAGTGAAAAAAAAGAAAGAAAACAGGCAAAAACTTCACCTGAAACTAAAACAAATGCACCTTCTTCTAATTTAATTCAAAAGCAAATAAATACACCTCTGGGTGATGATGGGATTTTTAAGAAAAGAATTGTACAGAATCAAAATACGGTAGCTACTACCTCCTACTACGCTTTACGAATACATAAATACAAACATTCACTAATTCAATATGCATTCCTTCATAAACAATCCTAATCAATCATCCAACCAAAAGTTGTTATTCACATGGAATTTAAATCTCCTTCAAACACATTTTTTGGAGGCAGTTAATGATTTTGGAAGAAATCGGCTGCTTCGCGGCAGTGCCAGAAGAGGAGACGGCTTATTTCCCACAGACTAGTGGCAATATTGCGTACTCATCACAAGCAACCATGGGGTCAGTTTTATTGTCATAGAAAAAAAGAAAAGAAAAAAAGCATTTTGGCATTTTACATTTCCCCATTTTTACATGAAGGAGTCTCTAGAGACTGTGGGGTAGAAGAGGGCTGTTACAGTCCAGTATGTTCCTTCATCAAGTAACCTACTGTTTATATGCCGGGACACACAAACAGGGAATAATATATTAGGAAAGAGACTCTCAGTGACCTAAAGGATTTATTCATCCCTATTTTAATTCATTTCAGCTGTTTGACAAATTATCATCCATTCATTCTCATCTCAAACATACATCTCACTAATGCTCAAGCAGCAGGCCAGTTTATTTCAGTTTACAACTTAGCTCAACTTACTTTATAAATCATTGTCAAAAAAAAAATCTGATTCATCAGCATTCAGTATATATTAAATTAGCATTGATTATCATTTTCATAAAGAGTGGTATCCAAGTAATGATAAACATGATAGAGCTCTCCTTCATGTTTCTATGATTCTTTTTCAAGACCAGCTCAGATTACATTTCAATGAGAGAGCAAGTATGAGAAAAAAGTCACATTAAATTTCATTCTTCTTTCAGCACACGATGACTGAAATTATTTGTCCCGCAAAACATGTCAAAAGAGTATAAAAAACATCCAGATGTCTACAGCCGAAGGAGAGTTGGAGTGGAGTGCACAAACTATGGGGCACAGGCCGTTTGTAGGTGTGTGTGTGTCCATTGGCATCCACAGTATCCACCACCAGTGCAGCCCTGTAAGGGACCATCTATCATGGTTTTATTTTTCTGGTCCAGACTAAACAGTGAAAAACACCCCTGAATGAAGTGAGCTGTTTTAGAGTGTGCCCTACATTCATGAGAGCAGTGTTACCTGCCATTTCACTTCAGCTGAGAACTCCAGTGAGAACTGAGAGCTTACCTACTTGCCTCAGTATCCTGAAGTGAGCCCTGGAGGAAGAAAATGCAGCGAAAGGAAAAGCAAGCCGAGGGGTTGGAACTACTTGTGCCCAAAATACTGTCGTGTGGGCAAAGGCTGTGTGGTTTTCCCCTCCAATGCTTACCAAGAGTCTCAAAAGGGACTCTGGCACGGCAGGGTAAGGCAAGGCATGAAGAGTCGAGGGAAGAAGAATTCATTTTCTGAATAGAATTCGTCATATTTCCTTTTACAATCTGAAAAAAACAACGTAGAGCCTGTCAAAAAGCTCAGAAGATACAACTATTACAATTGCATTGGCTGATTAAGTGGGTGATTTCCCCATTGTCTGGTATTTATAGCTAACAGGATTATTCTCGGGGTCCAGGTTAATAACTGGCCACAAACTGTCAATCGTGCTGTCCGCCGCTAGACCTAAAAACCTGTAGTGTCACACCGGCAAAGCAAGAGGAAATGTGTCAAGTCAAGATGGGATCTGATTCCCTGAATGCTAATATCCTTATCCGTCTTGGGTAAGGCTTTATTTGGGGGTGCTAAGCTTCTTGGGAGTTCCTGGGCGCTTTTGCCAAAAATGGCCAGGGATGGTAAAGGCGTCAACACTCATGGACATGGTTTTGGACGGGATGGCCGTGAACTGCTTGCGGTCAGAGCTGTACTTGTAAATGGACTCCACCATCTCAGGTGTAATGACTCGAGGTCCAATGCCAGTGATCCGTACCATCTCCTCAGTTTCAGGGTTCATTGTATAAACTGCTCTGAACTGGCAGCTGGAATCTCTGAAGAGGATGAGGAAGTGATTGGCTGTGCTCTTCTCCATTTCCTGAAGAAAATGTAGAGACAAAAATTATAGTTGCGGGCAACATATTGTCATGTTTGTGCAAATTCCCAAAATGGACTGAAAAAACAGGATGTCTTACTTCTACAATCTTGTTTTTCTGTGGTTCATTGACTTTGCCAGCAAGGCAGCAGCGAGTAATGGCATTATGAATGATGAACTTGTTGGACTTAAAGCTTGGCTCCTTGTACAGCTTTGGTCCTGAAAGACAAAAACGTTCCAGATGTCAAGATACCAAATTAAGTAGGATAGCATATTTACTTTTTTAGGATCTCATTTGTATTTTGAAACCTATCACTGACCTGTGTATTCAGGAATGGAGGCAGGGGAGGAAATGGTGGAGCCATTCTCCCAGTCCTTTTCCCCATTCTGAGCACTCATTCGTCCGGGTGACATTAACCGTGACCGGGAAGGAGAGTGTGAACGGCTACAAAAAACGCAAAACAAGTTTATGATTAAAGTATGTTACAGTTAACAAGACACAAACATATGTTAAAAAAAACTTAATGAGCTCCTCTCAAGCACTATCAAATCTCATCTGGATCTTAATGTAATGATCAACTGTTCAGCTTAGCAACATTGTAGTGGATTTTGAAATAAAGATGTTCCTAGTTTCTGGAAGTTATCTTAAAAATGTTGAAAAGATTGTTCACCATTTATGCACCATTACCATTTTAAACTCTCTTATAATTATGGGCAAATCATTGACACTGTGCAGGTTACCTTGGAGATTTCCTGATCGTCATGCCTCCGGAGTCATTCGCCATAGAGGACAGGTTCATTGTTGAGTGGGAGTAAACTCTGTTAAGCTTAGTGCCTAAAATGAAAAAAAGTTTATGTTAAAAAACCTGTTCACATAACTGTAGGTACAATGAACAAATGCAAAACAACGACAAAAAAGAACTCTGCTGGAATAAGTCAGAGGAGCTTACCTATGGAACCTTTGACAGGGCTGTTGGACAGGACAGAGTCATCTCTGAAGACAGTTTTGGGTCTTTGCTTCTTGACACCACGAACTGTGGTAGGTTTCTGCCTCAACACCTTGTCCAAGTCTTCCATGATCTTCAGCTGGTGTCGTCTCTCGTACTCTTGCCTAGTGAAGTCTCCTCTGCGCTGGGGAGTCCCTTCAGCTGGTGGTGTGCATGATGCTGGGGGGGTGCCTGGGGTCTGAGGCCTGTCGTCGGCCTTATTCCCCCAGCCCTCGATAATCATCCACTGTGGCTTGCTAAAAACGCAGGGCAAAAGTCTTTATGTAATCAAATTACAATTAAAATATTCTTGCTTAAATATTAATGCAGGCATTTTTATAAACAAAAAAAACAGATCTCACTTTGACTCTTTTTCTTTTTCCTGTTCAAGTTTGCGCCTCTTCAGTTCTTCTGCTCTTTTTTGTTGTTTCTCCAGCAAAGCTGCTCTTCGCTGGGCCATCTCATCCTCTGATCGATCTTTGTCATCCTACATACGAAGATTGCCAAAACAGTTACGAACACATTTTTAAATGGTAGATACCGAAACAAGAAGAATCAGCTTACCTTGAAAAAGAACCCAACTCCCAATTTTGAATCTGGCTCAGTCTGGTCGCTCATTGAATCAGAGAAAGCGTCGGGCATATGGTCTTCCTCCTCCCCATCTCCTCTCAAGGCAGACAGTGGGATCTCTATCAAGCTACTGCATTTTCCGTTTAACATCCCTGTTGGCGCCTCACTTTCAAAGGAACACTCTGATGGAGCACCGGAGCTGCACCCCCCACTCGCAAGCCGCTCCTTCCTTACCATAGGAGTATGTGAGGGCCCTGCCTCTAGGTCAATGCTAAACACACTGTGTCCATCATTGGAGCCGACCTCTGACAGGCTGTCATCAGCAGGAGGCTGTGGAGTGGGAGTAGGAGTTGGTACAGGGGTCTCTGTGGGGGTGGGGAGAGGGGTTGAGTGCAGCTCATCTGGGTTATGGGAGTCACCTATTGAGAAGGATGAAGAAGTTTGGACTTGGGATTGCCAGGGACTTCCTCGACGAAGATGGGGGATGCGGTCCACGTTCTGAGGTGCGGTGATAACTCTTGATGAAATTGGGACCTTCATCTCCATTTTACGACTGTGTTTGGGGCTTTTAGGAGGTACAGACTGGGCTCTCCGGTGAGCTTGAGGAGATTTTGGAGGAGTGGCATGGTAGGAGAGTTTACGAGATGGAGAAGGGGAGGAAGAAGTTGAGTTTAAACCTCGTGTGGATTCTCGGGACAGGCGTGCAGGGTGTGCGGTCGCTGAAGAAGCAGAGGGGCTGGATGGAATAACCCATGACTTATTGCTGGGAGATGGGGCTTTCTTCTTGATCAGTTGACCTTGTTGCTCAGTCAGCCGCTGCATATCGCTTTGCAGGGAGGTGAGAGCTGCAGTTAACTTGGACACAGCATTGTTATAGTCTCCTAAAGGAGCAACTACTTTGTCCCCAGATGCTTCCGAGCTCTTTCCCCCTGGTGCACCTGCCTTTTCCTTGGTCTGGTCGACCTCTTTGCCGAGTACAAATCCTCCTTTAATGTTACCTTCCTCCTCCACAGAGGGGTGCTGTTCTTTTTGCTCCTGCTGCTCCTCTTCTTCCATTCGAGCCAGCCTTTCCTCTAATGTCAAGCGAGAGAGGTCTTCCTCTGTAGATGAGGTGCTAACCTGACCTCCTTTCCCCTCATCGTCATCCTGCTCTTTTTTCAACTGCAGAAAGGCACTCTTCCCCAGTCTTTGTCGGTGTTTTGCAAAAATAGCCTCAATGCGTTTCTTCTGGGCTTCAATCGCTTTGCGCTTTTCTTCAAGCCGAACCCCCAGCTCAGACATCTCATTGCTGAGCTGCGGGCTCTTGCTCGGGCTTTCTTCGGACTTCTGCGCCCACGTGGTCAACTGTGGAGAAGACGGGTTGCTGGCTTTAGGAGACTCAATATTCTGTTTCTTTTTACGTTCAGCAAAGCTGGTCATCTTCACACCGCTATCAGACACCTCCTTGCTATGGCCTCTAGAAGAGACAGCACTGGCAGCTGGTGTGTTTGGTGTGGACTGGGCCTTCGGCTGATCTTCTGAGGCATCCGAATCTACACTGCCATCTCTCAGAACTGAGTCATCGTCACGTGAACATTCAGAAGTGTTTCTGGTGCGAACTGGGTCCCGTGTCTCTCCTGTGGGCCGATACATCATCCCTGAGCGTGTTGGGGCAGAGCTACTGATGGGCGTCGGGGTGCTGTTAAATCTAGAACTAGCAGGGTCATCAGGAGAGTGGAGGTAAAAGCCATCAGGAGCACCATCAGGGTGTAAACGAGGCTCCATTTTGCTCTCATTATGAATTATTTGAAGGGCCTCTTCTATGGTTGGCAGCTCTCCTGTTTCAGTTGTGTCATGGCCATTCTCTTCTGCCACTCGTGGAATACTGGGAGTCTGAGTGGCCCATGATGCTCTCTGGGGACCGTTGGGTCCAGGTGGTTTGTTGAGTAAATGGCTGAGGTCTTCAGGGGGAGTGTAGGGTACTCGGGTTGTGTTTTGTCCACCTCGGTTGAGCTGATCTGAGCTGACAGATCGGGTTATAACAGGGTCGCCCATCACAACATCCACATCACTGTCCAGGCCAAAAGGAATGCTGAAGGACACTGCTGATAAGGGCCGACTAAGAACAAAACAAAATGTTTTCAGTAACATAAAAACATTTAAAAAGATGTCCATATGACACTGTTCTTTAATCAATGTGGCCGATACCTCAGAGGTTTCTTGCTCCATGTCTTTCCAACTCCTTCTATATGAGACATTGAGGTAGACTGAGTCAAAGATCCTGAGTACAGTGGAGGACACAGACATGTAAAGGCATGCAGACCACACAGCAATGCACACATAAACACACAAAACACCAAATGAAACAAATACGTACTAAATATTTAGAATGTCCATACAATACAGAACGTAAAAAACAAGGAAAACGCAACTTAATAAAAACAAGTTTAAGAAGAAAGGTGACACATATATGCATAGGATTTAAAATGATTGGGTAGCTTGACTTGAGAATAACGGGGCCAGTTTTACTCTTACCTAATGCAGGGGAGGAAATTGGAAGGAAGGGCTTCTTGAAGATTGAGGGGGAGGTACTGCAAAGAGGGGGGTAAAAAAAAAACTACGTTCAAACATATTCAAGTGTATGTCAGAACAAATACAGCAAAATCTCATTTAGAAAGATTCTCTACCTGTTACCACTCAAGCTACTTGGTGTTAGTGGTGTGGATCCATCTGAAAAAGAAGGAACCCCTAAATTAATATATGGAAATGCTCATCATTTATCATCTCAATACTGATGCTGTGCACAATTAAAAAGGAACGAGTGAGACATACCCAATGTGTCTACGGGCTGAACAAAGTCTGGCCTTTGTACTTCAAACCAGCAAAGCAGTTCTGACAGGAAGCTCAGAAAGTTCAGCTAACCAAATAACACAAAATAAATTTGGGATTAAGAAGGCAAAGTAGTATTTTTGGTTGATTAATGACTGAAACTGTAAAGTACCTGAAGCTCTTGTGGGGTGTACAACATGTCCTCCAGTGCCAAGCTACAGCAGCCTTTTAGACAGCTGTCGCAGAATTCCCGGATGAACTGCAGGTTGTACAGGCTGTCTGCTACAGACATGGAGTCCTTCATACAAACGTCTTTCAGAGAGAAGAGGAAACAAAGTTAAATCTTACAAGCAAGTGTGGTGATAAGTAATTTCTAAAAGAGCATGGTGAAAATGTGTCCAATTACCTTCAAGTCTTAGTAGGCCAGGGCAATAGTAATGTATGACAGCAGCAACAGCACAACCATTGGACAGATCTTTAACTTCATTTACAACAGGGAAAATCGGCTTTAGTTTGGACTGAATTTTATCCTTCCGGTATCGAAGCTATAAAACAATGACAAACAAGATCATCAAATTCAGCAATGTCACCCTAATTTCACACCTATATAATTGTTCATTTTAGCAAACATCAATACCAAGCTGTTAATATTATCAGTTTATTCTCAATATAATCTATAATTTGAAATGTTAAGAATAAAAACATTAAACTCACAGAGAGAAAAAGTAGAGACATGCTAAGGACGTGTATAAAGAAATGAGTACAAGCGAGTCGCGGCGGATACAAATGGGATGACTTAATTGGTGCAACATGGAGGATATTTGTATCAGGAGAAAGTGGGTCATGTGAGCATCTCAGAAGGCAGAGAGAAAACCAGAGATACATGCAGTCTCAAAAGAAACAAAATGTATCAGGTGTTACTGCAGCACACAGACAGCCCTTTGTCAGCAGGGACCAGCTAAATGAAAACCCGTCTCTCTTTACCAGCTCCCCACACCAGAGCAACCAGTTGTTCAAGTCAGTGTCACTGGCCTGCATGAAAGCAAATGTGATTCATGCACCACTCATGTTTATGCAAACATGACCTGCGACACACTGTTAAGTTAAGACTGCTTTCACTTAGAAATGCAGACAAATATGTAACAGGTGCATTCTTATAGGGGGATTAAATGCAAAAATACAAAGAAAACGGAAAGAAAATCATTAAATCAGACCTGATAATGGTACATTTGTGAAGAACTTTGATGAAGACACTGGAAGGATGGAGGGATAGGATAGAGGAGGCAGGGGAAAGCAGTAAACTTACAGGAACAAGTTTCCAGTACCAGCGAGTTGGACACTGTCAGAGCAGAGAGGGAAACAACACAACACAGAGAAAGAGAAAGGAATGGACAACAGGAGCACAAGGAGAGGATTTAAGCCTAGAGCGGAAGAACTAGACAGACAGGAGTGAGGATTGTGGTGACAGCAGTTTCTTAAAATGACAGAAACACCTTCTTGATACAGCAGTGACCCTACCCATCGTTTTAAGGTGTAACTTTTACGTGTTAGCTTGTAGAGTAAGAGACCTGTAAATGACATCCAGCAACGATCGACCTACCAGCTGAAACCTCTAAGGCCATCCATGACCCTTAATCCACCAAATGTGTTAATGTCAGAGAATGTGCAAACATATATACAATTGACAATTAACCTAACGTATGTTTTGGGAGAGTAGGAAAATCCAGAGTACTATGAGAGAGCTCATGCAAACAGAGAGAACATACCAACTTCCAAAAGAAAAGACCAGCCAGGACACAAACTCCCTTGCTACGCAGAGACGGTGCTAACAACCGTACAGCCCACACTCAACATGATGTGATCTGACTCCATGCATATCTGCAATAACAACTAACACCTCTCTTTGTGGTTTTCAGACTATACGGGCAATCAAAGAGTATAGGCAGAGAGCCGTAAACGCAAACATCTGGCTAAAAAGGAGCATGACCTGAAATATTGCATATATGTGTCCATCCATGCTATCAAAGGTCAGCTGTATAACATGCCAACACTGTTTGCAACATCATCAAGTAAGTAGCTGCCAAGCAACAAAAAGCAAACAAACAAAAACTGACCCTCTAGCAATCTCTAAATATGGCCACCACGCCTCTGTAATTGCTACACTTTAACTTTCCAAAAGTTTGTTTAAAGATCTTTCATTTATTCACTGCTTACTTTTAGCCATTCATTCATTTAGATATGATAGATATCTTGAATAATTTATATTCCTGTAATACATTTTAATGCAGTGACTTCATAATTAACACAAAAGTACTAAATTAATACAACACTTACAGATGGTTCGACAGGTTGAGGCTCTGTAGCTTCCTGAGAAGAGTCATCCTGGGCTCCTTCAGTACGCTCCCGTAGCTTTTGATTCAGCTGAGGCAAGATCAAAAAAGACAAAAAATTTCAAATACAATTATTTACATTGTTTGCTTAGAGATAAAGACATTTGTCTTTACAACTGTATAGATTTAAAAATATGAGGCAAAACATTATTAGATTATGTTCAACAGAAAAGGGCTGAGAGCAAAGCAGGGCCATGAGACACTGGTGGCCGAGTACAAGAAAGATGCATGTTTGGAGCAGTCTTTGTCGCTCGCTGAAATACTACTTACCCCATTAACCCAATAAAGTAGAGCATCCTCCCAGCTCGCAGCTCCACCCAGTAACTCAGCAGAACCACATGTCTTCACCGCAGTCACCGTCTCCATGGCTCCCACGGCCATTAAGGCATCCATCACTGCAAGGTGAGCACTCTGCACCAATCACAAGGAAGAGGAAGAGAATATGAAGGCCAAAGAGGCAAAGCAACATCCATCAATTACAGTTAATACAATCCTGTTGGACATTTGTTTTTAGAGCCTGACCAGGGCTCTGGTACTGCAGTGAAGATACCATCTGTCTGCAGCTAGGTGTTTACCAGTAACATCCACAAGAGGTCATTAGAGGACAGCTGTACTTCAGCAGAAACACTGAACGAGGTTCTCAGATAGTTAACCCGGACATTGGTAGATGTGGATGGACTCTGGACCCATGTTTGTACGCTCATTAAATCATTAAATCAAGTAGGCAGTTGACCTGTAATACGATAACACAAATGTCCTGGGACTTTCATTCCGAAACTGCTTTCCTTTTTGTTTTAAACATCTCTTTACTTCCTTTCTATCCCTCTTTTGCGCAGTGAAATGTTTCTCCATGAGTCATGTGCAAGACTGCAGGATGTAGCGAGAGGCTGTAACTAGATCAGCAGAAATCCCTGCAGAGAACAATAAGACGGAAAAAGGGTACTCCAGACTTTACCTGATGAAAGAAAACGCCGTTTGAGATCCTGAATTTAACTAGAAAGTAATAACACCATAATGAAACCATAACAACGCCATATCTAACGACCCAAACATTTCCATCCAGGAAACATTTCTAGCCTGGATAAATCTGGCATGAAAAAGGGCCATTAAACAAATTCTTAAAATACCTAAAGCGCATTAAAATGCACCACTACATTATCAGCTCAGTTAAAGCGAGCCCTTTAATTCTTTAAACCTGTTAGCTAATAAGAAGCTGGGCGCCACTTGTGCCACTGAGCTTCTTATGTCTTTTTCTCACTTCAGTCAAATATCTCAGACATTTTAATTAATTAAATTCTTAACTGACTGAGGACATTTTTTAACACACATTTCAGATAAACCTTATCCAAAAGACATTGTATTAAACAACATCTAGCTGCTTTCTTATCATCCATTGCTCAATTTTTTCGAAAGGCAAAGATGGTAAAGTAAGTTTTTCCTCCCCCGTAAGAATACTACTCAGACAAAAAGTCAGTTCAACCAAGATTAAAGATAAGTGACAAGCAAAATGATTGTGAAAGTCATTTGGCTTTGAAGTTATTCTGTAAACGGCTTATCTCCCTCAGTCCATGCCTTCAAAGTATCATGCTTTATCTTTGTCATCTTTACATGCATTTCTTTGAGTTACTAGACAGCATCAGTTGTCGGAGCCAATTTTCCCACTTTTTGCTTCGTGAAGGAAGTACCTTGTTTTAATCATTTAGTTTTGGAGAGAAAAAAAGGCAGGTCACAAACAACACATTCCTGCCAAGGGGCCACTTTCAATCTTCCATTCTAATGTTTGAGCTTAATCTGTTCACATGAGGGCCTGGTCCCTTTAACTACTTACAAATTCCACATTAGAGGCCAGACATTTTTACTCTCACCTCTTATGTTCCCCCAGAAAGAGACTGGCAATCCAGCTGCGGACATTAGCCTTAGCTGCATGTCTGCTTACTCAACCCTGATGTAAAGTGCTGACCTGAGCAGACCCAGTGCTGGGATGGGTAGAGCCAGCTATGCCAGCAAAGGCCTGTCAGACAGTATTGGGGCATGCGCTTTGAATGCACTGTCATTCACTGTAAGCAGCGTAGCCTTCGCTGGTGTGTCCTCCATTCGCCATCAGAAAAAAAAAGGGTTGCTGCTTTTATTCCCATAAGAGATGGCTTTAAGTGGCCTTGCATTGATGGGAAAAAATTGTCTGATACAGCTATGAGAAATTAGAAACTGGTAAGAAATGTACTATTTACAAGCCACTGGCTCAAATGCTAAACTTTACAAAAAACTACCGACAGAGTAATGTGAGCTATCAAAAATAATGATGATTTTCTGCTGATGTAAATTTCTGTTTCATATGTGAGGTTATAAATTAGTTTATTTCTCATATGACAATATTTGTCACACTGTGCTATGTTTAATGGTTATTTAAGCACTCAGCATTGAAAAAACATAACAAGGTTTAATAATGCAACATGCATCTCAGCACCTTGGCAACAGATCTATGGGTACATTACGCTTGTGGCTGTGCTTTCACACATGACGCAGCAGATGATCTGTGCATTTAGTAACAATGGGTCATAACTGGCTGGGACTTTGATTACACTGGAAATAAGTTGACCGTGGAATTAAAGGTGTTGTAGCCAGTTCGGTTGTCATGTTGTACATTAAATAGTTAAAGGAAAGATTTGAGTAATTCAAGAGAAAAATCCAGAATGAAGCTGGAATAAGGAGGGGGAGTGTATTTCAGTGAATTTCCCATAGTACACCCAGGAGAGCTTGCTAAGCTAAATCACAAGGCTCCCTAATGAGAGTACAGAGAGGAGCCACTCGTACACAGCTCAAAGCCTGCCAGATCACCATAACAACCAACCAGCTGACCCACAATGCACCTCAGTATGAGCCTGACTGCAGCACTGATCAGTGCTCCTGGCTTAGCGCTGGCTCTCAGCTCAGAAACACCCAGCACCTCTCAAACCAATGTGACACAAAGAGAAAAAAAAATTACCTTCCATCTGTTAATCCCTTTAACATGAAATATTTGTATCCCTATTTTTGCAAAGCTACTTGCATAACTGCATAAACAACTTACTTAAAGTAAGAAAAGGCATTGTGTTGATCATTATGGAAGATTATGATGAGGTTCAAATCTGATTAGGTCAGAAATATGACTTAACCCCATCCCCCTACTGTGCCTGGTGCCTGCAGATGAGAAGACAAAACCGGGGGATCAAGCAGGCTGGGGGCCCAGCCAGGGATTTTGGAAAGGATATTAAACGAACTCCAATATATGAACTAAATGCTTTTGCAAAGAGAACCTCAAACGGAATTTTAGACAAAACTTTTTTGTCAACTCTGATAACAATTGGTAAATCAGCCCAGCAATTAGTGCAATATAATGGTTAGTGTTTTTGATAGTCTGAAACTTCTATTTTCAACTAAGCTCTTCAGTAGTGTTCACTTGACCAGAAACATGCCAACACAGCAGTATGATTTAAGACGCACTCTCACTGGCACTCCAAAACCAACAGAGTAATAGGCAAAGAGTAATCTCCATTATAGCTACATGACTTACTTTCTCATTGTGGGAACTGATTCCTGACTATCTCTTGTATACTCAACAGCTCTTTTGACAGAGCTCAGTCAAGATGGAACTGTTGCACCTTCTTTACACACACTGGTGGACGCCAAGATCATCATTAGGTCTGAAAGTATACACGGAAAATGAGGCTTGTATATCAAGACAAGTTAATGCAAAACAAAGTCATATTTTTCGCACAGCAATGTAGGCATGCAGGGCTAACCCTGACTAAAACATGGTCAACCTCTACCCACATTTCAAACCAGTCAAACCTTGTAACTTTTTTTTAGATCAAATTACCTCACCTTTAACTCACAGTCTATGTATGATTTATTTTGGGGGGGGGGGGGACCAATCAGATTCAGTTAGAAAAGGTGTACCGACGCAAAAAATTCAGTATTAAACAGTTTTCTCTTCCAAGCACAGAGCGAGCCATACTATGGGTGCATCAGTGAAAAAGGAAACAAATAAATGACAAAGATTTTAAAGTTGAGAGAGAGCAAGCTTGATTCTAGTAACAATACCAGGACATAACAACTTGAACAACTAACTGGTCGATGAAAAATGTTATCTACACGTCAATTCTTCTCTTTTCCCCCCCTCTTTTAACTAAACTGGGATTGTAACATAATATTTGTGTAAAAAAAAGTTCTCAGGGAGTCACTGGTCATCTGTAGCATGTCAACCAATCATAGATGATGTTGTTCAGTCTGTATGGCAGATTATCGCTAATCTTCAAAGATCTTTATCCTCAATCTGAGCAGTGATGGGGGTTGGGCTCTATGAGAAGGACAGATACTAGTAGGATACGGACTCATACACATACCACCTCAGAGACTACACAATAAATAAACTGATGACTAAGCCTGAGCACAAAAACACACGTAGCATCTTTCCTTTCTTATAAAAGATATGTTTCCAAATCATTTAAGTAAATAAAATGTACTCTAAAGTAAAATGGGAATAACAGTCTACACCATCTTTTTTATTTTTTTAATGTATGCAATTCTGTTAACTAAGGAACTTCTACAAGAAGCAGCAAATAGGTAAAGCATCATCCCACCTCAAAAACCTAGAAAAGCCATCTGGTTAGCATAGTGGACAAGTTTTGGTGTAATAATTGGATTCAAGACTTGTTCGTTTTAGGATACATAAGGTATTAGAAATTAAAAAGGGAAAACTTTGTTCGTACTTGTTCTTTGTGAAGCAGAACAACAACAATATGGTCCTTCAGTTTGATATGATGCGAGCTGAAACTATGTGGATTTAAAGGCAGCGTGTGTCTGATGCTCTGAACTGGGCCAGCTCCAGTACATGGTTTCATGGTGCATCATAGACCAGCATCTCTGGATTTGTCCCCAAACCTAATTTCCCAACGAGTAATGGGCTTGGCAGGGCAGATTAACTGGCAGCAGTGTTCACTCACTAGTAGCAAGCAGGTATTTCATATACATACAGTGATATGTTATCCTCTCTGAAAAAAACCTGAAGTTGTGCCAAACAGAAGTGTTGGGGCAGATTGCTGCTGTTCCAAAGCCGTTTTACTGGCCAAGACCCACATTGATGCTCCATCCTTGTAATGCAGCAGCATGACCCACTTTCTTTGTGTGCAACATTGTAGCTGCAGTGTCAGTCAGAGGTAAACCAGCTCCAATAGCTGCCAAGCAGTGGAACGCTGGTACACCAAAGTGAGCAGCAGATGAATCCCTGACTGTAACAGCCAAATAAGAGTTTAACGGTTTGGATTTAAAGCCGAGATGGACTATAGTTTGACCTTAAAACCTAGAACCTTAAAACCTAAATCCAGCGCTAGAACACACGGCATGATAAAGAGTTAAATTAGTGCACCAACGGATTACAGAGACATCATGGGTGACAGATACCTGTGCCATTAGTGCTGGTGCAGCAGTAACATCAGCAGCATCATTTGGGCCATTGTCACTGTACCTATGTTATCAGCCTCTTGAGTTTGTAGTTGCCTTTCTATAATTTTATCCTCCCTTTCTGTTTTCAAGTCTGAATATGTGTGCATTTTTTCATTGTTCATCTTCAGATTAAGATGCCATCTTTTATCTTAATTTGTACAACTGAGTGGTTCTTTGTACGTTACTTTTCCTATTGAAAAAAGCCATTTTGTTTTAATCCAAAGCAGGAAACCATTTGAAGCTTTGTTTTTAAGAAATGTGTGACATCATTTATTTGTTCTAAGAATTGATATCACTATTATTATCTCTCAAATTACAGAGTGAAGAGAAATGCTTTGGGCACATCAATGGGTAGATGCACAGTTTAAAACACTTTAAGAGAAAGTAGACATTATATGAGGTATATTACGGGTAAATCTGAGCTGAACACTTGATGTCACCCATTCTGCATTGAAAGCTATGATACCAAAGGCAGGACATAAGTAGAAGCAAAACATCAGATAAAAAATACACAGAAATCTTTTTGGAAAAACTAATTGAAAATGGTTATTAATATGTTGGATTCATGAGTGTTTACATGAACACAATTTATTTGCTCGTCACACTAGTGCTCAGCAGATAACTGAAGCTAACAACTTCACTTAACAACACTGCTGTCATCAAATATCAAAAGGAGTCCCGGTTACGCTTCGAAAACAGCTTTTATGCACACCAATCAGGATGAGTGGGAGACTGCAGTCATGCCAGAGAGTGGAAAGGGCGTCGATTAGGTTAAATAAAAGTTTCATAAGAGTGAGAGAGCTTTGACAGTTAAAACAAAAAGACGTTTCATAAACCATTCCATCCAACAGTATTTTCCCTTTTAAGACTAATAATTCTAGATTTAAAAAAAAAATATATATATATAAAATGCATATTTTCATGCTCAAGAACTTGTATATTATGCTGCAAGGAAGTCAGACAGACAGAGACCTTTCGTCAAAGAATAAGAGGATAAACCTGTTTCTCTTGATTTAAATGACTCAGCCAGCTCAGTGTATTCTCTCAACACAGCATCTAAAGTTTCACCACTGTTCAGCCATTGTTCTGATCTGGACCATCTATTGTATACACTCCTTCTCCCTCTCACACCCTGAAAGTAAAGTAGTCATGCCCTTGTCCTCCCAGCTGGAACTACTCATCCTTAGAGATCGGCTGGAGAAGCATTAGGGGATGGGGGAAGGGCTGAATGAGTGGGGGTGTTTTTTGATGTCTTTTAATCCCTAGAATCAAAGCATAAACGTGGCCCTGCATCAGCAAGAGAGGGATCCTAACCCCACTCTGCTTGTTCATAGACTCCTAGAAAGCACAGAATCCACAGGAGGCTTTTACTTTGGATAAAATCATCAACTTTGCGACTGTTGTTCGAAATTATAAATAAAAATGGTGTTAGACCGGTGCGGCATACATTACCATTTTGATGGGTTTATGTCGAAGGTCTGCATCCGTTACAACTGTATCCCGGTCTTTGGCGACAATGCATCTCTGAGTGAGGAGTTGCAGCAGTGCAACGTTGTCTTTGGGCTGCGCCTCAGCTCCAGCACTCCTAAGTAGTAAGCTGTAGGTACGACAGTAGAGCTCCGAGGACTGCAGGAGGCGAGTGACTGGAGGTTTGAGATGCTCCTGTTCATACTGGTCACAGTAGAAGGGGTCACGCAGCTCTGCAGGGACATTTTCTATCAAGAGAGAGGAAAAAAATGCAGAAACAATTAGACTATAGCAATCATCCAAGCTCTTGTTTGTTTGTTGTCTCTGTGAGGAATGTACTTAGTCACTGTAAAACAAAAAAACATGGGCTCCTCAAAACAGCTGTCTAAAACTAAGACCAGTAAAATCATAAAAGGATGGCGGTTTTTGGAGGCATTTCTTCAGTTTGTAGTCTAATTAAAACTGGATGAGGTTTAAAAAGAACTGGTGGAAGGATTAGCAGAAAGGCATTTCTAAAAGTGCCTGACTGCAAAAGCCCATCATAATCAGACAGAAAGCAAGAAAAAAATCATTAGAATAAAGTTTTGGGTTAAAATAAAACACCAAAAACCTCTGCGGGCACGCACCTATTAAAAGAAAAGGGGCAAAAGGTGGCCTAAGTCACAGAGGTGCTCCATGTGAAAGTATCTCTGTCACACCAGAGTGTGCTACAAAATGTAGAACACATCGAAGAAATACATCACTTATCAATTTTAGAGAATCAGCCACTCAGAGACATAATGACTAACTATTAACTGTCGAGGTAAAGTAACTTAAAAAATGTTTCATTTTCTCTAACAACAATAATATGCCCTCTAGTATAATCATTTACATGTTGCATTTAATGCCACAAAACATTCAGTGATATGTTGAATATAATATATCCCCTTTTTCCAGTTAAAAGAACAGATCGAGAGCATGTTCCACAGAAGCTGGCGTGGAAACCTAGTCTCTGATTAAGGCAGATACTGGGAAACACACAGTTAAAAATCCTACAAATGAGTAAAGTAGAGCAAGCACCCAGGTCAGTGGGACGTGATGAGCTCAGAGGTTGCATGTACAAATTACAAGATGTTCTGCGTCTCATTTAAAGCCTTTTCAAGCTCTTGTATCGTTTTGGCACAAAGCTGCTTCACAGATATGACATGCAGCTCATCATGAGAACTCAGCCGTTTGACAGTCTTCAATGTCACAAACACAAACACAGAAAAAACTGAAATGAGGAAGCTTTAATCTGTGCCATCCTTCAAGATGTTGTAGCACAGAGACATGAACCATTGCTAGAGGTTAGATTATCCATAATCTATTTAGCGTGAGTTCTCTTTAACTGCGGCCTACACTGCAAACATTACCCTGTAAACACACACACACTCGACACACCTTTACGAAAACAGGTTTTTCAGCACCCTCACAAAGCCAGCCTACAGTTGTGGAAAAAACATGCATAAATTTAGAGGTTTGCTTTGAGAAACAAAGCGGTCATCACAAAGGTGGCACTATAATTATGTTGCCATGTAACGCTCCTGGCACTGGCAGGAGGCACTAAAACACTCTGCTCTTCCTGTCCTCAGTCCATATAGACAACAGATGTCAGACAGTATAGAAAAACAAACATGTGTCACACTTCGTTGTACGTTTTCTGCAGTGAGAACTAACTGCTAATGTTAGTCCAAGTGATAAATAAAACCCTCCCCTAAAAAGGCAAACCAGTATGCAAATTCCACGACTAAGTTCGATGAGGGAGATCGATATGAGCATGATTTCCCTATGAGGCGGTCTGGCTATGAAAGCTGACTTTCATGTTACATACGTATCATAAATAAACTGAGTATGTGAGGTAATAAGCTCATCCCCCAAAAAATATGTCCAAAAGAAGCTTTTTCCCCCTTTACAAACTACCTAAAGCTCACAGCTTCTATCAATAAGAACCTACAGGTCAGGAGGGCCGACTGGTGCTGTATTATAGTCAAGACAAATGTGGGACCACCATAAAATTAGCATCCTTGTACCTCGCACAACTATTTAGATTCGAAACACGTGCTCCCATGCTTACATGAACTGGAGCAACTACCTTGCTGTCACATTCACAGGTCATGGAGTCAGTGCTTATCAGCGGGTTTGAGCAAGAAGGCAAAAGTCAAATGTGTGCAAAGTTTGACTCAGTATCACATTTACATGGTTTGTTGAGCTGGGAGCTCACAAAAAAAAAGCTGCGTGCAGTTTCCCATTTAGAAATTAAATTTAGGCCATGTGGCTCACGCCCCTGAATCTACACAAGATCTGGCTTATTCTGAACTCTTACTTTCTGAAGGAGGGCACAAACAATGATGTGCAAAATATTTTTCTTCTTATTTTGCTTTCACTTGTACTGGACCCAATACAGCTTACCATCAAAGCTGGCATTAGCTCAGCTGAGCTGGTTATCTATTCTGAAATGCACTGTTTGATAACAGGAGCCATGTGTCCCATGTCATTGACTGATTGAGCTAGTGTGCTGGTCATGTCACAGACATTATCACACATGGTTCACAGTAACCATCGCATAGAGAAACACAACCTCACACACACACATTTTTGAGCAGAACAGAGTGCGTTTGATCCAAGCCTCTTTTTTTTTGCTTGACAAGACCCTCCAACCCATTCTCCTGTTACATTTATGCGAAACAACCAGAGTTGGATTTCAGGAAGGTTTTTTGAGTAACAACGTACGCCGAGTAGCTCCCTCTACAGCCAAGCTGCCTGGTGAAATTTTCAGGAACTCTGGCTGATTTTGAATCATCTACAGGGGCACTGATGTGCAGAAGTGAGCAAGATAAGCATCCAAGCAGGACGCACACATGTCACTATTCCCTACTACAAGCCATGTTTCAGAGGCTACACAGAGATCATAAAATGACATCATTTCAACTCTGTATTAAAATAGTGGGAATTCATGGTTGGATGTGTTTTGAAAGATCTCCAGTGTGTATTCCTACTGTAAAAATGTCATTTAAATCATGTGGCTGCAGGGATCAAAGTCTTATTATCTAACCTTATTTTTGGAACAAAGCAGGTATTGTTTATTGCTGCAAAATATAGCTGTGTTGAGGGGAGCAACAGCAACGTTTCCTTTTCCACATGGCCAAAAGTACTGAATGAGAAGTGAATGCCAACAAAACAAAAACACCTCAGATAAGACTGGAGGGAATCATCATGGGTTACCAGGATCTACTTTCCCTTTTTGTCTTTCTGGAAATGATACACGTTACATCCCATTAAATAAACCAGTGGGAGAGCCAATATGTTAAGACTTAATCTGCTGTAACAACATAAAAAAAGACTATTTTCATGGCCAACTGCTAAAGTTACTGCATGAACTCGGAACTTCATTCATGTGTTCGGTTACTGAATACGTCAACACAGAGCTCATATATTGATTGTTGAAATATGATCTGACAGCATGTCTTCGGAAGAAAGAAAAGCACACTTCAAGCACAACACATGAAGTGCCTCTTAGTGTCTCGTGCATTCAAAGCTCCAATTATCATAAACATGCCATCCCTGACATCATGTGCATCCTGTAACATTAGCAAACTCACTGCTTTGTCACAGCACGGGAGACTTAAATTGAATGAAAAGCCTGGTGTGCAGAGAACAACGTCCTATACACGGCATGTGATTATATTATGGCTGTTTAACGGGCAAACAGGACAACAGTGGACAGCAGACTCTGTGGTTCTATCATGCAGAAGCTTCCTCTAGTTGAAAAAAAAAAAAAACCTGAGCTAGATCCTTTACTTGTCTAAAGCCCATGTAGAGCTTACTAAATATGTAGTATGATGCTTTTCCTGTCAGATTAAGTTAAAATACACATTATTCAACTAGCTTTGGTAAGAGTTTTATCTAGAAGTTTAAATATAGAATACATATAGGAATTCTAACGTTCTGTGTAAACATTAATAGCAAGTCAACATCCTCCTCAGGTCCTTGTCCCTTGTTGACACACCATAGTTGCAGTGACTGGAAAAAGGTGAGTACATTTTCCAGTGGGACTTCTGAATGATACCACAACTTTGTAGCTAAATGTTAAGGTAGATGGGGGAACTGGTTTAGCAGCAGTTTTACACATATGCATAACAGAAAAATGCAAAACTTACATAAGCAGTGAACTCCCATGGAACATCAAAAGACATAAATAACATCATCACAATAAGCCTGTCAATTTATAAAAGCAAGCCTCTCCCAAGCTTTAACAAATAAATCTAGTTTCATTCCAGTGAAATGGCTCACCATCTGATGTAATTTGTCATAAAGGCCTGAAAAAGGATTAGATTATTAATGACCCCCTTGATGCTGTGAGCAATTGTTCACACCTGATTAATTTGAATTTATTTAAGGTTTGCTTATGTGTTTAATCTAAAAAAACAAAATACATTCTCATGTCATCAGTTGCTGGATTCCTTAACCAGATATCTAAATTTGCTTTGGGTCAGTCAAAACATGGACTATGTGGGCCATGTGTGAAGGCCAATTCTGAATAGGGAAGACAACAAACGTCCTCTATTGTCCTCACTGAGCTGAGCTTGAAGAGCAGATGACCCAGACGGACTCCAGCTGGGCTATGTGTTTTATGATCAACATTTCAGGGAAGGGACTTGATGATGTCATCTTGAATTTGCACGACACTATCAACAAGGCCATTTAGAAGATTAAGACAGAAACTGATTGCAGTGTTTGTCTCCCTCACACTCTTGCGCCTTGGCACTGAGTGACTTTGACCACAGGGCGTGGCTGAGGTGCTAAACTGAGTACACACAGGTTGGTGGAGCCAGTCTGCTTACTGGGATTGTGTAATAAACAAGTTATGTTGTTAGACTAAGAGTTCACCACGCAACCTTTAAAGGTTTGAGGGCCAGAGCGAGTCAGGTTTCAGTTGAGGAAATTTTTTCTGAGTCAGTAAATGTGCTCAAGCTTGATTTGAAGACAGTGATCTATCATCAGACTAAAAGTTAACAGCAATGAAAAGGGAGGACGTTATTCAGCCTTTCCCCAGGGAACTGTTTTGGTTTATCCTTTGTGAGACCTAATATTTATCTTTAGTGTTATAAAACAAAGACATGCAATCTCCTCAGAGCAAAACCTGAGCAAGTTAACAAGAACAATCAAACAAAAAACAGTTATGATAAATGTGTTCCATCATCTATTTCAGTTGCGCGTGTTGTGCTTCAGAAGCTAAATGATCCTTACGATTGAATTTTGCTGACTAAGGAAAGCCTACTAGCAGAAAACGCTTGGTTTAGATAGCAAACTGGTCCGGAGCATATTCACCTAGAGCACAATGAGCCATTGTCTGCATTTAACCCCAATTTTATGCTTTGGAAATGTGCAATTAATTAAAAAAAAAGAGTTGTTCTGCTGGACAAAGTGGGAGCTGTCATCGTCCCGGAGGAAGGACAAAACCAAACATGAACGCCCCTGGTGCTATGTCTATGCAACCTTCTCTGAAAACATGGCCAACGGTCTGTCATTTCAGACGCAGCGACTGGTTTTAAGACAAAAAAAAAATGGTTGGGGTGATAAGAGAGGCCTGCGAAGGGAGGCCTGCTTCTCTGACACACATACCCCTCAGAATAAATGACATGTGTCAGAGTAGAAAAAAAACAAAACGCCTGGCGTGTGAGTCCCCTATTCACACGCGCCTCTTTGTGCTAACATAGCTGAACCACACACACAATTCTCATACATACGTGCGCGTCGCAAACATTATATGTCCACAATGCTCTGCCACAAAAGGATGATGTGCTTTGACAAACATCTCAGTATCATTTGAACTCACCAGGCCTAAGCTAAATCCTACCTGCACTGCCGTAGGACTTCGCCAGCAGCCATCCGACACTTGCGCATATTTTTGATTTAGTGCAGTCGTACAAATCCAATGGCTTTATGTCTGGGACCACAAAAGTCTTCTTCATGGTAGGGGAGTCCACCATAGTGGGTCTATTTTAAAAAATAATATGCGTGGCTGGCAAAAAAAAAAAAAAAGAGACGATACAAGACAGTAGAAAAATATTCAGGCAATCATTCTTTTTGTAGACTATTCCGCACGGCCACCGGGGTTGGGAATACGGATGTGGTTTTGGGTTTTCCTCGGGATATATCCGCCCCGGTTTTGCTTCAAGCCCGCTAATATCTTCTTCGGCGTGTTTCTGGAGGCGAAATATCCGCTTGGTTGTACCTCACAGTCAAATGAAGCCCCGACCCGCCGGGCTGATACAGAAAACCGAACTATTCCTCCTGTTTTTGTCCCCCTTCGTCCGCATTGCTGTGTTGTCAGTCCGCTGAACGCAGCTCCACTCCAGTCCCACCGATGACTGACTACCAGGTGCTCCACACTGGCATGGCTGTCTCAGGCCGTTGGCCAATAGGAACAGGGGCTGGCTAAAGAGGGCGGGACTTCTCTGTGAATGCGGACAGCAGGTAGAGGTGCGTGGGACTTTCACCACAGGTGCATCTGGTGTACAGGTGAACGCCTGGGGGGACAGCAGCTTTTGACACATTGTCTCTAAACTGTTGGAGACAACCAGAAATGCTGATTGTCCATACATAAGGATGATTAAAAAAAAAAAAACTAATTATTTTGTCTGGCTGTCTAAAAGCAACTTTAGACTTAAAAAAATACATAAACTACTAATATGAATTTATTAAATTCCGCCTGAACACTTAAATTGTATTTTATTCCATGTCAAGATTAAATTGAAAGGTTTGTCACCTTTTTTGCATTTTTTATGCTGCATTCCCCCCAAAAAACAAAACCATAAACTAATATACCCAACCATGCTCTGAATAGTTTACTTACCATCTTAAATTTGTTCAAAATATTGAGCCTACATTAGCCTGAAATGTAAACTATGTATAGCCCATAAACATGCTAAACGGGGGAATGGATATGCAAATGCAGAGATGCTCTTTGTTAAATACATAATTTAGGGCAACTGCAGTATGTCTCAGTGAGAAGACACTGCAGCCATATCCCAGTTCACTAAGATGGGAAACGGTGAAATTGAATAAATAATGACATTTCATTCCTTTGACCCAGACCAGTTCCTTTCCTGTATCTTTTTTATTTCATGTTGACTGTATCACTGGCAACAATGGAAAACAGGAGTGCCTCATCACTTGATGCTTGAGATTGCAAGAAGTCTCCAAATGTATTACTGCGGCAAATTTTTAAGGCAGTTACCTTTGGGCAATTTGTATCTACCTATGGAAGAAAGTATGGTTATTAGTGAGTAATGTAATGTTCTTTTAACGTAGTACCAAGCATGTTACTCAAATCTTGATGAGAAAAAAGCACACTTTCTTTCTAAAACAGTATCCTCAGTTGTTGCATATGACATTTGAAAATTTAGAAATAAAGTTTCAGTGATTTAAACTGAATCTATTAACATTTACTGGCAACATTCATAGTGTGTCAACACAAGAAAAACATTCAAAAACCACCAGTGGATCCTCAAAGACAATAGTCACCTTTTTTATTGCAATACAGCCATAAAAATAATCACTGAGGAAAGTAGCTTTCAATTACAGCTAAATATATAGAGGTGGGATCTCTATCAAACCGACATTCAAATGTGAATCTACTTTGACTTTACGTGTAAATATACAAATGATGCTTGTATATGGACGTCTTAAGAGTCTTTAGAAGTTACATTTGTCTGCAGCCCTTATAATCTTTTTGGATACTCAAGACTTTCCAAGTAGACCAACTACTTGGAATACATAAGTAAACAATGAGAGGATTCAATAGTCAGCTCCATTTGGAAATGAATGCTCCCAGCTGAAGAAACTACGCTCCTCCCCTCTGTTTTCTAGGGCAGAGCTTCCTGTCAGAGGGATCTTTATGTTTCTCATGGGTGAAAAAGAATTTGTACTTTTAATTGTTTTATAAAATGTTGTCAAAAAATAAAGTTTAACTACATCACAGTTATTACGCTGCCAAACATTAGTATTGCATGATGGAAACAGAAAGAAGGAGAAAAAAGAAAGAAAAAATAACTCGAACAATAGGACAACTATGTGGAATCTCACGCTTGGTGAAGACTGACACCATGTGGTCAAAACAAGCAGGCCTTTTTTTACTAACAACAAAATGTAGTCTCTCACATATGAATACAACCAAATAATTATTCCAATTTAAAAATGCATCTACTGAATGGTGACAAGTCTACAGCTTTACTTAATAGAGAGAATGATGGATCAGTCATCTTTAAGGCCTCCAAAGACCGCTGTTGGGACACTCTTCTGTTCAAGCTGAACCTCTGTGAAGTCCAAGCACACAAGTTAATCATTAAATGCTTTTTGTGCAAGTCAAAGACGTCTACATTAACGCTAAAACAAAGTTTTGAACTGTGCCACTCACCCTCAGGTCCTTGGTCATCGCCATCTTCATCATCATCTTCGTCAATGTTGATCTCATCAGGATTGGCTTGCTTGGAAAGTTCAGCCAGCTCACTGCGAGATGTGTCACTCCTGCATATAGATGAGACGATAATGCAATCTAACTCCAGTTTTTAAAAAAAAAAAAACATTGCATGACTTTGATTGGGAATAACAAACTAAATCACAAATAGCCAACCTGACAAAGAGAATCTTCTCTTTGGGTTTGGGTTTGTCCTGCTCTGCCTCAGCAGCAAGCTGCTGGGCTTTCTGTTCCAACAATTTCATGTCGTCTATTCCCATCTGGCCAGGAGCCAGGTCCGAAACTGACAAAGGATTAAACGAAGGTTAGATAGATGCAGCAACGTTTGCTGAAGTTTCAAAGAAAAACTATTTAAATAATTAATATATTCTATCAAATATAATTTACAATCAATAGTTTGCTAACTTCCATAATACCATTTCTTGATTATCTATTCAATCTGGTATGTAGTTTATATGCCTCCTGTATATATTGCAAGCCTACGATAAATTATTTTTTTCTAATTGTATGACTTTTTAAAACTCTACTTATTCAGATTCAATACGTTTCGTAATTATTTTTATATTCCATTTCTTTGTCAAGTGTTTTTAACAAGAATTTTTCCTGGGGGATTAATAATCACTTTTCACACTGAAGGTGTTACTTTGAAAAGAAAAAAAAAAGAAAAGGAAAAACATTATTTTTCTTCATTTGTGGATATTCTCCTCTGAATTTAAGTGCACTTCTCTCACCAGTGCCTGTGGCGCTTGTTGTGGCTTTCATCATCTGAGAGGACATAAAGTTGACCTGGGTGTTGTAAGTGGCCTGGACACTGCGTTTAATCCTCAACATCTCTCTAATGGTGTCTTCGTTTCCGTGGCGGATCTCAAATTCTTTCCATGTCTGCCAGAAATTAGCCGTCACCTGAAAGAACAAGTTAATAAATGTTTTTAAAAAGAAAAAAACAGCATAATGATGTAGGCCTACACCTTTCACTGAAAGGTAGCTTTTTATTCAGGCAGGGATGTGGGAGGAAACTGAGTCTCTTACCCTTGGGTCACAGATCTGGGAGCAGTAGGAGTAGATCGCTCTGGCCCGATCTATTTCACCCAGTTTGCTCTCCATGTCCGCAAATCGTTGGCACATCTCCCTTGCATGCTCATCAGGAAGGACCTGGACAAAAACAAATGGTAGCCCACATTGTGATAACATTAAGATGGAAAAGATAAATGTTACAGGAATGAATGTTGTTCTACTGCTCTGATTTAGTCTTCATAGGCCTAAGGGATCAAATCTGACGGTTGTTTAATCATAATCTGACACATATTGGGAAAAAACTTGATACGTTTTTTTAAACAACAAAGGCAGTTTATCATACCTCAATGGCCTTCTGATAAATTGCTCTAGTATATGTGACTCCATAGATCTCCGCTGCTCTCTTTATGTAGATATTGAACATATTATGTCGCTCCTCCGTTTCCACTGCTTGTGTAGCTCTCTCATAGACAGCCATCGCGTGTCGAGCCAGTCCATATTCCTCCTCCAGTTTGGCATACAAGAGATAAATGGCTGGTAAAACAAAACAAAAAAACTTAGTGCCCCGAGCATTCTACAGAGTGAAGATTAGAAAAAAAGATGAGTGAATATAAAAAAAATCTATCATTCATATTTACTCTTAGCAAACTTTGCAGGACAACCATCGAGGGCCTGTTCAAATAAATCTCTGGCTCTTTCCAGCTTTTTGCCCCCATAGCGATCAATGAACTTGGTGAGGTAAGTGTTCCAGATGTCGTAAACATTTGGCCACCTGAAGAGAGCGATGCCTCGCTCATAAGCCTGAAAAGTAGAAACAAAGACATTTGAAGACTTTAAAGCATGTCAAATTGAGCAAAGATATACTGGGTGCGTTGAATGACTAAAGGTTCACTTATTAAGCCATTACTTTAAAGCTTTCCTCAAAGTAGTTGTGCTCTTCAAGGAACATTGCATAATTGATGATGATTTGTGGAGTGGCGATGCGGAGATCAATGATGCGATCATAAACTGCTTTTGTAGACTGAGAAGACAAAAGAAAAGGGAAAAAGATGGAAGATTTAATCAATTACACATGAACATAAAAGATAACTTACCATCAAATTCACAAATGTTGTATGCCTACTTCATCATATGAAAGTGAAACATGTTAACGTACCTGGAAAGTTCCAAGACTTTCCTCCAAGTCTGCCAGCATAGACCAGACCTTCAGGGACTTGTATACTCTGTTTTGGACCGGCTCTGAAGCATCAAAGTACTCTGCTTTCCTTGATGGGATGGCTGTAGCTTTCTGTATTGAATCATCCAAATATAAATGTTTTCACAAAAGTATATCACAGTAAGAGATCAGCACATGATCTTGTGACAAGATATGTGTAACCTCTCAGTGTTTTACGCTAAGAAATCGACACACCGAAAGCCCTCATTAGACATAATTTTCATAGGTTATTTTCAAACTGCTTTACATCAGGTGCAATGGCTGACAAGCTGCTTTACAGAGACATTAAAATGGGAAGTCTGGAAGCATTACTGCAGTTTCTCAACTTTGCCACTAGATGCTTCCAAACACTTAGAAAAGGAGTTGCTGCTCTTGTTTCTCTGCTGTCACATAACCCTTTCTCCCCTGACACTTTCTGACTGGGCTTCAGAAATAAATCCAAAAGAAACTTAAGGAAGCATGCACGGTTACTCTGAAATTATCTGGGGGAAATAAGGAACAGGAAGGCTTGTGAAAAAAAAAGGATGCACAGACTATCCAAACCAAATGAATGTGTGTGTTCATACTTGTCTGATGCCAGAATAACAATGAAATAAATTCCTGTCATACCCTCAGTATGCGAAGGGCCTGTTCATAGTTCTCATGGCGAAGCTCCATCTCGCCATATTCACACCACACCGCAGCAAGGTCCTCCACCTGCTTGTAGTTCACTTTGGTGGCCTTCTCAAAGATTGTCCTAGCCTATGGTCAGTAAATAAACAAACAGAAAGGTAAATCTGTTCTTAATATCAAAGGTTCCCTCTAATCCCAGGTGAAAGACACTTGGTTTCTTACATCATCCAGTTGCTCATTTTCCTCATAGAACTTAGCAAAAGACACCCAGAGGGAATGAGGCTTTCCAGTGGCCTTCATTGGATCCACAGTCTGCACAGCTTCTGTATATGTGTTAATGATCTGTATGGAAAATTTGGGACGTGGAATAATTAGCAATACTTTGAAGCCAAACTGTTGGCCCATCTGCTTCCAGTTAAATTAATGAAAGCCTTTAGACTCACCTGCCGGGGAATCCCATCATATAGTTTTACCCGCTTGTGCCACTCGTGGACGTTGTGAGGGTTCTGTCTCAACAGTACACTGTTCAGTAGAAGAGGCCGCCTGGCTATCAGCTGCTCAAATCGTGCCAGTCTAAGCTCCAAGTCTATGTCATCTATGTGTGGAGAGTAGAAGAGACTGAGACATGCATAACAAGAAAGGTGAATGTTATGAGCGTTCATGAAACACAGACCTTCCTCATCTTGCCCCATCTCAGCGGTTGTTTCCATCTTGGCCGCAATCATGCTCTCCTCAAACTGCGCATAACTATCGAAGACCTGAGTAAAATCCCTCACCGTTACCACTGTGAGAATGGCCTCCTCATAAACGTCACGTGCCTGGAGGAACAAATATAAAAAAAACATCAAAATAAAATCATGAGAAAGTCAACCTTCAGGGAGCATAAAAATGGACATAAAAGCATTTCAATCAGTTCAATAAATCAAGTGATTTAAGCAGTAAAAAAAAAAGAATCTATTCAGAGGAAACACACCTTTTCAAAAAGGCCACTCCTGATGTAATAGTCAGCTAAGGAGCACCACAGCTTTCCAAGTTGATCAGTGAAGCGAGTGAGTCCTCCTCGTATGATGGCTCCAACATTTAGAGATGTCACCTTATCTGGATTCTGGGAGATCAGGTCGCATAGCTCATGCCACAGCTAAAGAGATGATTAAGAAAAAATTGATTTAAAAAAATGACATCGTGGTAGAAAGACAAACACTTGACAGGTATTTAACATGACATGACAAGTCTTACTTGATAGTTGGACTTGCCCTCTTTGGACACAAAGCCTTCATCGTTGACTATAGCTGCCAGTCGCACAGCTGCTTCATCCAAGCGGCCAACGGACCGTAAATAGTCAATGTATTCCTCTGCATTCTCCGGAGAAAGCTATAAAATATAATTATGTATATATAAAATGATATATTGCACATGTTTTGTTTTGAAACTTAATTTCTACAACAAACTATCCCTAAGCATTCCCTTATTCCTTTGTAAATAATTTTTAAATGTCAGGAACAGCATAGCACTTGTAACATAATTTAAACTAAAGGAGCTAATTCAAAAGCCTTTGACTTATAATAAAACCTTAGAGTATTTACAAGCAATATACAAAACAGGACTTTCGGGTTAGACATATGACATCAAAAATCAGGTTATGATAGACTAAATAAATCATCAAATTCTTTATGAGACCTGTTTTATCCAACTGGGCTGTTTGCTATAAGCTCACCTTAAGGTACCTGCGATACACCCGAATGGCTGTTTCAGGCAGCGGCAAGTTGCGGACAAAGCGGAGATATAAAGGCCAGATTCGAGGGTGCTGAGTTACAGGAAGGGCTCTGAGTGCACGGTCAAATGTTCTCCGACTTCTTGTGATCTTACACTGAGACACAAGGAACTGGCAATAATCAAGCCATATTCGGGGCATCTAGTGTAGGAAAAGAAGTGGTGGTTAATTCACAAACACAATTCCCACAAGCTACTGTACCTTTAACTTTTTAAATTACTGTGAATTTGTGCTATACAGAATCAGTTTTACCTTGTGCATGAACACTAGTGACCTTTCATGACAGTTATTGATCTCTTCATAAACTGGTTCAGTGATACATTTCCCTTTGACCTGTTTTCGTCTCTCTCTCAGGTAGTTGTACCACAACTTATAGCTGTAAAGGGAAAGAGAATTTGCAGTTATCATAAATTAGACTCAATGAGGAGAAAAATATTATAGTTAAATGTTTCACCAACTAAATGCTGCAGACAACATGAAAACCAATGTTAATATTTCTTTAACCAAAGAAAGTCATGCAAGGTCCACTTTGACGGGACATGCTTATTAACAAGCAGTCCACCATAACTGCAAAGACAAACATGGGTGGGCATAAACAACAGTTGGAAGAAATCAACAGATGTAACCTGTGGTGCAGTGCTTTTTAAATAACCAATAGACCTGTAGGAAAACATAGTTATCTACCTAGTTCAAGTTTTCTGATCTCTAATGAACTTCCCGTTACCTGCCAGGCAATTCCTTCAGAGCCCGCTCATAAATCATGTTCAGAGTTGTTTTGGGTCCATTCTGTTTGAATTCAATGTAACGCATCCAGCACTTGACTGAGTACGGATTCCTAATGATCTCCTCTTCATAAGGCAAATCATCGTCCTCCTAAAAAGTCAAGAAAAAAAATCTCGTTGGAAAAAGCACCAAGTTAAACTGTTGTAATATATAGAAATATGCTAAAGCTAACATGTAGGGCGACAGTCAGAACAGTCACTATGTATGTATATATTTTGAATTGTTAGAAAATTTGGAACAAAAACAACCTCGGGTGAAAGTTTTTTTTTTTTTACAGAGCTAATCAATAATAATACGTTTTTAATAGCTTTCAAACTTGGAAACCTTCAACAATGTAAACGTTGATCATTTTGTCTGGCTAGCTATATAGTAAAACTCAACACTGCCTTCTTGCTTTTGTCAAAACCATTCATAGATAGCACTATACTTTTTAAAGTGACTTACAAAGACAACTTCTGATTTCCCATTTAACGAAGGCATTTCCTCAAATACAAAACGATTCTCAAGGTAAAAGTAACGCTAACTATAGCAAGCTACACTAGCTCGCACGATTGAAAGCGTGAGTCCTGAATAAGACTTCCGGTTTCTCCACACAGTGCGCAAGCGCAACGGAAAGAACTACAGAAAAAAAGGCTTGTAGTTCGTATACTTTCGTAAGCCCTGAGAGTATGTATTTGTTTTTATATTTTAATTTAGCTCAAAGATTTTGAATCTTTCATCAGGGTATGACTTGCACTTAACACTTGCAACTTGTGACTTCTTAGATTACAGGGCATATTAAACACGCGGTGGGTTTTGTTGAAACATTATATGGTGCAAATATACACCTCGATGATTGTAGTCTTTACTGTATGATAAAGAAGTAACCTGAGGAGACAGCTGGGGTGTGCCCCACCCAGTCTTGACCTTGAATTGGATGAGGCATGTGTAGAAAATTGATGGATGAATGGAAGGATGGATGTAACTTGAGGTGGATGCAACAGTTGGTCCAGATGACATTTTAAATCTCTTACTCTCAACAAGTTCACTGAGAAAAAGTAAACAGCAGACCTTATATAGAGAGATAATGAAAGAAAACCATCATCTCTTTATCAGTGATTCCTATACCAAATGAACCTGTCTGAATGGATGTATGGCATTTCCTGCGACATTGTGTTCATGTGTGATCCCTCATTTGAGGAAGCCCAATCCTTCAAAACAACGTGCAAAAATGTCATATCAAGTAAAAATGTTAAAAAAGAAGGGGGTTGGTGGCATTTGGATGTTTGTGCGTGTACATTTGATCCTCATATGTAAAGTGCACAAACAATACACTTTAGTAAAGTTCTAACAACTCAAGATGCTTGTTGCAACCTTATAAAACATTTTATCAATTTTAGATCTTCAGTATTTTGAATGGTTTTCCAAGTTTAAAAACAAACAAAACAACAGTCACATTGTTTTTCAATGGCACTGAGTTTCCATGACAGGAGCAACATCATTAGAATCGTATGCATCAGGAGGATAAAGACCTGTGATATCTGAGTTGGACTTATTATAGGTCTTATCTCAGCCTGGTTGGCAAATGTTCTTTCTGTCTTTTAAAGGCAACGTGTAACACTGTTTGAACTTTATGGAAAGGGCCTTACGTTCTGTTTTATTAGAGGAACATGAGATGTGCCAGTGCTCTGCAACCATATACCAGCACCTCCTGGGGGCTTCTCCAAGTTTTATTTCCATTCTCGGCTATGACCATGTTTGATTGCCTCTGGCAATACATTTATTTTTATCAAGACATAATGTCTCATTTGAAAATGAAAGTCATTCAAAAATCTCTCAAATTTAAGTAAAGCTACATTTGTTTGTATAAATTGTTGGCGGTTACAAATGAAAGGTTTAGAGTCCCGTATGCTTAGCACAGCATCTATTTTTGGACATACTTTGAACATTACCATCACACTCGTGTTTTGTGAGTCAAACGCTTGTCCATGAAACATTTAGCAGGAGATTACAGATGGTAAATAGCATACTTTCATAATCTATTGACACATTTTTTGTGGGTTAACATACATTTTTTTTAGAAGAATTTGTGATATTTTGACATATATATCTTTGTAGAAAATGTTTAGAGCAACTGTGAAATTTTAACAAGCTCTGGCTCTGAATACAGCAGCTATCTGAGTTTGTTAAAGAATTTATGAGGTCAAAACGGGAGGTCAACAAGCAGTTCCCTTAATAGGTTATGCACAGTTTTCAAATGATTCACAATTTCATCCTATCATAAGCTATATTATGGAGATGATATGACATATAAATTAAACACGGCCTCATGCCACAATGTAATTTATAGATGATTTATTTAAATGATAGCTTACCTAACGGTATTTTTCTCTGATATGTTGGTTGAAAATATGTTGTCTCTCTTATTCTTTTTTTTGCTTCCAACTTGATTTGACATGTATTAAATGTTGTAAATTGCTGACGGAAGCTGCAATATCACACGATGGGTCTTAAGATGGCAAGGATGCTTGACCAAATCGAGTGGCACACTGTTGCTGACCAGGCACTTGAAGCCTCTATAAAAGCTGCAGCCTCTGACTCCTCTGAGAACTGACTGGCATCCCACACAGGTTAGTGTTCTGAGTGTCAATGTGAGTTAAACTAGCTTTATTTAAAATGATTTGTTCTACTCTTATGCCTTGTAATAGGATTACATTTGTTTTGTATGGGATAAATGAATAATGGATAATTGTATAATTCTTTGAAATTGTATTGGGCAATGTAACAGATCTAAACAATTATTTTCTTGTAGAAGTTGTCTCTTTGCACTGAATCTGAAAATGAAAAATCTGAAAATTCATAGGAAATCAGAATAACTTAAGAGGCTTTTTAAAACTTTTCATTGTTGTTAATACATAATTTGTTGAAATTGAACTCAAATACATGACCATGGACGTTTGCTATAATGTGGTGAGAGACTTGCTGCCGTTTTCTGCTTTGGTCACAGAGGATTTCTGAAAAGTTTCACTCCAGTTGTTGGTCATATAATCTTTTTGTTTAACAGCATTTTCAGGCATCAACAAATTTTGGCCATTCACTTTGGGTAAACTGAGGTAGGGTGGTCCTGCTGAACTTTTTTTGTTATAATAGAATTATTATCAAAATGTATTTTTATATATTGTAATGCAACATGCTCATGATAATTCAAATTTTGTTTTTTCAGCTATAACTAAAGTGCCAAAATGAGCACTGACGCAGAAATGGAGCAGTATGGCCCTGCGGCCATTTACCTCCGCAAGCCAGAGAGAGAGAGGATTGAGGCTCAGAACACTCCCTTTGATGCAAAAACAGCTGTCTTTGTCACTGTTCCCGATGAGATGTATGTGAAGGGTAAACTAGTGAAGAAAGAGGGTGGCAAAGCCACTGTTGAGACAGATGGAGGGAAGGTAGGAAAATTTATCCATTTTCAATTCTTATTTTATTTATTTGAATCTGACTTACTTTTTTTATTCTGTTCTTATTCATATCCATTTAAATCTAAATTAAGCATTCATGATCACTAAAAAATATTTTCATGTTCAGAGTGTCACTGTCAAGGAGGATGAAGTCCTTCCTCGGAACCCTCCAAAGTTTGATAAAATTGAGGACATGGCCATGATGACCCACCTCAACGAGCCTTGTGTGTTGTTTAACCTCAAAGAGCGTTTTGCATCATGGATGATCTATGTAAGGTTTTTACTTTTAGATGGGTGTAAACATATTTACAGTGAATGAATACAGGGCTGTCTTTCCTGAACAGACTGAGTCCCAAATACAACTTCTACAAGTGGTCATATTTTAAGTGTGATCTTCTCTGTCTTTCCAGACCTACTCTGGCCTGTTCTGTGTCGTTGTGAACCCCTA